>OY987248.1:3727538-4302538 GCA_963920765.1 Ulota crispa | reverse complement strand
AGCAGGTTGCGGAGGCTATGTTGTAGGAGAAACTGTAAAGTTATTAAAAGAATTAAATGCGTTTTATGAATATGATATTATTTTGTTTGATGTGTTGGGTGATGTAGTTTGTGGTGGTTTTGCTGCTCCATTAAATTATGCTGACTATTGTATAATTATAACAGACAATGGATTTGATGCATTATTTGCAGCTAATTGTATTGCTGCTTCAGTTCGAGAAAAAGCTCGTACACATCCACTTCGATTAGCAGGACTAGTGGGAAATAGAACATCAAAACGAGATTTAATCGATAAATATGTAGAAGCTTGTCCAATGCCTGTATTGGAAGTATTACCTCTTATTGAAGATATTCGAGTATCAAGAGTAAAAGGTAAAACATTATTTGAAATGGTAGAGTCACAACCTTCTCTTAATTATGTTTGTGATTTTTATTTAAATATAGCAGATCAAATTTTATCACAACCAGAAGGAATTGTACCAAAAGAAGTTCCAGATCGAGAATTGTTTAGTTTACTATCTGATTTTTATTTAAATCCTGTTGGTGAAAATCGAGAAGAAAAAAAAAGTAAAGAAAACTTACTAGATTTTACAATAATTTAAATTTAACCTATTTAGTTCATTAGTTAAGGAATTATATCTATGTCAAATAAAATATCTGAAACTCTCACTTTTGAATGCGAAACAGGTAATTATCATACCTTTTGCCCTATTAGTTGTGTAGCTTGGTTATATCAAAAAATTGAAGATAGTTTTTTTTTAGTAGTCGGTACAAAAACATGTGGTTATTTTTTACAAAATGCTTTAGGAGTGATGATTTTTGCAGAACCTCGCTACGCTATGGCAGAGTTAGAAGAAGGAGATATTTCAGCTCAATTAAATGATTATGAAGAATTAAAACGACTTTGTCTTCAAATTAAACAAGATCGAAATCCAAGTGTTATTATATGAATTGGTACATGTACTACAGAAATAATAAAAATGGATTTAGAAGGCATGGCACCAAAACTAGAAAATGAACTTGGTATACCAATTGTTGTAGCAAGAGCAAATGGACTAGATTATGCATTTACTCAGGGAGAAGATACTGTTTTAGCTGCTATGGCACATCGTTGTCCAGAACAAATTTCATTGGTTGATAAAAAAAGAGTAGTCCAAGATTCAAACATACAAAACTTTTTTTCTTTTCTTTCCCTCGAAAAAAAAGAAGAAACAACTAACAAAAATTTTGAAAAATTAAAAAAGACTCCTCCATTAGTTCTTTTTGGCTCATTACCTTCTACTGTAGCTTCCCAACTTAGTTCAGAATTAAAGCGTCAATCTATTCAAATATCAGGTTGGTTACCAGCTCAAAGATATACTGACCTTCCTTCATTAGGTGATCAAGTATATGTATGTGGTGTTAATCCGTTTTTAAGTCGTACAGCAACAACTTTAATGAGACGTCGTAAATGTAAACTAATAGGAGCACCTTTTCCTATTGGTCCTGATGGAACACGAGCTTGGATTGAAAAAATTTGTTCAGTATTTGGAATTAAAACTGAAGGTTTAGAAAAAAGAAAAGAACAAATATGGGAAAATTTAAAAGATTATTTAGATTTAGTACGAGGAAAATCTGTTTTTTTTATGGGAGATAATCTTTTAGAAATATCATTAGCTAGATTTTTAATTCGTTGTGGAATGATTGTTTACGAAATTGGTATTCCTTACTTAGATAAACGATATCAAGCAGCTGAATTACTATTTTTACAAAATACATGTAAAAAAATGTCTATACCTATGCCACGTATTGTTGAAAAACCTGATAATTACAATCAAATACAGCGTATGCATGAATTACAACCTGATTTAGCAATTACTGGTATGGCTCATGCAAATCCTTTAGAAGCAAGAGGAATTAATACTAAATGGTCTGTTGAATTTACTTTTGCTCAAATTCACGGTTTTACAAATGCAAGAGATGTTCTTGAACTTGTTACTCGTCCTTTACGACGTAATAATAATTTGGAAAACTTAGGTTGGAGTAACTTAACAAAAAAAGAAAAAAAAGAAAATTTAATTAAGTATTTTACTTTTTAATAACTTATTAAAATTAATATATTAAGAAATTTAATAAATTCTTTTTTATTCAGTACGTTAACTGAATAAAAAAGAATTTATTAAATTTTACTTTTTATTTCTAATAAAATAAAATAAAATTTTTATTTTATCCTACTTCTATGCTTTCAAGGAAGAAAATATTTTATTATGATAACAAACATTCCCTTACAGCTTTGTGTGCTATGGGCTTCAATATTATCATGGATAAATATTTCAAGTCCGTTGATTTTATTTGGATTATATTATGGATTTCTTACAACACTGCCTATTGGCCCTTCTCAAATTTTATCTATACGAGCTTTTTTTTTAGAAGGAAATCTAAGTGGTACTGTTGCTATAAGTGGTTTAATGTTAGGACAATTAATAATATTTTTATCAATATATTGTTCACCTCTTTATATAATATTAATAAAACCTCATATAGTAACTTTTTTAGTTTTACCATATATTTTATGTTATTGGTATAAAATTAAAGATCTTTTAGATTATCAATCTTTACGTCCTATAAGTTCAATTAATGATTCTAAAATTTATAAAGTGTTTTTTGATAGTTTTATTTTTCAATTATTAAATCCAGTTCTTTTACCAAGTCCTGTATTAGCTAGATTAATTAATCTTTTTTTTTTTCGTTATAGTAACAATTTTCTATTTGTTTTAAGTTGTTTTTTTGGTTGGTTAAGTGGTCACTTTTTTTTCTTAAATTTTACTAAAATAGTTTTAGTTCGTATAGAACAGGATTCACCTGTACTTTATCTTTTAGTAATACGTCTTGTTTATCGAACATTTAGCATTTTCATTTTAGCTTGCTTTTTAGTATATTTAGGCAGAGCTCTAGTACCTTTATTTACTAAAAAGCTAAGTGACGAATTTGTATTTAATCAACAATTAAAAACTTCTAAATCTCCGTGGCTAAATAAACCCTGGCCTACCTTTTTTTTCGATTATCATCGATGGAATCGACCATTACGTTGTATTGAAAATAGTCGATTTAGTAATAAAAGTCCTGTAAAAAAAAAAGTATCACAATATTTTTTTGATATATCTACAAATGATGGAAAACAAAAAATCTCTTTTACAACTTTGCCGAGTTTATCTGTTTTTAAAAAAGATTTAAAAAATTATTTAAATATTTCTAAAAAATCTATTTTATCTAAAAATTTATATAGAGATTGGATTGATATTAAAAGTAAAAAAAAAGACAATTTATACTATGAGCTAAAAAATAGACTTAAAGCTTTAGATAATGGTTTTTTTATAAATGACGTTATAGAAAAAAAAACTGGTCTATCTAATAATGAAGGAAGTAATTTAACAAAAGTTTATGATCCTTTTTTAAATGGGTCATTTCGTGGAAAAACAATAATATCTAAATCACCTTGGCTTTTAACAGAAGATATTTATCAATTAAAAAAAACTAAAAAAACAACATATTTATCAAAAAAAGAAAATAAACTTAAATTTTGGATTTCAAACCAATGGCGAGAATTAGAACGAAAAAATTTACCATTACCTTGGGAACCACTAAATAAAGATGTACGTCGCATTTTAATTTTACTTATTCGAGGATCAAAAAATAAAAAACTCGAAAAAAAACTACAATAAATTAACTTTTCAGAAGAACAAACACTTATTAATTCAAATACACACAACTCTTTGTCAGATTTAAGTGAAAAATTAGATAATACACTTTTTTTAAATAAAAAATTAAAAAAAATATCATCTTTTAATTGGGAACTTGTTTTAAATTTATCTGCTCGACAAAGAGCTTTGTATTTTAAACAGCTAGAGCGAGAAAAATGGCAAGTACTAGACCGCTCCTGGAAAAATATCTGGTTAAATAATTTTAATAATTTTAATCAATTAAATAAAATTATTTTTTTATTAAAAAAAATATTTTATTTTCATAAAAAATTCCGACTTCAAGAAATTTGAAAAGAAATACCACGATGGACATCAAAATTACGAAATGATAAATTTGATGTTATAGCTGGTGGAGTTACTGATATTCGTCAACGAAAAGTAAAAAACTTAGGATATATTATAAAAGGAAAAGATAAAAGAAGAAAAATTGTAAGATGTTTTTCACAACAATCTGATTTTCGTCGAAAATTAGTAAAAGGTTCTATGCGTGCTAGAAGACGTAAAACATTAATATGGAAAATTTTACAACTTAAAACACATTCTCCATTTTTTTTACGAATAAATGAACAGCATATTCCATTTCTATTTTCATTAAAGAAATTAAATTTCTTTTACATAAAAAATGTTTTTAAAAACCCTATAGAAAAACGAAAAAAAATAACATTTTTTTCAACTAAAAATAGTATTATTACAAAAAAAACAAAAGCAGATCGTCTTGCAATAGCAAATAGATGGGATTTTCCATTAGCTCAGTGGGGCAGAAGTTGGTTATTAATTATTCAATCATATTTTAGAAAATATTTAATATTACCTATATTAATAATATTTAAAAATATTAGTAGTTTGATATTATTTCAAACTCCTGAATGGACTGCAGATTGGAATGAATGGAAAAAAGAAATTTATATAAAATGTACTTATGATAAAGAATTGCCAGATCAATGGCTTAGAGATGGTCATCAAATAAAAATTATATATCCTTTTAACCTAAAACCTTGGCATAGTTTACGATTTAAAACAAACAAAAAAAAAGTTTTATTAAATTCTTTAAATAATGAAGAAAAAACTTCAAATAATTTATTGAATACTAACAAAAAAATTTCTAAAAATAAAAAAATTAATTATAGTTATTTAACAGCTTGGGGTTTTCAAACCAATGCACCTTTTGGAGATATTAAAAAAAAGTCTTCTTTTTGGAAACCAATTCGTATAGAATTAGTAAAAAATGGAAAAAATTTATTTTACTAATATTTAATAAAATTTATTTTAATTTTTTATTTTAAAAAAAAATTATTCTTAGTTCTGTTAGTACTGAATTAATTAATAATAAGTTGAAAAAAATAAAAAAATCAGATACTAAAATTAGTAATAATTTGGAACTTCCTTTAAATTCTAAAAAAAGAAACAAAAATTTAAGAGAACAAATTATATCTAAATTTAATAAAATTACTTTATTAAAAAATCAAATTAAGAATAAATCTAAAAATTTTCTAAATATTGAAAAATTACAAAAATTAAAAAATGTAAAAAAATACAAAATTAAAGAAAAAACTGAAAAAACTTGTTTTGATAAAATAGAATTTTCTAAAAAATCAAAAAGTAGAAATAAAGTTTATTTTAATAATAAAAAAAAGTTATTGAAATTAAATATCAAATTAAAAAGTATTTAAAAAAAAATATTGAAGTAATAAAAAAATGGTTATATTTAATAAAAATAAATTTTTATAGAATAAACAAAAAGGTTTTAAATTTGTATATTTCTTTTATTCGATTTAGTATAAATTTGATGTTAAAAATTAAACAAAATTTTATTTTTAATAAAAATAAAAAAACTTGGAATTTATTAAAAAGTTCTCAAATTGAGTATAAAAAAGATGAAATTAATTATGAAGTTACAACTAATTTTAATAATGAAAATATTTTGTTAATATCTCAATCATATTTATTCCATAAAATTTGGCAAACGAAGACAATAAATAAATATAATTTTAAGGATCTATTAAAAAGTTGGACATCCAATTTGACTTTAAAAAAAGGAATAAAAAATAATTTGAAAAAAGAAGGAATTTTTTCTGTAATAAAATTTGAAGATTTTAAAGAAAAAACTTTAAAAAAATGGTTAGAAAATTTTAATAAATATAATATATCTTCACAAATATGGTATACAATAGCACCACAAAAATGGAAAAATCAGGTTACTCAGCAATGGATAAATAAAAATAAAAATAACTTTAGTATTGCAGAAAAACAAATAAAAATTTCAGTTTTATCTCAAAGAAAAAATATATATATATAAATTAATCACAAATTCTTTATTAGAACAAAATAAAAAATTAAATAAGCAATATCAATATAATTATTTATGTTATAGCTATCTTGATTTTGAAAAAATACATACTTTACAAAAATCAGCAAAAAATAAAGAAACAATTTTTAATAAAGAAATTTCCCAAGCATTAAAAAATAAATAAATATTTACATTAAATCTAATTTAGTTTTATGGTTAATTCCACCATTTATAGAAAAAATATATATAAATAAAATAAATAAAATAGATATACCTAAAATTTCTTTATTAAAGCAAAAAAATAAAAAAAATATTCAAAGGAAAAAATCACTTCGTGAAAGAGAGCGTCATCAAACTATTCGTCAATGGAAATGGAAATCAAAAAATGTAGAAATTTTTTTTAAAGAACTAGGAGATATGGCTTCTCTTATGACTTTTATGCAAAATCAAGAAAATGTTATTTCACTTTCTGCTAAAATGAGAGAGAATTTAAATTTATTTCGTCTTCTTTTTTGTAGAGATATAGGTGTAAATAAATTAACAATTAATTCTGAACATCGTATACCACGTGTACTCGATGATGAAATTTTAATGTATAAAGTAGTAAGCGTTTTTTTAAAATCAAAAGTAAGATTCAAAAAAAATTTAAATTTAAAAATTTTAAATGAATCTACATCACAAATAGCTTTTTTTCAAAATAATTTTAAATCTAATTTTAGACTAATTAATATTGAAGATGCTATGCTTTCACGACATCGTAAAGAATTAAAAATATTAAATCTTTTGTATTTAGATAAAAATAAAACTTCGAATTTAGATAAAAATTTTGTGAGTAAAAATAAAGAAAAGCTAATAAAATTACAGAAAATTCAAGAAAAAAATAAAAATGTAATAATTAAACATTTTCTTTGGCCTAGTTTTCGATTAGAAGATTTGGCCTGTGTTAATAGATTTTGGTTTAATACAAATAATGGAAGTCGGTTTACTATGTTACAAATTCGTATGTATACTTAAAAAATTTTAATTGTTGAGAAATTCTTGGTTATAACCAAAAATTTCTCATTATTTTTATTTTTATTTTATTTTAAGTTTTGTTTTATTACTTATAATAAAAACTATTAATTAACTATAATCTATTATTAATTACAATAAAATTATAAAATTTAGGAGTAATACTTTTATGTCCAAAAAACTATTTATTAGTTCATCATTATTTTCTAAAAAACAGACAGGATCTGTAGAATTTCAAATATCATATTTAACTAATAGAGTTTTGAAACTGACAGATCATTTAAAATGGCATGGTAAAGATTATTCATCTCAAAGAGGTTTATGGAAAATTTTAGGAAAACGTAAGCGTCTTTTAAGTTACTTATCACAAACAAATTTAGCAAGTTATGAAAATTTAATAAATAAATTAAATATTCGTAAATTAAAAATTCGTTAATTTTTTTTTAGCTATTTTTTTTATAATAAATGAAAAGGAGCATCATATATGACCATGCTTGCTATGAAAACAAAAGCCATGATAGTAAGTATGGGTCCTCATCATCCATCAATGCATGGTGTTCTCTGACTTATGATTACTTTAGAGGGAGAAAACGTTATTGATTGTGAACCTATATTAGGTTATTTACACAGGGGTATGGAAAAAATTGCTGAAAACAGAACAATTGTTCAATATCTTCCTTATGTTACAAGATGGGATTACTTAGCTACAATGTTTACAGAAGCTATAACTGTAAATGCACCAGAAAAACTAACAAATATTCAGGTTCCAAAAAGAGCTAGTTATATCAGAATTATTATGTTGGAGTTAAGCCGTATAGCTTCTCATTTATTATGGCTTGGACCTTTTATGGCTGATATTGGTGCGCAAACTCCTTTTTTTTATATTTTAAGAGAAAGAGAAATGATATATGATCTATTTGAAGCAGCTACAGGTATGCGAATGATGCATAATTATTTTCGTATTGGAGGGGTTGCTGTTGATTTACCTTATGGTTGGATTGATAAATGTTTAGATTTTTGTGATTATTTTTTACCTAAAGTTGATGAATATGAAAAACTCATTACACAAAATCCTATTTTTTTAAAGCGAGTACAAGGAATAGGCATTATCGAAAGAGAAGAAGCTATAAATTGGGGCTTATCCGGACCAATGTTACGTGCTTCTGGAGTTCAATGGGATCTTCGAAAAGTAGATCATTACGAATGTTATGATGAATTAGATTGGCAAATACAATGGCAAAAAGAAGGTGATTCATTAGCTTGTTATTTAGTACGTATTGGGGAAATGAAAGAGTCAATAAAAATAATTCAACAAGCATTAAAATCAATTCCTGGGGGACCGTACGAAAATTTAGAAGCTCAACGGCTTCAACGCGGAAAAAAATCAGAATGGAATAATTTTGAATATCAATTTATTAGTAAAAAACCTTCTCCTACATTTAAACTACCTAAACAAGAGCATTATATTAGAGTAGAAGCTCCCAAAGGAGAATTAGGTGTTTTTTTAATAGGAGATGATAGTGTTTTTCCTTGGAGATGGAAAATTCGCCTCCCTGGTTTTATTAATTTACAAATTCTTCCACAACTAGTAAAAGGAATGAAATTAGCAGATATTATGCCAATATTAGGTAGTATAGATATTATTATGGGAGAGGTTGATCGTTAAAATGGGTTTTAATACCAATCTTAAAGAACAAGTTATTAATTTTTTTATCCAGTAAATTTTTCTAAAGAATTTTTGAATTTTTTATGGATTTTTTTCTCAATTCTTATTCTTTTGTTAGCAATTACAATAGGCGTATTAGTTTTAGTGTGGCTTGAGAGGAAAATATCTGCCGGAATACAACAACGTATTGGACCTGAATATACTGGTCTTTTAGGAATAATTCAAGCTCTAGCAGATGGTTCTAAATTATTATTAAAAGAAGATATTATTCCATCTAAAGGAGATATTTGGTTATTTAATATTGGACCAGCAATAGTTGTTATACCAGTATTTTTAAGTTATTTAGTAATTCCTTTTGGTCATAATATTATTTTAGCTGACTTTAACATAGGTGTTTTTTTTTGGATTGCTATTTGTAGTATCGTTCTGCTTGGACTTCTTATGGCAGGATATGAATCTAATAATAAATATTCATTTTTAGGTGGTCTTCGAGCAGCAGCTCAATCAATTAGTTATGAAATCCCTTTAGCTTTGTGTGTATTATCTATATCTCTATGTGTGATTCGTTAAAATAATTTTTCAAATTAAATTTTAGTAAATAAATTTTTTATTATTTTAACTAAAAAAACTAAATTGTCATATGGGTCAAATAAAACAGCTTTTTAATTTGCAGTAATAAAATTTAATCCCATCCTCTATATACAAGAGTGAAAGCATGCAAAACAAATAAAAAATGTACCTCAGGTTCAATTAGTTATAAAAACCTGATAGCGGGAGCAAAAGATAAAATATATGAAAAATTTATTGTTATATTTTAATTTTATTATATTTAAAATCGAGCAAAAATAAATGGTTAGAAACACAAAAATACATAACAGATTAGTATAAAATAATTTTATAGATAAAATATATTTATTAAAATACAATAAGGATTTAGCATTAGTAGAAATGTTTAAAAAGTATTTCCTTGTAAAATCAATCTAAAGTATAACCCTATTTATTAAAAAAATATGACTATTAGGAATGAAGTAATCCTTTTTTACCTTATGATTTAAAATCACAATATATTAATATTTAGAAAAAATTAGACTTGTTAAAAAGGTTGAGATAGATTCAAAAGCATTTATTTTATAGCAAACAGAATCTCATAGGTTAAATTTAAATTAATAAATTTTTTTAATAAAATTTAATTAAAATAACTAATGAGGAGCCGTATGACGCTAAAGTTTCATGTACGGTTTTGAAATAGAGATATTAACAATAGTGTTAAATCGACTATAATTATCTAATAGTTTAAGTACAGTTGATATTGTGGAAGCACAATCAAAATATGGTTTTTGGGGATGGAATTTATGGCGTCAACCTATTGGTTTTTTAGCTTTTTTTATTGCTTCTTTAGCCGAATGTGAAAGATTACCTTTTGATTTGCCAGAAGCAGAAGAAGAATTAGTTGCAGGTTATCAAACAGAATATTCAGGTATAAAATTTGGGTTATTCTATGTTGCTTCTTATTTAAATTTATTAGTTTCTTCATTATTTATAACAATTCTTTATTTAGGTGGATGGCATTTTTCTATTCCATTCATATCAAATTCCAATTATTTAGAATGGAACTTTAATATTGGAACTAATCAAATTATTAACGTAGTAATAGGAATTATTATTGTATTAGTTAAATCTTATTTATTTTTATTTTGTTCTATTATGACACGATGGACATTACCTAGAGTAAGAATGGATCAATTATTAGATTTAGGATGGAAATTCCTTTTACCTATTGCATTAGGTAATTTACTATTAACAGCTTCTTTTCAAGTTATTTTATTATAAATAGAAAACATTTATAAAATTATTTAATCTTTGAAAAAACAAACAATAAAATATATATATATTTGAAGGATATCTATTATATGTTTACTATGTTAAATAGATTTCAAGACTATAGTGAACAAGCAATACAAGCGGCACGATATATTGGTCAAGGCTTTATGGTAACTTTAGACCATATGAATCGTTTACCAATGACTATTCAATACCCTTATGAAAAATTAATTCCATGTGAACGCTTTCGTGGACGTATTCATTTTGAATTTGATAAGTGTATTGCCTGCGAAGTATGTGTTCGTGTATGTCCAATTAATTTACCTGTTGTTGATTGGGAATTAAAAAAAGATGTGAAAAAAAAACAACTAAAAAGTTATAGTATTGATTTTGGAGTTTGTATATTTTGTGGAAATTGTGTTGAATATTGTCCTACAAATTGTTTATCAATGACTGAAGAATATGAGCTTTCAACTTATGATCGTCATGATTTAAATTATGATCAAATTGCTTTAGGACGATTACCTATTTCTGTAATTGAAGATTCCACAATTCAAACTATTTCAAATTTAAATTACTTATTCAATTGTGTCCCATAAAAAGTCGTTTGATTAGTCATCAATTGGAATATAGGATAAATCATTAAATTTAGGATGAATAATGATTTCAAGGGCCATTGCTTGACATGCTTGGTTTGAGTGTTGAAATAACACATTGAGCCTTTGAGGGGTTTGGACTTTGAAGCACTTATCATCCATCCAAAAATTATATGTGTTAAATTCTATATGTATAAGGGTGCGGATGCTCTAAGTAGCAATGCTAACTTCTCTTTGTGAATAGTGCATATTACTAGCTAAATGTACATTTAGCTACATTGTATTATTTGTATATCAATGCTTATTTGCACACATTCATAATTGATGCTATGAGCACATGAGATGAAGCTATTAACTATTTTATGAAGACATGTTAGAAGATATGGTTTGGAAAAAATTTGAAGGCTTTTGAATTAATGCACATAATGAGTTTTTCAAAATTTTGCTTGCAAAGAAATTTTGTGCCACTTGGGTGATTATGTATAGTTGGGATCTTTTCAAACAGAAACCATATTTACAAACTCATGCCCTAAAATATGCATGTTTTAATCCCTCAAAGGACTAAAGAGCCCACTTTTAGCTTCTTGCAAATTGAATGTGCTTTTGCAATTTAACATTTTAAATCTTTACAAGGACATTTTAGAAATATTTTAGTCATCATGCTCTACAACCTTGAGTATTAGCCTTTTTTCAATGTCATTTCATAGTTATTTGCAATTTGGGTTTTTCTCTCACCATGACAATTCTTTCAGTAAATATGCTTATTTTAAACATGAGCATGATTTCTTTGTTTTTGGTCAAAACATCAATGTGTTTTTAACTCTTTTTTTGGCATATTTTCAAAGTGTATAGTTTGTGCAATACATGTAATTCTCACAAAAAGAATTGAATAGGCAAACTTCACCGATGGGAAAGATAAAAATAAATATATTTTTCATTTTAGATGTTATAGTCTTGAAACTGGTGGAAATTTTCACTCTAAATCTGTAGTAGGATATACTTCAAAGAATAAAAATAAAAGATTCTACAATGAGATTCTTCAAAGATAAAGTGAAATTACTGATAATGGAACATCATACTTCCCTTGGAAAGAAGTTTTTGGAAACAATCTTAGGTTGATCATAACAATTTTCTATGGACTAAACACAAAACCCCCTATGGTTCAATTTGAACATGCCTAAGGTAGTTTGTTGTTAAAGCAACCCTAGTTTAAAAGTGATCCCATAGATTCTTGTAGATTTATGTACCCACACAAGGCATTCTAGGAGAGGGTTGCTTTTAAAACTGAGTCATTTTAATAGCAGACTACCTTATCACCATCAATTAGATAAATTATGTTTTCAATATCATACCTCATTTACATAAAATCAAAAAGAAAATTCATGATGTATTGAAACCTTTGTTAATGCTACTAATACGCAACAAAAACTAAAACAAGAAAAAACAAGAACCATATACATTTATTTAAACATTGTTTAGTGTTTATATTTTACCTATTTTCATCTCAAGGGTCGTGCACACCAAGTCCAAGACCCAAGTTTTGTTGAATTCTCAAAACCCAATTGGTTCAGGGATTGAAAATGGAAATGTGTAGTTTTACACAATGTCCTAAGCCCAAATCTAAGCCCTAATCTACTTAGAGAAGGCCTATACGGCATCACTTTTTGAAATTGTAGTGTCAATAAAGTGAAACGGTGTTCCAAGAAATAAATCCAGCAACAAATAAACCCCAATGTAATGGAGGAGGCTCAAAAACGGTTAAGGCATTTTGAACCACCATATAGATTACAGTGAAATGGATATGAGGTGGTTTTTAAATTGTCCTCTTACAGTCATTGAATGTATGGAAGAAAAGTTGTTTTTAATTACAAATAGCCAATCATTCTCCTTGCTTCCTCAAATTTCTTCACAACTTGGAAGTGAACGATTCTTGGAAAGTCTAGGGTCATAAATAGGGACCTATGAGACATGCACTTTGAAAATTCATAAGTAATAAAAATGCTTCAAAAAATATGAAACAACTTATGTTACATTCTGCATCTATTTCTCTCTACGTGAGACATGAACTAAAAATCCTCACATTCACGGAAAACCATGGAAAAGGGGATGAGCCCTTAGATGGTCAGTTTTTGAGTCTCCTCCCTTAGGAGCCAATTTTCAACAATCCTTTCCATAAGATAGCCAAGCAACTTTTATCAATGTCTCACTTTACCTTGTACAACTCAACAAAGCTGGGATTTTGTAATGAACTGGGAATTATAGAGTTGGGACGCAGGACATCCTCTAAGGTAGGAGGCTCAATTTCTAAGTGAGCATTTAGAACCGCTTACATAGAGTTGTCAAAATAGAGCAAGAACTTTTGTAAACGGATCAGACTTTCTATGAAACTTTCCTTGTATATGCACAGTTTTAGAGATTCAAGAGAGTGACAAGAGCTATTGCTCAATGTTCTTATTGGTCATAATTATGTTGATTTTTGTTTTTGAATAAAATATAAATATACGTCATATTAAAATAAATAAAGATTTGTTTTCAATCATAATTTGAGTATTAGAATATGGTATGGGTGCTTGCAAGCTTTAAAGGACTTATTTGAGCATCCTAATTTTGTTGTGGTTGTTTTTTGGACTCATATGCTCTCACATGTGCTCTATTTACAAGATGCTTTTAAATCATGAGTGCTACAACCTATGATCAAGAATAGCTACCTATGCCCTTTTGCTTTGATAAATTGCAATTAATTCATGCTAACCCATGAAATTTCAATTTAAATGGCCATAGAACTATTTCTTCTTTGGCTTTCTTCCAAAAATATTTCCAAATTGCTATGTTGGTATGATCTTTCTACAAATGTCCTCTTTCCTTTAGATGGTCAATTCATGAGCCTCCAACCTTAACCCCTAAACACTCAAGGGGGTGAGGGCAAAACATAAATGCGTTATAAAATGATACTTTTGTACATTTGATGAAGATTGCTTCAAACAAGAAAACAAGAATCACAATGTTTAGTAATTATCCATATGGTCAAACATTCAAAAAAGGGTTTGGACTCTTATTTAATGAATTTAGGAGCATTTACCATTTAAAATTCTTAAAAATTACAAATTTTATTCATAGAATATAAAATTTTGTACAATTGGTTAAAAATAAATGTTCTATTCTAAAACTTAAAATGCAATATTTTTGAAAGAGATAACATCATCAGTTTCCCAAAATAGTGAATTTTATAACACTAGCAAATAATAAAATATTTTTCTTTGAAAAATCCTCCTTGGTGTAATTTAACTTGGATTAACATGTATCAAATTGGGTTGAAAGTAGACTTACTCTCCTATATGAAAACATTTTTTTATTTTTTCAAAAAACATTTCTTTTTCATCTTGGGCAGCTTGCAAAAAAGAACAACAACCAAAAAAAACGGTCAACTGCGCGTTTAGAGATTAAACTGCCTCAAGAGCATTGGCTATGCATCCGGTTTACAAGTTCCGTATGCTAAATCTGATCTATCAATACATATCAAAGAATAATATGGGAAAGATATTATTACAAGGGCGTACACAAGAGAATTTGAATTTAGGTGTTGGCTGATTTGGATACATACCATCAAATGTCATCAAACTTCCAAAAATTTAGAAGGCTCTCCAAATTGTGTCCAAAAAAGGCAAACTTGGCCCAAAGGATGGCACGATTGCCGTCCCTTTGTTTGAATTTTCCTTTTCTGGACACGATTTGGAGAGCCTTCTAAACTTTTGGAAGTTTGATGACATCTTATGGTATGTATCTAAATCAGCCAACACCCAAATTCAAATTCTCTCGCGTTTTCACATTATAAATTTTCTATGCCCTTGTAGTAACAAAATTTCTTTCTTTCATATTGTTGTTTATTTTCTTTTAAAAAGCTAGAATTTAGCATACCAGGTGCATAGCCGATGCTTTAAGGGTACCAGGGTAGAGTTGTTCTAATACCCTCTGCACAAACTGCATCATGGCTCAATTCTCGTGAAGAAGAAAACAGGATCACTTGATGCATACCCAAAAATTATTCCACCAAGTAAATAATGTAAGAAATTTGTCATCATCTTTTGCACCTTAAAAGTTTCAAATAATGATTAACAGAAATAAATATAAGCTTCACGCAAGTACAAATGCATGTATATACAATTAAGTTTGTACCAACAACCTCTCCCTTTGCCTTGTAATAAGTGTTGCCCAGTAGAACCTTATGTTTTTTTATTCCAATTTCACGACAGTTATCATGTTGTAAAATACATCATAAGAGTCCAAATTTGACATCACAACAGACAAAAATGAATATAGTATGTTTTCATTGTAACCTACTAAAAAATTGGGCCCAATAAGCCTCCATACAAGTGTACAACCTACTCAAAACTAATAAAAAATCAACACAAGTTTCTAATGCGCCACTTATGGGTAAGCAGAGGCAGTAATATTTTACTGAGGGCCACCCTGTATTGGTACAGTTGACACTTGACAAGTATACTTTGTACTCCTTGTCGCTTAAACATTAAATTTTGTATTTAAACCAGCCAATGAAGTATGTGTACAAGTTGTTTTCAATATTATAGACAGCTGTAGATTTGTACAGGAATTGAAAATTTAATGTACCCTCCTAGAATACTTGAGGTTGACAATTGTGTGCGTGGAACTTATTCCTTTGCCCTCTTGGGATGCAGCAAGTTCCTTGGTTGTAATTGGGGTTGAGAGGCTGAGAGCACTAGCACACCTACTTTATTAATTTTCCTCAAGTTCTTAAAGATTATGAATGTACATGTTCGAAGTATTTATATGTTTATGTCTGATTCAACACCATACCTATTGCTGTGAATATAAATTTAAGGTAGGAGGCTAATGAATGGACCATGTGAGGGCTGAAACTGAATTTTGGGAGGTGAAACTTTCAGTAAATTTTCCTTGAAAGACAAGAAGAATTGACATCTAATCTAAGTTGTTTCATATTTTTTGGGGTTTTGTGGAATTAGTTATAAAATTTTGAAGTGAAAAGGTCACAGAGCTCTAAAACAATTCACCTCCTCAAATGTGCTTTGCTTGAACATTTTTGAAACCTACAAAAAACAGCATGTACACATGAAATACATTTGAGAAAGTGGATAGTTTAGAGCCTACGCGGAATATGAGCCTCCTACCTTACAAGCTATTTTGGCTTGTGCAAGTGTGTTTGAATATGCCCCTTTGCAACAATTTTAATATAATTTGTTTAACTAGTAGAGAGGTGACATGCCTTCAGCTCTCGTTTTTCTAACATGATTTTGAACCACAATCTTTTATTTTTTGTCTTCTACAAAGCTACAAAGCAACATGGGAGAGCAACTTCCTTGATGCAAGATTCTTCACACACTTTCTAGTTGAGGTGAGTATGCACAAAATCTTTTTTTGATTTTGATTACTTGAGTCACAATAATTTGAGTTGTAATATTTGAAGTAGTGTAACACACAATATACCTAAATTTACTTAAATTATCATAAACTGTTTTCTTGGTGCACTTTACAAATTTATTTATTTCTTAAATTAGTGCTAGTTAGCGTATAATGTATTATTAGTGCAAGGCAAAGTAATTGGAAAACTTGCTTAGTAGTAACTGATGTTTAATTTCTTTCATACGAACCATGGATGAACTTTATAGTCGAATTTTTAAAAAAAATCATTATACTTTGTTTTATATCTCTTACAAGTTGTGTGCACCCACACAGGTACATATATGTATTTTTGAAGATTTAAAATTACAACAAGTTTTTGTAAAAAAGTATGAAAAATTTACAAAAATATCAAATTGCATTTAGATTTTCAAAATTTTCATTATTGATGTATACTTATTACTAAAGTATTGTGCGTCATATCCTTGACCAAGGTTTGTGCCATTTTGCGTTTATAAATATAGATGTTGGATCTCTCAATTTCAAATTCCATTGAAAATGATCCAATTTGGGGATTTATGACATTTTCTAGCAAAGTTTGCTTTATTAACTTTGCTCAAAGGTAAAAATTAAAAACAAATAAAACATTTGAAATTTCAAGTGAAATATTAAGAACAGAAAGACTATAAGTATACCCCGTACAAGGAACGTACCAAAAGCGGTCATCGCTTTTCTACAATATAAAAAATATCTTCATAATTTGAAAAATACTGAAAACCCCTCCACAAAGTGCACGTAATACCGGTAGTAGACCTTGCTAAATTGTGTTTAATTTCATGTTATTTAAAGCATTTGTTGTATGGGTTCTTTGCATGTCACATGGTTATGTCCATACCATAGGCAGATAAACGGGTTACCTAAATATATTTAAAAAAATATGTAACCAAATTGTTAGAAAACTGTTTTTCACATTAAGCTTCTTTTAGAAAGGGAACTATTAGACTTTAGGAAATCAAAGTGGTAAACCGGATCTTTTTATTTAATCGTTTGTCTTATGTTGTGCAGTAAGGTAGGAGCACACATAAGCAACACTATCCCCATAACTGTCACTTCTGAAATTTTGGAAATTTTTGAAAGTAAATAGATGTAATGACAAAGATGTACAACGTGTGAACATGAAATCTTATAAGTGGTTATGGGTACAACGGCAGTTTGTTCTTTAAAAATTCACAACTTATTCTCACGATATCTAAATAATACATTCAAAATTGCAAACTCATTATTTTGTTTCTAATAGGATCCTATAATTTGCTAGCTATTTATTAATACTCATCATGTTCAAAACCCTTAGATTGACGCTTATGGGTGCTCCTACCTTAGAGCTATTGTTCACATGTAAGTTAGCTTATCCAATAAGCTTCAGTAGCTTCTCTTCAGGCTGCCTTTCCCTCTCTTCACGGGTGCCATCCATGAACATATTTGACTGGAAAGAGCCCTGCAGCAGAAGTGCGCTTAAAAAATTTTGGAAAATAATGAATGCCTATGTCTAGCCCAGACCCAAGCAAAAGGCAGAGAATAATTGTGGGATAGCATCCCTTAATTGGGTGCCACGTAGGCCTTTTTGTGATCTCCCCTCTGCCATTCCATTCTCCCTCTCTTGCCATTTCGTTCTCCCCCTCTTGCCATTTCGTTCTTCCCCTTTGCCATCAGATCTTGCAGCTTTCTTGATAGTTAAAAAAATTTGGACATGTATCCTCATAGCTAAAGAATGGTGTGGAATATTCCACACCATTCTTTAGCAGGGAGGGTAAGCTCTCCTAAGTGCTACTGAACAGGGCATTTTTTTGTTCAGGGAATTGGTTGTTGCCAGATTCAAAAGCCGAGAAGCCCATTTGTTAATAAAACCCGGGATGCGCAATGACTGGGCGGCTCTGTCACCAACTGGCAACAGATTGCCATAAAAAATGCCCGGCTACTGAATGTTATGTTGAGCACTGGCTACACTTTGACAAATCACTTTTTTTTGTTCAATATTATTCTACTGAAATGAAATATTTCTTAGGGGTTGTTAAGGGAACGATCTTACATTGTTAACGCTACACCCAGGGTTTGACACAAGCATGCAATTTGAGGATTTGATGCTAAAATTCTCACAATTTGGGCTCAAAGAGTTGTTTCATCTCTATTATTCTAGGGTTGTATTTTAAAATTGAGGTGTTTCAATTTGCAATTGAAAATACAAGATTTTAAAATACAAACAAAAAGAAGAATTCATACAAAAAAAAGGCAATGATATAGTAAAACTTCAATAGATATTTGTGTTTATTCTTCTTTTTTTCAAGGTGGTAATGTCATGACTAAAGGAATGATGGAGCACCTACATCAAAAATTTTAGTATTAAATTCTCAACTTACATGCTTGCATTTGATCTCAAAATGTGACTTAAACAACATGGAGATGTTGCTCTATCAATTCCCTGTTGCATTGGGCATACAAGGTTGCAACAACTAATTGGCTTCACTCTTTTGTGTACTATGAACACTATCTACTCAAGGGAATGCTATATTGTGAGCGGAGATCTGTGAACAATGAGCCTAGATTTTTTGTTAAAATTCTACATTTCTCATATAACCATTTACATAGGGCCTTATAATTGTGCATTATAAATTTCTGTCTCTTGGAAATCTTATTATTTTTTAGTATTTCCATTACTTTTGAGGTCATTATTGATTCGGTCTCACATAAACCTTGACTCATTGCTCATTGTTTTACGCTCACAAAATAGCGTTGTGGAACTTCTTTAAGATATGTTATGTGGTTATCGTTTTCTTTGGCAAAAAAATCATTGTAAAGAATTAGAAAGTAACTAACAAAATTTGAACCTAATGTAGATGAATCATAAACAAAGTCGTGCTCCACAGAATTGCAAAAAAGATATCACCCATTTTGTAAGATGAATGTGTATTTATAGGTCTCTCTGGAAGCAAGTGAGGCTGAGGCCGTTGCATGTAAACCAGAATTTGGTAATTTGACTAAATCAATTTTCAGTACACATATGGAGCTTACATTTGCACGGAAAATAATGTTTCTCACGTGTAAAAAAATATTCGCATAATAAGAGCATCGCCAATGCACCACTTTAAATGACTTGATAAACAAATACATTATTATATTTTGTTTATCGTAAAATTAGAACTTGCACTTAATTAGTATCATTGGAAGCGCATAACAAAAATCCTTTGACTAAGCTTAACAATATCTGGATTTAGAAATTAAACAACCAATATATAACCCATTATAAAGCAAGCTAAAAGAGAAAGGGAATGGATACATGTACCATCCCTTCTTGACTATTCTATCACACCTTACTATTTGTGATCAATATTTACAATATTAAAATAGGTGTGAACCACAAGAAAAATTTCATTGATTTGAAAACAAAATTTGACATAGAAGTTGCAGCTTTAATTTTGATTTCAGCTCTTAATCCCGCTTATAGTATTAATTTAAAAAAGTAGAAATTAAATTGAATATAATATAATTTTTAAATTGATACTATGAGCAGAATTTGAAGTTAAAAAACAAAATTAAAGGTGCAACTTTTATGTCAAGTTGTATTTTCAAATTAGTGATGTTTTTCTTGTGGTCCATACCTATTTTGATATTGTAAATATTAACCATATATAGTAAGGTGTGGTAGAATAGTCAAGAAGGGGTGGTACATGTATCAATTCCCAAAGAGAAAATAGATAATGAGTGTCTCAAGAAGTATAGCCAAATTATACTTAAAGAAAGAAAATTCATGGCAATAGCACAATTTTTTTCAAAGTTTGCTACGCGATTGCCATGAATTTTCTTTCTTCAAGCATGATTTGGAGACACTCATTATATATTTTGTCTTTTAGCTTGTTTTTCATGAATCTAATGTTGGTTGTCCAATACTAAATCCAAACATTGTTGTGCTGAATCACAGTGGCCTTTTTATGAGCTTCCAATGATATAAATTGCAAGTTCTAATTTTACACTAAACAAAACATCGTAACATATCATTTAGCGAGTCATTTAAAGTGGTGCATTGGCGATGCTGTAAAGAGAAGTGGCACATACCAATAGCACATTATGAGCACTATGGCTAGAGTACGAGCTTAGGGTCTGTACTTAGAAATAGCTAATGTACCAACACAAGAGCCCACAGACGTTTTAATTTCTAATACGAGTACTTTTGTTATGCATGGTCCCCATGTTTTTCCGTTCTCAACATCAATGAGTGGGGAGAACCGAAAAACACTCGAAACATCCACATGAATTGGCACAAAAAAAATGGTTGAAATTTGATTTTACCAGAGAAAATTTGGCTATTACAATTACAGTACAAAAATGGATGATTGGATGATACATGGTGCATGCGGTTGAAAATTTGGTTGAAAATGGAAAATGCCTGGTTTAACAAGTCCCGGACACTCTTGAACACTAACCCATGAAAGTTTAGGAATGCAATGACTTGGACTAAGAATGAATTCAAACATGTTCCATACGTACAATTTTTTTTAATAATCCGTTCAGTTTCTCGTAAATGTTTTGTGCTTTCTTCCAACTTTGTGTAGGAAAAATTTTGAAAATTCTTTCGAGCAAATGTGTTGAAATTCAAGTGCGCAATAACCTGTTTGTCAACAACTATTCTTTCCAGATTAATAAAATACTCCTAATAGAAGCAGCTTCAAGATACAAGCAAATTTCCCCGCCAGGGGTTTTTCAATCAATATACAAGCAAACTAGTTATCTCTAGACATGACCACAATCAACACATTAGATGAATTTTTGTTATAAAGGTTTTTGTATGAAAAGCAACAAAATTCTATCCAAAATGAATGTTTGAAGAGATTTTTGTTTCTTTTGCTAATGTTTAGGAGGTTCAAACTTTGACACCTCATGTTTATGTTGAATATAAACTCTTTTTCACTAGAAAAAAATGTGTGAAACATGACTGGTTCACAATGATTGTAAATATTCACAACCACTAATAGATAACTTAATCATAATCATTGTGGACTAGTTGTTTAACCCTTAAAGCACTAAGCTCATTTCTCACCAAAACCTTTTCAAAACTACCATTTCTAGTACAAGTACCAAATTTTAAATTTTTTTTTTTTGACAAATATAATTGTAAGATCTTGTATTGCACTGGTATCAAAAGATGTGGAAAAAAATTCAGGAGTTTTTATCATCTAAATTGTTAGATATTTGAGTTTGAATTGACAAAAAGTCATTTTTGTCTCTTCAAAAATCTAAGAAATTGCACTTCACAAGGTCATATTTGTTTGAAAAAACTCCAAAATAGTTGTAATTTTTTGGATTTGTTCTTCAAAGCAAGTTGATTACACACTTGAAAATTTTCAAATCATTTGAAATTGTAAAGCACATGGAAAAAAAATAGTAAGTAAAAAAAAAGTAGAGAATGATTCAAACCACTAAATTGTTAAGAACTCAATTATAGAAATGAAAAATTCCAATCCCAATGGTCACAATGTTGTGATAAATAAAATCCACATTTTTTGGTTTTGTTTTTTTTTTTCTAAAACATTGAAAATCGAGCAAATCAATGGATTTCAAAGTTGATTTTTGAGTAGAGAATTTACAACTGCCCGCAAACAAAATCTCCTCATAACTTTCATCTCATTGATCAAAATGGAATGATTCAAAGCTTCCTAAGTACATATAAATTTAAAGAACCAATTTCAAAAATAAAAACAAAAATTAAAAAATGTAATTTAAAAGAAAGTGTTTTGGCTGCCCGCCAAGCAAAGGAAGCTATATATCATACAATAACTTTTGAATTTTGAAATCAAAAGTTAAGAAATTTGTTGGGCCCTAAAGCTACTCCTTGAACACATCATGTGTGAAAATTTCAAAGCAAAAAAAATGAAAACCCCATTGGTAGTGAGTTGCCCAAAATTGCTATTTTGCCAAAAAAGAATGTTCAGTGCTTTAGGGGTTAAGACACGTTTGTCCTGTAGTGTTGTTGGAAACATTTATATAATACCATAAAAGAGTTTATACGGTTTGGCAAAACAAACACATCCAAAAGTTTTAACATGATCGTACAAAGGTTTATAACGTTTCCTACTATTTTTTTCATGATTTTTATTTATTTTGGCCCATGAGCCCATGTTGTCCATCCAAGTTGACCAATCCAATCTAGCCGCCCTTTGTGCTCCCCAACTAGTAAAATTTTATAACTCCCACATAACCACGTGAAGCTCTAGTCTGAAGGCCCAAAATTGTCCAAATAATTTTGGAGTTTGACATGTGTATTCGGTGTGTATGTAGTGGCTTATTTGAAATGATATAAACACGGGATTTCCATTTTGAAATATGATATACGCCCGGGTTGACCAAAATCATTATATTGAAAATTTTGAAACCATAGATGTGACACTCAAAAAATCAAGCATGTCAAAGTTTGAAACCGGACCTGCCTAGTGAATATCTTGCATCTGTCCGCTTGAGGAATGTAAATGTCACACCAAGCCTCTCCATCGGGGTTTTACTGTATTTTGAATTCCTCTCACATTCTAGGGTTAAGAACGGTGTGGTAAGAGAGTTTCACGCCATTTTACACTAAAAGTCAAAACTATGGCTTAACCTCTCATTATTTGATTATTTGATTTTACGCTAGGAGTCAAGGCCAGATTTTAAGAGAGTAATTTAATATTTGAAAATGCAAGATCTAAATTAGTTTTTTATCCCAAAGATTGGGTTATCCAAGAATGGAAGATCAATGATTGACCCCTCAATTGTTGTCAAACTTTATTGGAATGGGATCACTTGTATAAAAGAAGTACTCTTTTGAAATAAACAACACTTAAGAATGGAACAAAAACCTCAAAGACTATTGAATTCTTATTTATGTGTTCCTCTTAATTTGATAATCTTGAGGTTTATACCGCATTTGACCTCAACTTTTTGATCTCAACTTCTTGACCTCAAGACCTTTACAAACAAGGGAATCGGTCTTCATTATATTCTAAGGGCAATTCACAATATGTCCCACATCTCAAATCCCATTGAAATCTGAGAATCTAATTGGTGTAGAGTCAAAAGTCTAGACTTTGCGTTTCACACTATGTCCCACTCCCACGTCCCAATTGCATACATGGCAACTTTTTGGAAGTTTTGGCGCTAAAGAAGATGGGACTTCACTCAAGGTTTGGGTTGACCATTTTACTAGACCCAACTTTCAGCCCCCAAGCCCCATCAATATTTTTGCATATGATATTCATAACTTTCTTTAGAATTGTCTTTTGCTTTTAATAACCCAACTAAGTTGGGATTCAAATTGCCATGGGATTTACAGAGATGGGATAGGAACATAGTGTGAAGTGCCTCTAATTATATTGGTTGTTGCCATTTAGGTTAAAATTTGGGTTGAAATGGCCCCAAGTTTTTATGGCCTTAGACTCCTTGTGTATAAGGTAGACGGCTCATAAGCCGTGCATTGTCTTAAACCGTGCACCTTCTTAAATGTACCTTGCACATACATGTTGTTTTTTACAGTTTTCAGTAATGTATAGGCAGTGTACATTCAAGAAGGTGCACGGTTTTAGAGCTCTACTTTCCACTTCAAAATTTCATAATTAATTTTACAAAGCTCCAAAAAATATGAAATAAATTGGGTTAGATGTCAATTCCTCTAGTCTTTCAAGCAAAATTTACTTAAAGATATTTCAAAAAATTTCACCTCCCCAAACTTCTGAATATCAATTGCGATCATACTTGGTACCGTATCTCCAGAGCCCAAGGGCCCTTCAAGGGTTAACCCTTTAAAGATCACACTCACTTTCCCAAAATTCATTAGAAATTGGGGCAATAAAACTAGATGTGCATTTGAATCAAATATGGACCCAATTTGAATAATCCAATTGCAAAAATGTGAAGGACACCTTGTTTGTTGTCATGAATCAAAATTTCAGCTAGATTTACCGTTGGAGGTGAAATATTATAATCATTGAGTGAGCCATATATGGGAAATCTCTAATTTTTCATGCTTGTGTGGTTTTGAATGTTAATGCTTCATGCAAGCTTTGGTTGAGAAGAGCCTTACATTTCTAAAAAGCAGGGTTTTCTACCTTTTCAAAAAGATTAGTTTCACACAAAATAGACAAAAATAGCAATCACAAGGTGTAGCTAAGTGGACAAAAAGGGTCAAAAATCCCATTTTCTTTGCTACCCTAAAACGATTCTACAAAAAATTTGATAGTTGTTATGAATTATCCAATCAGTGAAAGCAATCAAGAATTAGCCTTAAATGTAGGATGATTTTTTTATAAATAAAATGATAGTGTCGTTTCAATGAATTCTCAAATACTACAACTATACTACTACTGTATAGAGAAACAATACAAGCGTATTCCTTAAGCAATTTGAAAATTTTTAAAGATTGCACAATTGAAATGTGGCCTTCTTTTTGAATGCTTGATGTATTGTGTTGTTGCTTTGATCCATCTTTGACCAAATATGGATATGTATTTTGAGGCCATGATGTATAAACACTAGTATTTATGAACTCACATATCCAATCCATTGTCGTTTCTTGGGTTGGATGCAAAACTCTTGTGATCACAAGCGTTCTTCAAGATCATTTTGCAAATTGTTGAGCGATTTTATTGTATAGGCCAAAAACTACTCTCCCAAACCAAAATATGGTTCGGCGGTCTCTAATGGGTTAACCCCTAAAGGGCCCTTGGGCTCTGGAGATACGGTACTAAATACGATTGCAATTAATATTCAGAAATTTGAATCAACTAGAAATTAAGTGTTACAACCATACATATTGAAGGGTTGTATGATAGTGGGTGCATAAAAAATTGTGGAAAGCCCTCAAAGCAACTCAAATATGTTTGTACATACAACCGTACATATGGCCGCAAAGGGTTTTAGTGCCGTTCAGGGGTTAACCCCTAAAGGACTAAGTGTGCCGCTGCGACTAGTACAATACGGGGTATTTTTCTTGTATTTGGAATGGATCCACACCTCTACTGCATTTGAGATCAACAAAGAAGTTGGAGAATAGATCAAAGCAGTTCTAGTGGGCTACTTGAAATCCCAAATTAAAACTTCTTACTGGTAGCAAATACCGATTATACGGCAGCGTATATACTATGCCCTATGGTCCTTTAAGGGTTAAAGGAATGCGGCAAAACCAAAGCCAGGAGCTGACATGATTCCTCAAAAACTGCCCAAACGGTGCTCTGGAAAAGAAAAAGAAGAAGAAAGCTCCAATTCCGGGGTGGAGAGCACCGGCGTGGATTGAGAGAACCTGACTGCTTGTCTGGCGTACAAAACGAATCCCACCATCATTGCTTCCAAAGTGTCCCCAAAGCAAGCAAGTGGCAACCGAAGCTTGGCAATTAGCATCCAACAAGCGCCGCTCTCCCCTAAAATTCTTCAGCAGACCTGCAGTGGACAAAGCCTGATTGCAGCGCATGTCCGGCCAGCACGGTTTGTCAGGCAGTCTTGGGATGCCATGAGATAATTATACTAACCGTTACCCTGTCATCCCACTTGCAAATGTGGCGAATTCAGCAATTATACTTCCTCCAATTATTACTTTTAGAAGAAAATTTGATAGATACCCGTACATTTTGCCATATTTCGTTGGATACCCTTGGTTTTTTGGAAATTGCAAAAATACCTTTGTAAGGGTTCTTGAGTGGGTACAACCGCTCACATTTGTATTTGCTACAAAACAAGTCGATTGTGTGTGCGCATGGGGATGGTGTGATGCGCGTCTACTGTGGCTACAAGAGCTACTTGGATTGCACTATTTACCACATAACAAGAATGGCTTATTGCCTGCATGCGCAAAGAGCATAAATTTGATGTTGTGATGCATGCATGCATGTCAATGTTAATTGACAAAATACAACAAAAAGAAATTGGCAACACAATGGCCAAAGATGTGATTCCCAAAACCACTAACATGTTATTCTCTAAGCTTTTTGCAATCCCTATACTCTCAAGGGTATCCACACAATTTCCAAAAAAATTGAGGGCATTCATTAAAACATCACAAAATATAGGAGCACTCTTGAGTTTTCTCTTCTTTTTAATGGTTGCAACAAATGTGAACACCATAATGCTAACTTAAATGTTTTTTTAGAACATGTAATTGTGTTTTCAGTCACTTAAACCCTAAATGCCCAAGGGGGTAAGGGGAAAACATAAATACGTTCTAAAATAATACTTTTGTAACTTTAATGAATTTTTTAGCAAAAGAAAAAACAAGAATCATGATGTTTAGTAATTATCCATACAATTAAACATTCAAAAAAGGTTTTGTACTCTTATTTAATGAGTTTAAAAGCATTTACCATCTAATATTCATCAAAATTACAAATTTTATTCACAAAGTTTAAAATTTGGTATGATTGGTTACAAATAGACATTCTATGTGAAAATTAAAAAATGAAATATTTTTGATGGAGATTATATCATTAGTTTCCTAAAATAGCAAATTTTGTAACTAGCAAATATTGAAGCGTTTGTTTTTGAAAATTATCTTTGGTGGAGTTTAACTTGGATTGACATGATTCAAACATGGGTTGAAAAGTAGAATTGCTTTTCTATATGAAAATATTTTTAGTTTTTCAAAAGATATATATTTTTTTCATTGTGAGCAGCCCGCAAAAAAGGGTAAGGACCAAAAAATGGTCAATTGGGCGTTTAGGGGTTAAGCTAATTGTGTACTGCACTACCAATTGGATTGTGGAGCTTCTAGCCAAGGCAATTGGAAGGTCCTCTTTACCAAACTTGATCAAGATCATCCAATCTTGAAGATTTACAACTATCTCAAAAAGTGAACAAAAGAAAGGGTTATGACTCTACCTCTATCTCTTGTTCCAATTGTGCAATTTTGTAACAAGAACAAGTTATGAAAAGTCATACTTGGAATCAATTTCAATACCAATTGTTGTTGGCTACTAAACCCCCCACTTTGTTGGGTATTTAAAAGAAGATGAAACGTGAGACATATTTTGTTGCTTGCCACGGTGAGGGATTCACACAATGCGCAAATACCTATATGCACTTGGTGGCATTAACCAATGTTGCATAATGCTAATATATCCTAGATAATGCAAAGTAGAGTGAGCTAAGATTGCCATTGCTCTATATTAAAACGTAAACTACATTTGAGGTCTTGGTGGGGGCATCCCTAAGAATCATATAGAGAACAAGAAGTAAATATAGAGGTTGAGCATGCATGTATGACCAACCACAACAAAGAAATCAATCCATATGAGGAATGAAGTCAAAACTTGGGCAAGGACCTAAGTATCCTTCAAATCTCTTATGTGTACATTGTTAGGAGATTTTGGAAGAACTTGATGTTACAAATTAGTATAGTACATAGATGACTTGCTTTGAGCTAACTTGAAGAATCCTTGCCAAGGCTACCAAAACTATATATTACCTTGGCACAAAGAAAGTTTTTGCAAACACTAGTTCCATAGAGTTAGATACCTGGGTATGTTGTTTACCCCTTAAACAATAAGTTAGTCATTTTGGTTGATTGTTACAATGCTACTACAATGGTGTGACAAAGTGGCCAAATAATTTAATATTATTGTCAAAAGTTGGCATAAGCTAGCATGCAAAGATGTCATCATGATAATTGTAAAGAGAGTAGCATGGGGCCTAACACCCTTTTCGTGAATCTTCTCACAATTTGAGACACCTAAAAATATGATTACCTTCAATAAGGTTATTTTTGCCTACCTTGATGGACTATGTCTTCATGATTGCTCTAAAAAAACGGGTGAAAATTAACTTTCATACATCTAGCAGACTCTCTTCTTGTCATCCATTGGACAAAAAACATCCACATTGATGTTCAAGGATTAAGGGTGAAGAGTCCTTCAACAAAGAAGTGCATACCGGTATTGAAGTTTTTCAGTGCACAATTAGGGGAACATTTTGAAGGTATGGACGCTTTTAGAATACTATCCAATTCCAAGGTTGAAACTTGTATTTGATTCAATACGAATCTAAAAATTCATGAACAAATACATATGCAATTTCAGCTTGTTTTTGAACATGTAGACTAAAAAAGTCAGTGGTTTGATCTGCAACTCCTTTGAAAAAATGTAGATCAACATTTTCAAAGAGTACCTTGTGGACACTCTACTTGATGCAGTCTTCGTTATTGTTTGTGTGCCACCTCATAGGGAATGGTAGAACTAGTTGGAATTTAAAAAAGAATTGTCGTGGATTATGATGCTTGATACCAAGCAAAAGAAAAAATAATATAGAAGAAATATTAATAACTAGAGTTTCAAAATGTACAGTAGCAATTCAAATGAAAAAGTGGAAATTCAAACGTTCAATCTTTATTACAAGCTTTTGGATACAAATTGTAGCTTCAAATATTTCGTAGCAATTATCGGAATTTTTAGGATAAATCACAAGCCAAATCTACTTTTCTTTTTAGGATTATTATTTGTTTCAAACCCTAAAGGACCAAGCACATTTTTTCTCAAAAAGACTCTACACTCTTGTAGTAGACTCATTCAAGAACATACCATGAAAATTTTGTGAAGTTTGACCGTACGGATTGAGAGATATGATCTCCTGAAGGTAGTACATAAAGTTTTTTTTTACCCTTGCCCAAAATTTTCAAGAGCTTTTGACCACATGTGGTGAACAATTTTTGCAATATAGGTGCTGAAGAGATTTGTTTAATATGCTCTAAATTGTGTTAGGCATATCTCTCCAAGTTTTTGTAATTAACCAAGACATGGAACACACCCTCCATGGCCTTGTATTGCAAACATGTCCTTGAAATTCATCCTACACTGAGGTTTTTTGCCAACCAAGTTTTCTAAAGAAATACTAAAGAAAATAAAAATCCAAGTAGTGGATTGGAAGAGTTTAGTTTCGTTGACAATCTCAAGAATTAAAAAAAAAAAAAAAAAAAAAAAAAAAAAAAAAAAAATTCTAATAGCTATTGCAATTCAAAGGTTAATGTATTTATCAAATACAATAATATATTCTTATTTATTACACTATTGCTTTGGATAGATTCCAATGAAGGATCATCCCCTCATTGGTTCCCCTTGGGAGAAGTCAACAAAAAATGGCATGCCCAAGCTGCCCCTCCAACTAAAATTTAGATGTTTACCCTTATAACTTTTGAGGCATAAGTTAAAATTCACTAAAAATTATTCTCGCATGTAACTCTTGCAAAACTTGACCTTTGGATAAAAAATCATAGAATTTGGGCATAAATTTTAGTAGCATAACCCTGCCCAAAATCCCATCTGTCCCCCGAAGGGACAAATGCATGGTCCTATTTAGGTTAATGTGTGAAGTCTGTGTACCAAAAATCACATGCCTACAATACACATAGAAACATTTATCTGACATTTTTCCTTAGAATTAATCAAGTGATTTGAACTGACCGAGTGGTTATACTTTTGATCAACATAGAGCAGAATGGAATATTTGGAGTTGCAACAACTCATTGTGACAGAGGAAACATTGAATATTAGAGGGAAAAACAGAAATATTTGCAATCTATAACTGGAAATGCAAAATCTGCAATATCTGAACTACCCCATGAATATTGGAGCTTAAAGTATTATTTTTGAGGAAATTGGAATTTTTGTCTGGCGATTTTGTATTATACCTTCTTTGTAGATGGTAATCCAAAATCTTGAGAAAGGAAGGATAGGGGACTCTATTTTTTAGTAGTATATGTACAGACTCCATTTTCATGAAATTTTATATTCCAAAAGCAAGGTCGGCAAAAAATAATAAAAATAAAAATAAAAATAAAGTAATAATAATAATAATGATAATAATAATAATAATAATAATAATAATAATAATAATAATAATAATAATAATAATAATAATAATAATAATAATAATAACAAACACAAAAGCAAAAATTCCAAGCAATTCACTATGTTCAAAATGTTTCTTTTTTCTTAATGGAAATAGGAATTTAAAAAGTATTTGTGACCTTGGTACTTGTGATTTTTTTTTTTTTTTTTTTTTTTCTTCAAGTTTGAAGATTTGACAGGATGTGAGAGTAAGGTATTCTAATTTTTTTTTGTTAATTTTGGGTTTTGACATCAAATTCCATTGTCCAATCAGATCAGTGGTGCTGAAGTAACCAAAAGGATGGACTCAAGCTTGGCTCAGAGTTCTGCAATTTTCATCCATATTGGCATGGGAGGAGCTCACATGTTGTGTTTACACTGAGGACATGCAAGCTTTTGTCAAATTTCATGAACCAAATACGTTTCTTTTCAGTTCAGGACCTGCTCAATTTTGCGGTTATGTCAGTTTCAAGTTTTCAACCTATCATGAATCCAACCATTTATAACTAGGGAATTTCATGAATACCCCTGAGTTTGCAATATTTTCATCGATACCCCTGCTGTGTTTTTCTTGTTGTGCATGCCACTTCCCTTCTTCCTATGTGCGCACACATAACAAGAAAAAAGTAGTGTGCACACAAAGGGAGAAAGGAAGTGGCAAGCACAACAAAAAAGCAATTAATTTTTTTTGGTCCAAGGATATTTGTTTAATTTCTGAAAAGAAAGGGTATCCATGAAATTTTCCCTTATAACTATTCCCTCTTTTATAACTTAAGAATTTTCATACTTCACAAAATCACGTCAATTTTTCGTGTATTCAAATCTCAATTAATGTTCAACAATTGCGACTTTATGTTGGGCTTAGACTGATATTTCTCTTAGAACCAAATTAGTCTCATGTTTAACCACCTAGTCAAAAATCCTCTTATTCTTGGAAAAACACACAAGATTTCAACAACCAAAAAAATTGACTAGAATTTAGATGAACAAATGATGTATGCACCTTTGCAAAGAGAAGAGAAGGCATACTCTAATAGACATCAGTATGCTTGCTCCAAAATGGAGAGAAATTCATTGTCAAAGTTTATTTGAGTAGAGCGTCAATAATTGATAGTAGGATTATCCATGAATTCAGCTCCGAAAAATCATATAGAGATCACACAAAATAGTGGGATTCATATAATGACACAAGTTCAAGGGCTTCTTTCATTGTGACAGTTTACCATGCCCTTCTCGTCCCCATTCATGCTTAGGTGGCAATATTTAGGCAATGTGGTCATTCCTTACAGGATGGACAATTCTTGTGCATAGACCTTAGTTTCATGGTTGGTGTGTTGACTTTCAGTAGGAAGGTGACCCTGCATCTCAAAAGCCTCAAGGTCAGGCCACACCAAAACAAATCGAGATTTCAATACAATACTTTCTAAAAAAAACAAGTGGCTGCATTTACTTCTGTGCATAAAAATGAAGTATTTGATTTTTACATTCAACTTCTGGGTTTGTTTTAACTAGCTGTTTTGAGTCTTTACAGATTTTTCTCTCCAACTTATACTTGAATGATGAAAAGATTACCTTTAATTAAAGAACGCATGAAACCTTGAGCAAAATGATTGTCCCCATATTTTTCAAAAATACAATTTACTTCTTCATCCGATTCCAAACCAATTGTTTTGGCCCTGGCAATCTGGCATCAGCCAAAATGCCCAAAAAAACCAATCGAATTTCAAGATACACTTATTTTGAGCCCCCATAGACTTGGGGGACCAAACACGTACTGCCCTGCTTATGGTGGTGGCTGCCTTCAACAGCAAAATTGACATGACTTACTAAAAATATAATTCACCCAAGTACGTGGATTCAGTAGGTGAATGCCATCGAGTATGGGCTTCCCATCTCATCGGCCTTGCACTCACCTTTGCGGTTATTTACTTTAAGGGGGTAAGAAGTACACCCAAGGGGCAAGGGGGAGGGGGCCAGGTCCCAGGAGAGTGGGAACAGTACGAGAGCCTATCATGGTTCCTCCTGTGCAACCAGCCTACAATAATCTCCTCATCATCCCAAGATTACATCATACTTTAGAGTTCCTCTAACCTCCCAGCTACTTGTGGTTACAACCAACGTACCACTACTAGTGTATCTGTACAGTAGCTCTGATTAGGCATAACCCCCAAAAACATAACTTACTACTCAAGCCAAACAGCAGAAATTGGGTTTTTCATTCCATATACATCCACAATCCAAAATCATCGTCATCATACCACTTTAGTCAGAGTAACAGAATCACTATGTGGAAAAGCTGCAAAATAAACATTATGTCCACTGGCAGAGATTCTTTGATTGGCCATTTGGCCCCAACTCCCGGTCAACTTAAGTAAGAAAATAAAAATAACTTCCTAGGATTTTCACAACCAGTGATAATAAACTCCTAAAAGTTAGGATAGGTCTTGGTGGGAGTAGCTCCAAGAATTGGATAAGGAATGATAAGAAGCAAATGTAGAGGCTAGGCAGGGATGCATGATTACTCACAATCAAGCACATGGAAAGTCAATTTAAAACTTGGGAAAGAATCAAATGATTCTTTAAACTTCTTATGTGCATGTTGCAAGTAAGCATGAAATTTTTTGGAGTTGTAAACAAGTGCAATAGGTGATTTGCATAAAGCATAATTGAAGAACTCTTGGTCCAAGTTACCACAACTAAATGGCACTCTTGTACAAATAAAGATTCTATGAGAACCTAGTCCCTTGAGCTAGATTTGACATGTAAGAGTTAACTCAAGTGACTTAACCCCTAAAAGATCAAGTATCCGTTCAAGAGCCACTTGCAATCTCAAGTACGGTCATATGAAGTTAATTTTTATTGGATGTGCTTGAAATTGTTATACAAGGTGTAAAGTTGTATCCCCCAAGTGGAAATGTAATTTTTCCCAATTTGTCAAGTTTGGTTCAAAAGTTATGCTGCTCAAAAGAAAATTGGGCAGCTCAGGCATTTTGGGCATCTCTGGAAAATCTTATGCTAGAACTCTCATGAACTTTTGAAATTTGGCATGTATGTATCTAAAAAAACATGGTGTACAACTGTCAAAAAAAAAAAAAAAAAAAGCTCTCACATCACATTCTAAAGGGAGTCAAACTTTGTTAACTATGTTCAGGCAGTTTCAAGAAAAAATAATTTCCTCTAACTTCAAGGCCTAATATCTTTCAATTTATATGCAAAGCTCTTGAATTTTTTTCACACATTCCAAATGTTTGCCTCTAACTTTATGTCATTCAGATTTCAAATAAAAGACTTTCTTAGTGCACAAGAAATCAAGGAGGAATGACTAATGTATTGCCAATTCACTTAGCCTCCTTGCATTGCATGGTGATCTAGAATAAGCTAGATTCTACATTTGCTTCTATTTTTTGTGAGTGAACCTTACATCATCTACTTGTGACAGGTCAAAAGACTCATTCTTGTGTAGAGCAAAAATTTTACTTTAGGAAGGCTCAAAGTCTATTGACCTTGTTTTGCAAGAATGAAAAAAAGTTGTTTTTCTCATTTCAAATGTTATAATCTTACAATCCGGACGGTTGAATAAGCTGAATTTTTTTGCACACATTAGTTTATCCGTTTCACACACTTTTGTACGGTTGATATTCAGAAAACAAATTGTATTTTCAATATTGGACAGTGCAATTAAAGTTGGCAGTTTTTGAGATTCAAAACTCAAAAAACACCCTTGGTCCTTTAGGGGTTAAAAACAGTGCTAAGCTTGGCCAATTTTCAAATGTATAATATTTCTATTTTTTGAATCAACTCAAAAAAAGGGAAAATTTGATAGAAACTCTTATGTCTTGCAATTTTTGATGGATACTATGGTTTTCTTTTTTGGTGGATATTACAAGGGATACTCTTGTCAGGAGTTGTGCAAAGGGGGCAATTATCAATACTCCTATTTGTTATGGAAAAGATTGAACAAGATATTCATTAATTTGGGACAAATCGTTCATTTTGGGACATTTGAAAATTTGGGAAGATTGGGGTGATCATCCCAAACCAAGCCCCTTTGGTACACTTGTCCTCACTTGAAAAGAGGAATTTGTGAAGAAAAAATCTTAGTGGTTCAAATTGAACTTGATACTTTTGAATATAATTTGAGGAAACTATTTTGGATTGAGGTGGAGTACAAAATGGGACCCATGTTATTCCCAAATTAATGAATATCCCGTTATTGCCTATGTGCGTGCTTATGTGGTGATGATGAGATGAACCCCTACTATAGTACAACCACAAGAGCTACATATGCTTCATTATTTGCCACATAACAAACAACACTTAACACTTGCGTGAATGTCCGAGTGCCAACATTGTTCAAGTCCAAATGAAAAACAATTAACAACACTACTACAATTAAGAACTTGATTGCCAAAATCACACAAGCAAGACGTTGCCTAAGCTCTCTAGAACCCTATGCGTATCCCCACAATTTTCAACAAATCAAGGATATTTATCAAAATGTTGCAAAATACAAGTGTTTCTATCAAATTCTCCCTTAACCCTTAAAGGACCAAGGAGCCCTTTGCAACCAATATAGTGTTTGATATTTTCTTGTATTTGAAATGCATCCACACCTTTACTACATTTGAGATCAATAAAAAAATTAGAATATAGATTAATACGATTCTAGTGAGCTAGTCAAGATCCCAAATTAAAACTTTTTATTGATAGCAAATGCCAACTATACGGCAGTGCATTCGTAGAGCGGTCCTTTGAAAACAAATTAGTAGAATTTTCGCTAGAGTTAGCCACGTATACGAACACGGAACTGCCAACTGGGATTTGAAGTTAGATTCATTCCGGTTTAAGCAAGATCAGCAGAGAGTGATGATTTTCTGAAAAGAAGCTTGAAAAGCTTCCATTTGCTTGCGCATGTGGATTGGCAGAGCTGCCTGCCAGCAGATCATACTCATACGGCTCATGCCCCATCCGATCATGCCCCCCCATGGGCCAGGTTTATATGCCGATTGGCGTGCGCCGCGAGGTTGTTGCTGCATGCCGCAGTCGCCGTGATCATGCATACGGGGCGGTCGGCGTGATCTCGATTCGCAACTGCTTGTTTGCCAGAATCATCCGTCGTTGTCGTCACTCAGCAAGTGTGCGAGTACGATTCCAATGCTTGCACATGTGCGGAGCTAGGCAACCAAGCAAGCAAACAAGCAACCAAGCAAGTCTCAACGTGAGACGGAATTTTAAACTTTTCATAGCGTCACTCGCGCGCGTGTGTTTGCGAGTGTGAGCAGTTTTCAGGAGTGATCAGAGCCGCATTGGTGAGCCCCAACTGCAATGAGACTCTTCCCCAGTCCCACTTACCAAATTTGAGGAGGACTTCAGTAAGTGACCTCGATAGGGAAAGCGACAGAAAGTGTCAAAGCTGCAGGTTTTTTTTTCCAATTGCCCATTCTTCCATCTTGCTAGCAGCACTCAAGAATCGCCTTTTTCACGAAACTTTTCCTGTCCAAGTGTGAGGATTATTACAGAGTAGATCTGCTGCTAGCTAGGTTTAGAGCAAGCTCATTCTCACGATCGGAGTCGCCGATTGAAGCTCGGTTCTTGCAACTTGCTTGTGGAAAGGAGGGAGCCATTTCTAACCTTTGAATGTATCAGAGGCGCTGATTCATTCGACTTATTCAACGATATGACGGTGAAGTTGAAAGCTGCGTCCATAGCCCATCACCTCCGTAGTCTGTCACCAGGTTCAGCTAATTCATTAAATTTAGGGGGTCCGGTAGCTTGATAGGCGTAATCCATGATCCCATGACACTAAACGCGTGAAGTGTCAGTCTTTCTTTTCCGTAGTCACAAGACGAAGTCTCTCATCACAATCTTCCATGCTCGACTTGTTTGTTGCATGTTCTGTACTGCAAACCTCCACGCCGGTGTGTCTCTGCGCTGGCAATGAACGAGAGTGGACGACATTTTCGTTGGAGAGTTTGGAGCTGCAGGGGTGATGATTTGATTGACGGGAGCTCAGCCCTGCACAGGTTGCATGACTGGAGCCAAACCACATTCTAGGCCTATCAAATCGAATCGTTGTACCAGCTGAAACTTGAGAAAGAGAGAGAGAATTGGACTCTGGCTCTGTTTCGCAAAGAAACAATTATTTCGAAGACTTGTCATTCTCTTTGTGGGGACCCACCCACACATCCGTGTCCCAGGACGCTTTCCCTGAAGCAACAACCACCTTTGCATACAAAACTGTGCTTGTTGCTGCACTTTCTTGAGAGTTGCTCACAGTAAACCCCCTCCCGAATTTGGAACGTCAAGGATTCCTTTGCAGCTGTCTGGGAAGTCAGCATTTTTTGTAGAATTAATGGCGAAGGGGAGTGATAGAATGCTTGTGCTTTACATTCAAGTGATGGCGATCAATTTGCTCTTGTTCTCGCAACGTACCATCTCCGTACCGATTTATGATGAGAGTCGAGCACTTCTGGCACTGAAGGCGAGCATGGGCGACCCACAATTGCACCTCGCCAACTGGAAAGTGAACGGCAGCGCGTCTTCTTCGCCATGCTCGTGGACTGGTGTGGCTTGCGATAATTCCTCCTCCGTGGTCAGCTTGAATTTGTCCAACATGAATCTCTCCGGAGTCGTGTCGTCCGAGTTGGGCAATTTGAAGCACCTGGTGAGCGTGTCGCTGGATTGCAACAACCTCACGGGAAACCTTCCTGCTGAGGTTTCAACACTGACGAAACTGCAGTATTTGAATGTTTCCACAAACAGCTTCAGTGGCAACCTCCCGTCGAACTTCTCCAGGCTTCAGCTACTGCAGGTGTGTAATGGCGACAACATTCCCAAAAATGTCTCCTCTTGTTTGCTCAAGTGCCAATTTCTTCTCTGAAGTCTGCGTTATACCAATTTCTGGAATGCTATGGATTTTTGCTGCAGGTCCTGGATTGCTTCAACAACTATTTTTCTGGGCCATTGCCACCTGATTTATGGAAGATTTCGACCCTTCAGCATATGAGCCTGGGAGGGAACTACTTCGATGGCAGCGTACCCCCTGAGTATGGAAGATTTCCCAATCTCAAATACTTAGGTCTTAATGGCAACTCCCTCACAGGCGCCATTCCTGCTGAGCTCGGTAACCTCACAGGTGCCGCCCTTTTCCATCTTCACGCGAGCTTTGAATTTAGGCCTTGCTTTCAGAGAGGGTTCAGAGAAAGAGTCCGAGTGTGACTAACATTTGAGTATCGCACATGTTTTGGCAGAGCTACAAGAGCTATACATGGGCTACTACAACAACTTCAGTTCAATCATCCCCGCCACGCTGGGCAACCTCACCAACTTGGTGCGCCTTGATATGGCTAATTGTGGCTTGGTAGGATCAATCCCACCTGCATTAGGAAACCTGCAACAACTGGATACCGTGTTTTTGATGCTGAATGAGCTTGACGGACCTATTCCTCCAGAGCTTGGGAACCTCGTCAGCCTCAAGTCGCTGGACCTCTCCTACAACAATCTCACCGGCGCTCTTCCCAGCACCCTCGTGTATCTTCAGAAGCTTGAGCTCATGAGCTTGATGAGCAACCAAATTGTGGGCACAGTTCCTGATTTTCTCAGCGATCTCCCGAATTTGGAGGTCAGTGTACTTACATCATGCTGAACTCTTCTCGTCTTTCTTTCTCTTCAAAAATTCCTGCAAGGCCTGTGTAAATCTGGACCTTTCATGTGGGCAATGATATTTTAGTAATGTGTGCTTTTTTTGTTACAACGGGATTTGCACTAGTGTTTGTGTTGTGAGTTCATATTACTCTAGCGTTCTTATGGTTCTTCAGGTTTTGTACTTGTGGAAGAACAAGCTGACAGGGACGATCCCAGAAAACCTGGGGCAGAACATGAACCTCATGCTCCTGGACCTCTCATCAAATGCACTCAGCGGCACAATTCCTGCTAACCTTTGTGCAAACCAGAAGCTGCAATGGCTCATCCTGTTGGAGAATCAGCTCACGGGGCCGATTCCAGAGAGCTTGGGGCACTGCGAGAGCCTCACCAAAGTCCGACTCGGTGGCAACTCTTTGAACGGATCGATTCCTCGCGGACTTCTGAGCCTTCCCAAGCTGGCGATGGTGGAGATTCAAGGCAACCAAGTCACGGGCCCCATCCCCTCGGAGATCGTGGATGCGCCCTCGCTGAGCTACCTCGACTTCTCCAACAACCTCCTCAGTAGCGGAATTCCTGAAAGCGTCGGCAACCTGCCCAGCATGATGTCCTTCTTCATCGCCCACAACCATTTCTCCGGTCCCATTCCGCCGCAAATCTGCGACATGCCCAACCTCAACAAGCTCGTCTTGAGCGGCAACAATTTCTCAGGTCAGAAAGTCGCCCAAACTAAAACCTGTGCATAAATATAACATATTACTCCCTCTGTCCCCTCTAAGAAGCTCCACCCAAATCAGACACATTTATTGTACCACTAAAAAGCTCCCTCCTTTGCTGATTTCATCTCAGCGTTTGCCATGTTCAATGATCTCATGGGGGCAAGGGAAGCGTTTAGAAAGCATTCCTCTCCTAGCAAGCTTGGTCTTGCCCATATGAGGTATCATTGTTGCTACTAATATTTAAATCATCAATAATGTGGAGTCACCAATATGCACAAATTTAATACTTTGGGTGCCCAAACGGCAACATCACAGCTGGGGATTTTGCATGCTATTTGATAGATGGTATATTGATTCTAGAATGCATGTGTCACTAGCACAAGGACTAGGAACACAGTTAATGCTTCACAAGGAAGTTTTTTGGACGTTTTTAGAGGGACAGAGGGAGTACATATTTTGCAGCAAATCACTAGCACTGATCGCCCAATAATTACACTACTCCGACGCTATGGTTAAGAGAGTAATCCTCGAGCTTTGTGAATATGTGCTTCGATGCCATTGTTTGTGCATGCATGTGAAGTTTGTGCTGATGGAGAATGCTTGGGTTGTGAGAGCGGAACAGGTAGCATCCCGGCAGAGATAGCCAACTGCAAGAAACTGGGGCTACTGGACGTGAGCCACAACAGCTTGACAGGAGGGATTCCTCCGCAGATGGAGTCCATTCCGGACCTCTACTTCCTGAACCTATCGCACAACGAGCTGTCGGGGGCCATCCCCTCGCAGTTCGCTTCACTACCAACGCTGAGCAGCTTCGACTTCTCCTTCAACAACCTGTCGGGTGCCATTCCCCTGTTCGACTCGTACAACGCCTCCGTGTTCGAGGGGAACCCGCTCTTATGCGGAGGTTTGCTTCCACGGGCCTGCCCTGGCAACGCCACCCATGCTCGCCATCATCCCAACCGAGGCAACTCCACCTTCCTGGCTTGGCTGGTTGGAGCCTTGTTCTCGGCAGCCTTGATTGTTTTCTTGTTTGGCATGTGCTGCTTCTTCCGCAAGTATCGGTGCCATATTTACAAGTTTTTCCACCGCGAGTCTATCATCCGGCCTTGGAAGCTGACTGCCTTCCAGCGCTTGGACTTCTCCGCTAGCGAGGTACGCAATGCACACACAACCAGTATTCCCTGAATGTGTACTAGATCGCAGATATAGCACAAAACCCTAAAAATTGCACCGATGTGTTTTGAGCGATGCTCACTCACTGACTATTAAGGTAGAAGAACCTAAAACTGAAACTTACTTCATATGTGGTAACTTTGAGGGTCTTTTGAGAATCTGATTGCATGTGGTTGTTAAGAAATGGGCACAGATGAAAGCAAAATTGTTTTTGGAATTTTTTGAGATCGTATGAATAAATTAGGAATTGTTGAAGGCAACTCCATAGACCTAACTATTGTAGATACTGGACCCCATTGAAATGCTTGTATTGAAATTTAAAAGCGACAATAAAAAGATCATGTCACATGCTCAGCTTCTCTGCCACCTACACAATTTGTGTTCCCTATATCCCATTATTGTGACAGGTTTTGTTAGAGTGTGTGTCTTGTTTGGATGCAGCAGCTTGTAACTTTAGGTTTGTTTTTAGATGTCTCTAAACAACTAGTGTTACATTCAGGTTCTCCTACCTTACTTCACTGACAACAGCAGCGATAGAATGTAAGTTACAGCAACTAACCAAAACTGGTATAGGCAAGATACAAGCCAGCAACAAGAGTGGGTTATGTATTTTAATGTCAAAGTGATCGAAGTGTCTCTAGAGAAGCAGCAGTGGCTATGAGATTTCGTACTTTTTCTGTGATTGCGGTGTGGTATGAAGTTGAGTTGTACTGGGAAATCACCGAATGGCCCCATTTCGGTTCAGGTGTTGCACTGTTTGGACGAAGACAACATCATAGGACGTGGCGGCGCAGGAACGGTGTACAAAGGGGTGATGCCGAGTGGCGAGATCGTGGCCGTCAAGAGGCTGGCGGGCGAAGGCAAAGGCGCCTCCCACGACCACGGTTTCTCCGCCGAGATTCAAACGCTTGGCAAGATTCGTCACCGCAACATAGTGCGGCTCCTCGGTTGCTGCTCCAACCACGAGACCAACCTCTTGGTGTACGAGTACATGCCCAACGGCAGCCTCGGGGAGCTTCTTCACAGTAAAGAATCTCAATCTGCCCACCTGGACTGGGACACAAGGTGCCACTTTGCTGCTGTTTCAGTTCTTTTTTTCTGCTTTCTTTCTGTTTACTACACTTGTGATTTAACAATCAAACTACAGTGTGCAAGTTAACATTGCGTGAGTAATCATCATTTAGGTAATGGGGGAATGTACAAGGTTGAGATTGTGTGGTCTTTTGCATGAATGGCTTTCTTATAGAGATAGACTTTGGTGGTGGCAGGTACAACATAGCAATCCAAGCTGCACACGGTCTATGCTACTTGCATCATGACTGTTCTCCGTTGATAGTGCACCGAGATGTCAAGTCCAACAACATCCTCGTGGACTCCACTTTCCAAGCTCATGTTGCGGACTTCGGCCTTGCCAAGCTGTTCCAAGAAAATGACAAGATAGAGTCCATGTCCTCCATTGCTGGCTCCTATGGTTACATTGCTCCTGGTAAACGAGGCACATTTCTCCTCCATGTTGGTGGCTTTTTTCTTTCTTTTGCTGCATTTATCTTTATCTATTGTGAGTTTTCGGAAAGTTTGTGAGTGTTAGCCAAAGAGCTCTCGGATATAGAGCAATTCTAAGAAAATGTTTAGTACCTATCATGGCTTATTGATCTAACTTTTACCTGCATTGTGTGTTCTGGCAGAATACGCGTACACGTTGAAGGTGAATGAGAAGAGTGACATCTACAGCTTTGGAGTGGTTCTCATGGAGCTTTTAACTGGCAAGCGACCGATTGAAACCGAGTTTGGTGACGGGGTTGATATTGTGCAATGGGTTCGGCGCAAAATCCAAACAAAAGATGGGATTCTGGATCTGTTGGACCCAAGGATGGGAGGTGTCATGGGTGTACCCCTCCAAGTAAGGCAACTACTCCATTCCACCTTTCCAAAAAACCTTGTTGAATCATAACCTTCATCCTTACTAGTATACGGTCACACGCGTTGCGCGAGTTGGGCATTTATGGGTAATGCAACATTCAACTTTACAAATAGTTAGTTAAATACCTCATACCTGGTTTAGAGTCCAACCTCAATGCACTGTCATTTTGGTTTTTTTTTTAAATCAAAAATAGTAGTTGTCTTCATCATGATATTACTTTTCAATTCTTTGCAAGGGGGTGCTTGGTATTTTGTTGGTTTTCTAGCACATGGTTGGAGGGCGTTTGGTGTTCTATAATTTGGGAATCATTTAGCGTCTCAACTTCTACCAAAAAATTCTAGAAGTTTTAGAAAAAGGACATGGTTAAATGGCACTTGGTGTTCTATATCTAGGGTGTCCATTGTTGCTTCAACTTACACCAAAAAATTTTAGAAAGTTTTGGAAAAGGACGCCATGTCAGAATCCTCCCAACTAGTAGTATAAATAGATTTCATTGCACTTATTGAAAACTATCCCTGATCATGGTGTGGCGAATGCTCAGGAGGTCATGCTGGTCCTGAGAGTGGCGCTCTTATGCTCCAGCGACTTGCCTGTGGATCGGCCAACGATGCGAGACGTGGTGCAGATGTTAACGGACGTGAAACCCAAGAGGCCAAAAAAATAGCCCTGGTGGACGTCACGGATGAGGAACGAATTCACTGGGGTTCTTGTCTACGTGGTTACTCCCTAATGGCTGGAAACGATCCCCGGCTCAGGAATACATTGGGATCATCAGAGCAATGTGAGCAGCCCCTCTGTGTTCTGCAAAATCCTTGCTTGTACAGTAGTAGATTTCAACCCGGAATCCAGAACTTAATTAGCCAGGGAGGAATCCTGCTCCATAATGGTGTATGGGATGCCGAGGAATGGCCATGGGTGCTCAAAAGCCTGAGAGGGCGAGAGGCAAACACGGCGTCGCCATGGTTGCTGGTCTTTGCAACGAAGTCAGTAACGACGATGTGGAGAATGCAAAGCTGGATATTCTCCGCAGACAGGAGAATCTTAATAGAATCTGTTTCTTTTGATTCGATGGATTTATACATTACGGTGTATTGTTTTATCCTTTCAGTTGTATTACAGACACCGGTCTCTATACAATAAAGTCTAGGATATCTTCAGCTATTGAAGATTTTACTTTACTTGTACTTGGCTTTGTTGCAAACCTTTCATATCTAAAAGTCCAATAATTTCTTGTTAGAATATGACAATGGTGTTTGCAAATCAATTAGACACGCAAGGCATTACACACTAAGGGGTAAAGATAAGTGTTCGTAAATTAGGTACACATGATGGAATAATATTCACTTTATAACGTTTTACTTGACCAAAACAAAACTTATTCTTAAAATTCTTACAACTTACTGGCAAAATAGGAACTTTCTTAATACAGTAGTGCCTCTTTAAGATGAACCTTTATAAGAAAAAACGCTTAGCTAAGATGAAGGAAATGACTGTCTTTGGCGGTTGGGGAGCTACAGAAGATGTGTTTGGTTACAATGAATGCTTTCCTTACATGAAACAAATATGCTGTCTGGATACCTTCATCTTATTGAGGCACCACTGTATGAAATAAGTGTTGCATCTATTAATCATATTACCAGATTCAAAAAATTGTGAAAATTGCAAGTCTCAAATATAAAATTTAGATCTACTACTATTCTACTAGTTAATGTCAAGTTGCACTACCATCACCATTTGTGTTTCAAAAATTCAATAAAATCAAATGAAATCAGCATACAAATTGATAGATTCACAAGAAAGCATACACAATAGTAATAAAATGTATAATTTCTATGTTGACTTATATTCAGCTTGAACTTAATTGCTAGTAGTCTCAAAACATGGGCATTCTCTTGATCATTTTGAAGACTTGCCTCACATGCATGATGCCGCTTGTCTGTTCCTCTTCACCTACTTGTTGTAAACTCAGAGTCAAACTGTTCCAAAACATTTTCTTCCCAATCATTTACTGTGAAGAAATAACTTAACTTGTTGAATAACTAGTACAAACATGCTAGAGACCAAGCAAAGCAAAGCTTGCATCAACAACAAGAAATTTACAAAAATTTCATTTTAAACTAAATGATTTGGGGAACTGATTGTTGGGACACAAAAATAGTGGGAATTAGTTACTATGTAAGCCAACTAGAGATTTTGACTCTCTTCTTAGTTTCAAAACTCAACATCTTGATATAGTAGTGCCTGGTTAAGATGAACCCTCGTTAGAAAAACGCTTGGCTACAATGACTGTCTTGTCCCATTCAAGCCCTAGACTTACCTTGAAGTAGCTGCGCTTGGCTACAATGAATGCTCTCCTAAGACGATTGATTAGAACCGTTCATCTTAGCTAGGCACCACTGTATATCATGATGATAAAAAGAATATGTTTAAGGAATACTTCTAATAAAGTGAGAAATATTCAGATGATTTTGATGTAAATGTACATGAAAATAAAGGTCCTTCTGGTGGTTCATTGTTAAGATAGAGCTTTGAATTTCCTTTCAAAGTCTCAAAATAAGTCATTTGGCCAACATTCAAAGTGTTTGTAGGAGTTAATTTTACAAGATTTAAATTGGGACAACTCTTTAATTAGAAGATATAATTGAGCTTGTTGTACTCATTTGGGCAATTGGGCTTGGGATGTTTGTGGTTCAATTTTGACCAGTATTTGCAGTCCAAGCTTGGTGGACAAGCACACATAAAATTAAAGTCGATTGATTAAAAATAAAAAATAAAATATTTCTTCATCAACACTAAAAGAGCTCCACAAGAGTAGTTGCGCCTAAGCAACGCTTCATGCATAGTCGGTATTGAGTTTAGGAAAGGGACTGGATGCATCATGAACCCTCGACTATTGGAAGCAAATGTTACTCCATTAGCCCTTGAGCTCTTTTTGAGAAATTTGCACCATTTGCTTGGGAGAGACCGTACATTATAGAATGTACTTCGCACTTGTACAAATTAGCTTTTGTTCAGTCGAGGAGCTGAGGACTACTTGCATTTCACGACCGAGTCCTCCCACTTTAGAGGTGTCAAACCTGGACACATCATCAGTTTTCTTTCCTTGTAGTACTAGCACCCTTTCAAAACTTTGGAAGGCAATTTTTAAAAATTGCTTTTCGTCTGCAGGTGAATTTTGACACACCTGTCACACAACCAAGGCTTTGAATGAGTCAAGCTGAAGTGGGATAACACTGCATGAGAAGACACATAAGAAAAGGGTGATAAAATAGACTTCTAGCTGCCGGCAAAGTTGGTCCAGACCGTCCAGTACGTGAAATCAGCATGAGTCTGAGAGAAATTTCTTAGAGGTGGTAAAATACTTGAGAAAACAAAAGTTTCAATCACTTCCATAATCCATGTAAGTAGGGAAGCAAGAAGTGAAGGAAAAAGACGGCTTTGTTGTCAAGGGAATCTAAAGATACTCTCACAGTGCGTTGCCATCACTTCTTCAACAAAGAGCTACATTCAGAGTGTTCATCCAGATTGGGCATATGTGATATACTATTGAAGAACTCTCGACAGTACAATTTTACTAGCTACTTATACGCCCACTTAGGAGCTCAACTACAACTTTCAATATCCAGTACAGTAGATTGCAAAAAACAATGGTGGTTATCTATCACAGGTCAAGCCAATTTTCAAATTTGGCCAGGTTCTTAGTCATTGAAATTGAACTCGGAATCAAGAGGAATATAAATTGATAGACTCTCGGTTTTCACTCAAGAAAAGAGAGATGAGCATAATTTGTCTTTTGCTCTATTAAAACGCAAGAAGACAAAACATTATGTGCATAGAAGACGAGAAAGAAAGTGATACTATGTGAGAGAAAACATGAATATCATCAACAAGGGAATTGTTATGAAAAGGTGGTCTTTCTTACCTACTATTGAAGAGCTCGTCGAGTACGCAAGTGTGACCCCAGCATCACAATTGCAGCTGTGACAATTGATGAAAAAATGACGTCTGGAATGCGGCGCACAAATGAACCTACCTTTGGAAGCCTCTCTGTGAAGCGCCTGGTAGCCCCTACTAACAGCGGGACTACAAAGGAGAAGATCAATATGTTGGTGCTGATTTGTGTTGACATGTTTTGTGTGAAGCTCTGCAAGAATGATGTGAAGTCATCTCTGTCCAACTTCCCATCGTGATTTTTATCATATTTCTGTAGAACACAGCAATTAAAAAGTCATGAGGGAGTCCACCACAAAAAAAGCCGGTATTTATCTGCTAGAAGGAAAGCCATTTTAGAGAATGTCAGAACTGACTCAAAAATGAAGGTAGTTTCCATCTTGCGCTCCAAAACTCTACAAGGGATCTTATGCATTGAGGAAAGAAGAATTTTGTCTTGCCTAAATTGATAACAAACCTACAAATCAAAGAGCAGGAATCACAAGGTTTGCCACCCCTTATTGTTTTCTTTTTTCATGAGATATGGAGCAAATAAGTGGAAAGAACATTAGGGGTGTCAATGTGAGCAACTTCAACTGCAATAGTCTTTTCTTTCTTTTTTATTTTGAAATCACACAATTCCGGATCCCAGATTCTTGTCAAAATTATCAATATTCATGCAGAATTTTCAAATCGTGTTTGTAAATCACCTCTTATTGCAGAATACAGGGCTTGCACTCTGACATCCTTTATTGTCACAAGAAGCATATAATCATGTTCCGAAATTGAAGGGAACACGTGGCATTTTGCAGATTCAGTCAGATGTGGAAAACTATACCTGAAGCATCTCCTCCACTTCTTGCCGTTCAGGAGGATCATTCCAAGGACCGGGGATGGTTTTGTTGATGTCACTACAGCACCAACAAACATCTACACTATGAATGCCACGTTTCCATTGCAATGAATTCATGGAAAATTGCAGTTGCTTCAGTCTATAAGGATTATTGTGTACTCACTTGTAGACGAGCAAGATGGCACAATACAGGTCTTGCAACCCTAATCGGTCGTTGCATTCACTCACGGACATGAATCGGTCCCACACTCGATCTACAATCAGCTTCACTTGCGAGCTTTGCTGCTCCTTTGCTGCCAATTTGCACCACAACACGCACTACTGTCATGCAATTTATGATCACAACAACAAAATCAAAATCTGGAGAAACATATTCACGCACATTTCAAAAAAATCTTACTCAAACCCTAATTTCCAATGCAAGTAAGTCCGACAATCGTAACATGTAAACTCTCATTCTTCGCAATAAAAATAAAGAAAAAAAATCAGTTCAATCAATTAATCTTGAATCTGCGATCTTTCACATAAAGAATTACGTTATAATAATTAGTCTCCTGATAATCCATATGGCATCATAACTTTGCAAAAGAAGCAGTTGCACATAGGAATTTGAACAAAAACTGCAATAAAAGATGCAGAACACAACGCATGAGAATTGAAGCACTGCAATGCTGATTGAGATGCTTACACTTCCAGTTTCCCATAACTCTATAAAATCAGGAGCGTCCTAGTGCCTTTTATGCATTACCACCTCTTCCACATGGACAATCTCATCTCCATCCCAGCATATAAACGCACCTCCCACAGATCATTTCGATCAAATGGAATACAATGACACGCACACTCGCTTTCTAATGTCAGTCCATCCTTCAAAATTTCAGACAAAATACTTGGAGGGGTTTGTGCAGTTTAACCCTTAAAGGACTGCTCTACGTATTACATAGTAAATATGTTGCCGTATAAATGGCATTTGCTATCAATAAAAGTTTTAATTTAGGATCTTGCCTAGCTCACTAAAACCGCATTAATCTATATTCTAACTTCTTTACTGATCTCAAATGTAGTAAAGGTGTGGATGCATTCCAAATACTGTATTGGCCGCAAGAGGCTCCTCGGTCCTTTAAGGGTTAACCCTTTACAGCATACGCTTTGAAAGTATAGCTCTCACATGCATGAGACTCCCAAATCTACAAATACAAGTATGCATAAATCTACAAATACAAGAATCCCTCAATCTACGAATATAAGAAATAGATCTTTGTCTTGGTAAAATCTTTAAGGACCAAAAGTCAGAGTGGAATCTACCGATGTGGTGACCCAAATTGAATAGGTCCTTCGACCCCTACGATTGCAGGGGTGAAGCATGTAGATTCTACAGCTTTGGAGGCAAAATAAACAAGTTATGCCGTAAGAACATTTTAGAAACAAGAGCTTTGTGATTTTAGTTTTTTAGTTTTAGTTTTTGACGCATGAATTGATTTAGAGTTTTGCTCACAAAAATTATGAAAGCACCTAATGATCAAATTGTTTACATTGTTGAAACATAGATAAAAATTACTTTCTAAGCATATTTGGATGTAGTTCATGCTTTTCATAAAGCTCCTATTTGAAGTGTTTGAAAACATGTTATTGTCCACCTTATGAAGATTGGTACTCTTAGAAATAAAATTTTGCAAGCTATTGTTTTCAACTCAAATGTAAGTTTGTGTTTGTGTAGACCTTGGTATTAGCAAAGATCCAAAGAATAAATATAAGACTATTATTCACTTGGCTAAATTTACACTATTATCAATACTAAGTGAGAAAATTTGGATGACGCTCTTTCGTGAGCTTAAAATGGTGAGCCTATGAGCGGTGAGCCAAGATTCAATGAACAAAAATCAATCTTGATCTCAAAATCAATGATAAAACTAAAAAAAAAGTAACAATTTCAAAAGATAAAAGTTTAAAATGCACAATTATAGGGCCCTATGTACAGTACTCCTCAACAACATATCATCCACCCTTTTGTGAGGGAAAAATAATTAGCAATCTTACTGGGGTCAGTGGCATTTGATTATCTTGCATTTTTTATATTTATTTCTTACCCCCAATCCCAATCAAGTACATCAAGATTCAAACCCAAAAAATCAAAATCCAATTGTTGGTAAATAGTTTTGTGTCAAAATCATGGTTTTACAAGAAAATTGAATGAAAAACATTGGTGATGAATTTTTGAGATTTGATTGCATATATATGTAGGAAACATCCATATGCACATCTTCCATGCTACAAAAACCTCATAAATAACAAAAAAAAGTTGATTTTCAAAGGTTTCATTGTGACTTGGGATGTGCTCAAGTTTTGTAAATTTGATACTTTTATTTTTTAGCTAGCTTTTCACCAAATAAACATAACACCATGTTCAAAAGTACAAACTTAGTCACAATAAATGAGTAAAGTAGAATTTTTTTATTATCATAGAAAAGTATCAAATTTACAAAACTTGAGCATATCCCAAATCACAATGAAACCTTTGAAAATCAACTTTTTTGTTACTTGTGAGGTTTATGTAGCATGGAAGATGTGCATATGGATGTTTCCTACATATCCATGCAATCAAATCTCAAAAATTCATCACCAATGTTTTTCATTCAATTTTCTTGTAAAACCATGAAATGACACAAAACTATTTACCAACAATTGGATTTTGGTTTTTTGGGGTTGAGTCTTGATATACTTGATTGGGATTGGGGATAAGAAATCAACATAAAAAATGCAAGATAATCAAATACCATTGACCCTAATAACATTGCTAATTTTTTTCCTCACAAAAGGGTGGACGATACGTTGTTGCCTGGTACTATACATGGTTATAAGTGAAATTGAGTATTTTGACAAAATCTAGGCTCACGGCTCACGAATCCCCGCTCACAAAATAGCATTCCCCTGTTCCAAGTCTTTGTTAGACATAAAAATTTGTGGAAATGTGTTGTAAATGATTTAGAGCATGTTGGACAAATCTCTTCCACGTCTATAACGCCAAAAATATCCATAGTACTCAATTAAAGGGATCCAAAAAATTTGGGCAGAGGTCAAACTTTTTTTACACCAACTTCAAATGCTCATATCTCTCAATTGGTAATGTAAAACATTATGAAGCTTTTACCATGACTTCTTGCATAAGTCTAATGTAAGATCTTACAACTGGAATTGTATAAAAAAGAAAAATAATGTTCTTAGAATCAAATGCTTGAAAAATGGCAAATTTCACTGATTTTTGAGAAAAAATGAGCTTGGGCGTTTAGGGATTAAACATCAATAGGGCATGGTCATTTTGGTCCACTTTATTAAAAGCTATAAGAGGCTAAGATAGAGGCTAAAGGGTCTAGGTTGGCTTGGACCCCGTAGGAGCTTTTTATTGCAAAACCTAGAGGAAAGCTAAAAGTGAAAGAACTTCATTTTTTCACATTTCAATTTTTTTGAAAGTTTGAAAGTTTACTATCAAAAGATTGACAATGAGAAATTTAAATTCATATTTGAATTCAAAAATCCTAATTTAATTTAGAATCTTAAAGGAGGATAAAACTTAACAATGCCAAAAAATGGCAAATTGCTATTCTTATCCTTGACAAATATAATTGACAAAAGTTATTTTGATGGAAATACAATTTTCTTGAAAAGAAAAAAGCTAAAACGAAGTCTATCATATTGTATAAAATTTTGTATACTAATACTAGATATTAAATCAAAAATGTTTAAAAAATGTTAAAATAATACAAAAATGGTTTGTTTTAATAAAAATGTTTTTTATTGAACAAACCAAAATGTTCAAATTTTTTTAACTTATTTTATTTTATTTTAAGTGAATTATTTAATGTAATAAAAGAACCAAAATTTAATTTTTGTTAAAAATAACTTAGGCAAGGGCAATGTGAGGGAATGAGTTTATTTGGTCCCCGACAAGCCAGTGTGCAAGTCCTTGAGCCTTGCAAATCCAAAATGCAAGGATTGGAAATTGACATATATTATAGCACTACATAATTAGTTATACAACTTGGAAGATTCTATTTTTTCTCATGCTATTTTTTTTATAAGGAAAAGAAACAAATTGTCAAGCAAAGATAGCAAAAGATTTTGAATAAGAGGTACAAAAAAAGCATATAAATATTTGATGGTTGGAATTTAAAACTATAAAAAAATTATTTTATTTTCTTACATCCTATTTTCTTTTGTTAAGTCATTTTAGCTAGTGCCTGGATTGGTGTTAGATTTTAAATTTTTTTTGCATCTTATTTTTTTAATTCGAAACCTATTTATGGTACCTTTTCTTACACAAAATTTTGATATTTATTTCACTCCTTATTGTTTTTTATTAAACATTTATATTGAACTTAAATTTATATTTGATTTTGATACCCTATTTTTTGCTATGATAAAGGCTATGCTACTTTGATTGGTTTAAATTTTGAGTTTTTTCACTTTATATTATTTTTTGTAAGTCACATTTTCTTTGTTTTTTTTAATTCAATACAATATGGCCCATCAAATACCTAGCTGCCTATACAAATCCATATTAAATACGATTTTGTACAAATGACAACTCCAAAGCTTGTGCTGTTATATCAGTTGTAAAAAAAATTAATGCCTTAGATTTATAGTGTACATATATTATTTATATTTGATTTAGGACTTTGAATGTTCTCTTCTTTATTTGTAACTTTGTTATAATTTTTATCTCAAATGAATAAAATCTTTTTTATATTATGCCACACATCAATTCTAAAATGTCCTAAGTGATTCACCCAAGAAACCGGAGAGAAGTCTTACCTTAGAGTTCCCCAAATTCATTTGAAAACAATCTTTAGAATAAGTTAAACTAATAAACCACTTCCTACTACTTATAGTACTTTATCTTCAAAAGTGGGAAGATCTCAAAAGCTGCTACACAAAGCTTTATTGCATGAGCCAACTCCTTCGTTGTCTTCAAATGAACTATCTTGTTCCTAGTAAAGATCAACTCCTTAGCATTATTTTTAAACAAATTTAATGTGCTCCAATCGAAGACGTCTCGGCTGGTGTAGGCTTTATACGCAAGTTTCAACTTTGAGGTGGGTAAACAGAAGAACTGTTGGACTCCCTGATTTGGTTTTTGTAACCCTCCATGATGTGGTTTTTGCGCCATACCATGGGTTGCTTGTTTCAAAATTTCCGCCAAAGTGACAGAGATTGTTGTTGCAGGTAGATGAAAAATAAAAACTTCTATCAAATAGATGATATTTTGTGAATTCTGAGAATCCTTCTCTAAATAAAGGACATGTTCCTGATTATCCTTCTCTACACAAAAGACATGTTCTTGATTGTCCTTCTCTAAACAAAAAAGATGTTATTGATTATTTTTCTTTAAACAAAAAACATGGTCCTCAAGTTGTTTTACATGTTCCTAAAGTTGTTCTACTGGATCAAGTTCATCTTGAAAAATAGCTTGCACTTGCCTCCTTGCCGTTGCAATCACTTGCCCGTCATTTGACAATGATAACTTATACAAGCAACACGCAATGACATTAACTTCTATCCCAATTTTTTTTCCAATACATATATTTTTTTAAAAATTAAGTATATTTAAAAGAAAATACATATGAAATGTTTGTTTTTAAAATTTAAAATTTTAATCACCATGTTCTAACACATGTTTTGTGATAATATTTTTAGCTCTATGATTTTTTTCCACATGTAAAACATTCTACTATTTTTTTCTAATTTGACTTAATATTAAGATATATGCTGAAAAGTCATTAATAGTCTAAAGTAACATGTATTTTAATAAATTGTTTTAAATCTCTTGTATTAATTTAAATATACATATTATAGATATAACCACATTATAGATATAACCACATTATAGATATAACCACATTATAGATATAACCACATAAAGTTTGTTTAATCTATACACGATGTCACGTGATATGACATTGTATATATGTCACATCAATTGAAGTTCATCATACGGATGTTTACCCATTTCTAGTGAGTTAGAATTTGGATAGGTAGAAGAATATTTGTTTCTGACTTAACATTCTTTGCCAAGTCATATCTTGTAAGTTGTTGAGGAAGAGAACTTGTTATATTTTGTGATTTACTGTTTTATATTCTCTCATATTTCTCTTTATTTTCTTGGAAATACGCTTTGTTTGTTCTTGAATTTGTGATTTAGCAAAGTTTGAGTAATTATTAATGTGCATTATTGTGTACTTGAGTAATTTTTGTATTTGAATTTTAGGTTATGAATTTCATCTCGTGACGAGGACTGGAATACTACACTGCAACTTGTAAGTTAGTTAGCAAGCTTGCCAATATTAAGAGCATGTTTATATGTATATTTTTCCTTTACATTTTTTTTAAGTAATTGTGGTTTAATTATACAATGTGTTTTAAGTAGCGATATTAATTTACACAACAACAAGTGACTGAAAAGAAACATCTATTAATTCTTCTATTGGTGAATTTGAATTAGGTATAATTATGAGTAAAAAAATGAATAATATATTAATTAATGGATAAGTGAAAATGTTATGTTAAATTACAAATACATGCTAAATTAAATATTTAGGAAAATGTGTATCATATAAATTCACTTCATCTAAGAAAATATTTATTTTTTAGATTCTTTGAATTTTAGTTGAAGCTTAAAAAATTTTGTTCAATGAAATTCCACTACTAACTATATATAGCTAACCTCTTCCACCTATCCTATAAATGGTTATTTGTGTGTCAATAAAGATGCTTTGCAATTATTGAACATTTAAATAGTTTATGCAACTTTTTTGGAATTTAAAAAAAATTAACACTTTCACTAGAATGGTTAAAAATCATTCTATGTAATTTATTTTTCTATATTTTGGACATTTTTGTAAATCAATTTTTTTTGAAATATAAGGTTTTTTCACAAATACAAGAGTGAATAGTTTCATCATTTGAGATTAATTTTATATACAAAAATTTCATCTTATAAAATTTTGTATGAGAGTTGTTATTTGGAAGCTTGACACTATGTTGCAAAAAAGTTAAAATTTCATCAAAATAATAGTAATAAATTTTAAAAAAATTGCACATTGACATAAGCACTATACTAATTGTAAGGTACTATTTGATGATCCTAAATAAAGTAGTTTATTTGACTCTATGAGCAATGACTTCAGCAACTGATTTTAAACAGCGTTGTCATTTGAATTGAATAATTCTACAAAGTTCATGTTAAATTCTTTGTTTAGTCCCATATGATCATAAATCATATTAGTGAAAAACAAATTTGAACTATTTTTCAAACTAATTGCTAGTTGAGGCCTAGAGTTTTCAATAATATTATTATTATCTCAGTCAGCATATATCTCTTCTTAGACACTGCTATAATTGCAAAGTTATTTTTCATTGTCATTGCAGGTTTCTGGAGTTCCATTTTTTGTAAAATAAAGAATACATAGGGTTTTATCTATAAATTCAAATGATAAAGAATGCCAAAAAAATGTAGAAAAATGTTATGTACCAAGCAAATATACATATGTATTTCTCAAATAAATTAGTATATTTGTGTTTTACTATTTAAATGAGAGTCACAACATTACTTTTGTGTAAGTTGATGAAATATAATTATGAAGAATTACATTTAAATGTCTTATTTGCAAAGTCTAATAATTCTAACTAAGCACAAGACCAACTCTAGTGGAGTGCATAAGACTAACTCTAATGGAATGCACAAGACTAACTTCAATAAGGTGCACAAGATTAATTTCAAGTGAGTGCACAAAACAAATTTTGCATAATTTTTATTCAAATCAAACTAAAATTTCAATTATTAAGACTAAATTGTTCTTTTCTTACAATTGTTTAGTCAAATGGCAACAATATGAAAGCGTTATTTATTAAATTGAGAAAAAACTTACATATTAGGACTTTTGAATTTTTCCACTCATTAAGAGTTTTTAGGTGATTCAAAGTGAATATCATGATGATTCTTTTAACCCCTAAAGGACCAACTGTCCCCTCGGGGGACAAATGGATTTTGAGCATGTACCTATAGCTAATCTACTTTTTGTGATTTTTTGAAACTTTTATTGAAGGTGGGCAATTCAAAGATCTACATGGGCATCTAATTTTTTTCATTCCAACATTTATTGAAGAAGTTATGCATGAATTTCTAAAAAAGGGCGAGGGCAGGCAGCCAAAAAATAATAATTCAAAATCGTATTTTTCCAAAATAAAAAGCTGAAATTGGTTCTTTAGATTTTTATATACATGGAATTCTTTGAATCATTCAATTTTGATTGATGAGATGAAAGTTATGAGAATTTTTAGTTTGCAAGTAGGTATGGGACTCCCCAAACCTCCATTCTTTTTGCCTCTTGTAAACTTTGTTACATTACTTTTTTGAGTTCTTTGTGTATCTTTTTTTGACTTTTTTTTTCCCAGTTGTAGTAGAATAAGATTCCTTGGATTTGAACATTTGGATGAAAGTAATTTAGATTTCTCAATTTTACATAAATCCTCCAACTTTGCCTAGTGTATATGCAAATTTCATGGCCTTACGGCATTGCAAGATTTTACAAAGTATGATTCACACCTCCAATTCATTTGAAAATTCTCCCACATTTACCTAACTTGGTCTTCTACATGGGAAAAATAAACCTCAACTTTGTGTAGAGCAATTTTTTTGATATAGGAGCCGTCAAAGGCTTCTAAAATTTTTGGGCAGCAAGGAATTTTTTTTTTTTCACTTCAAATGTTAATATCTCACTCCTCTTCTCCTAGAATGAGCTGAAAATTTTCCCACTAGTACCTCCCATAGTCTTGGGCAAGATCTTACGGTTAAATTTTCAAAAAAACTTTCTTTCCTAATTTTCTACTCATTCCCCCAAAAGTGGCAATATTCAGTGATTTTCAAAGAAAAAAGGGCTTGGTCCTTCAAGGGTTAAAACATTATATCAATGATAAAACATATTACAGGATTTATCCAAAAACTAACTTAAATCACCAAAAATTCCCACAAATGCAAAATTTAGTATTCCCGAAATACGTTTTGGGAAAGTGTTCTTTCCAATTTAATAAATAACACGTTTATGATAATAATAAAAATTAATTGTCATTAACAAAAAATCAAAATTTTCACATTACATCAAATTTAAAAAATAAAAATGTGTTGAGGTTTAGATTCCCCCACATTCAAATCTTGTACATCACAAGTGAACTCCTCTCTAATTTTGAAGAGAAAAGGTGATGACATGGACTCATCCTCCACTAGACGTCCCTCTAGTGTGAATGCCATATTGAACGAAACCTGTGATTGGCCAATGAGATTACTGACGGCTTTGTCCGGTGGTTGTGGACGTCCTGGTCTGAACCGGGCCTTGGGTGGGTGACTGGGTGTTTGTCCACATCTACGAATTCACATTTCAGCTCTTCGTTGAAGCCTGATCTTCAACGACTGATATATGCAGAGTCTATCAATCCCGTAAACCAATCTACGGAGTATCAGTTCGTTCGGACGGGCGGTATCTCCACCAAAACTTGTGCGTGTCTGTGTGACAGCAGTTTGCTTGCGCAATTGAAAAACGTTGTGATCCTCGTCGTCGACTGCAGGAATGCGGGAGGTGAAAATGTCGTCCTGCTTGTACACATGCGTGGAAGAGTCGATGAGATTGTTGGAGTGCAGGTAGGAGGATGCGGCGGAGGTGGCAGAGGCCTGTTCAATCGATCAGGCAAAGTTTGTCGTGGCTCAGGACTTCGGAGGAAAGTTTTCAAGGTGTGAATTGCAATGTAAATAGTGCAAAAACTCCACAAGCAAGGGCACTAGGTGGAGGCGGTGTTGCATTATTGTGCAGGCCCTGGTTTAGGGTTTGCAACCATTGGATTGGTGGGTCGACTGATTCGACCTTGCTTTGTAGATCGATTCTAGGAGATGCAAACTGTAGGGTAAGAAGTAGCGAGTTTTTTAGACGTAGAGAATTTTTTTGCACTGTCGTCCAGGGTGAGCTTGAGAGTGGTGACGATGGCAGAGTCGAGCATGGAGGACTCCGCCGTGAGAATGAGCAAGCGGCAATCGTCAGCCGCTTCGAGAGGCTTCTCCAGAAATGGAGCTCAAATACGCCGTTGCTCCTCGACGACTTGCAGGTGAATCCTTGAATTCGTCTATTGCTTCCGTTTTGCTTTCCAATTTTGCATTACAAGGTGCTATTCTCTGAATTATGGCTGTGAATCTACACGAGCCTCTTGGTTTTTTTACCAGTTTGAGTGGTCACATGGGGCTTTCTCTTGCTCAAATTTCGTGCATTGTTGTTCACCGATTTCTGTTGATATAAAATTTGACACCGTCTGAATCACGGGTGTCGCAATTTGATCAATCGAATTGTTCGTTCCATGATCACGAATCCGTGGTCGTTTAGGGTTTTAGGGTTTAGGGGTTTAGGGTTCTCTTCTTGCTTGTTAACTTGTGCCTGTGCTTTGACCTTGCCCAGGCTGAATTGACGTCCGCAATTGTTTGTCAAGTGGTGAAGACGATCCCCAAGGCGGCTGCGGTGCGGAAGTTTTTCAAATGGGCAACGACGCAGCCTGGCTATCAACACAACGTGTACACATATGCGGCTGTGCTAGATCACTACGGAAAGAGTAAGAACTTCCAAGCCATGGATCAAGTGGTCTCCGAGATGAAGGAAGAGGGAATTGCTCCAGGTGTCGTCACGTTCACGTCGCTCATGTTCTGGCACTCCCAAGTGACGAAGCAGGCAGGCGTTCGCCGCGTGTGGCAGCAAATGCAGGAAGCCGGCTGTAAACCGAACGAATACATCTATACAAGCTACATTGACTCCCTTGTGAAGAACGGGTGTCACGAGGAGGCCATGACGGTGTTTCAGGAGATGCAGGACGCTGGCTGCCGCCCCAACATCTTCACCTTCTCGGTTATCATCGAGAGTCTCGTGGAAACGCTGCAACTGGAGGCTGCATGCGAGCTGTATGAGAGAATGATAAAGCTCCAGTTCACCCCCAACAGCGCATCGTACACCAGACTCGTCAAGGCGCATGCCAAAGGGGCAGACATGGACAAAGCTGTGTACTTTTACAGGGAGATGATGGATGCAGGCTTGACACCGCCCCATTCCTTGCGTGCTCTGCTGTCGGCAGCATTGACAACTCAAGGTCGGGCTAACGAAGCGGAGGAGATGACGCAAATCAGTGCTGCCATGGCGGTGGAGGACCTGAAGAGCAAAGCATTAGAAGCTGCTCTGCAGGGCAGTCTGCCCAGGCCAGAACGACTGGCAGAGCTCCTGCGAGACTGGGGACCTGAAACGGAGCTTGCACTGGAGAGAGTGAAGCTCAAGCTCCGACATCCGTACCTTTTGAACGTGTTGGCGCTTGTGAGCGGCGAGCCAGAAGTTGCATGGCGGTATTTCGAGTGGGTGCGGGCACAAGAGAATTACAATCCCACCAGACACATGTTCGCCCGCGTGTTGGACATCATCGGGAAGACGGCGCACTCTGCATTGCAGGAAGAGATCATCTCCGAAGCTGAGACTTCACCGCTGCAAGGGAACGCCGTGACTTATGAAAAACTGGTCCGGAGTTATTGTCTTTCGAAGCACACCGACGCTGCTCTTCTGGTACGACCTCCCACATCCTGTCATATCCATTTCGCTTCTGATCACATCCTCTTCTCTCTCACCTCTCCAAACCCTTTGCTAACTGGTTTACTTGCTCCAAACCGCAATCCCTACTCTTCCTACCATACTCCGCTATGCCACAAGGAGTTGCACACAAATACGATAACAAGTACGACAGGGTTCTTTCTACCCTTGTCACAACAATACAGGACTCAGCATAATGACAAGCTTCTTGGGCGCCTATGCTGTGACAACCGTGTATTTTGCAGTGTTTTTCCTTTTCAATTACGTGTTGTTTCCAAGTCTTGAGAACAGGAATTGATATCTGTAAGGGAGTGTCACCGGCAGTTTGTGTTACTGAAATTGAAACCCGTTTTTAAGCCTGTTGTTGCTTGTGCTTGATGATGCAGGTGTTTGAGCGCATGAAGGAGCAAGGAACGCATCCAGACGCCAACATCTACACCATGCTGATTGACGTGCTGGCAAGAACACGTGACCACACGCAGGCCATGGAGATGTACGCCGAAATGCTGAAAGCCAAGTGCAAACCCACTGTCCAGACCTACACCATAATTTTACACAGTTTGGCACGGTCCGGGAGGTTGAAAGCCGCTCTGACGCTGTTCGAGAAACTGCCGTCGTTCGGTGTTGCACCAAGTGTAGGGACCTACGCACTTTTACTGAGAGCGTGTCTGAAAGCAGACGAGCTGGAACGGGTGTTGAAGCTCTATGCTTCCATGCGATCCGACGGGGTCACCCCGTCCCGGGCAACGCACCGCATGGTCACCCGAGGTCTGCATGCCGCTGGCATGCACGACGAGGCCGACGCGCTGTCCGAAGTGCCCACCTATTTCCCTGAGCCAGAACGTGGCGTCGTTGCACCGAGGATTCCGAGAGCGCGGAAGAGCGTCACCACTCTCGTGAGCAGATTTTACTAGCATACAGGTGGGTACACGCTTTGCGTGAGTTGGAATGCAACATTCAACTTTACAAAAAACTGATATCTCACAAATCAGTTGTTCTAGAATCTGATCTTGATGTCCTTTACAAAAAAAGTCTCCTCCTCACAACCGGTTTAGAATCTAATCTTGATGCACTATCGCTGTGGTCCTTTTTTGTGACCAAAAAAAGTAATTACCTTCATCACAATGCTACTCTTTAGTAACCTACTTTGCCAGGGGTGCTCGGGCGTTTTGTTGGTTTTCTAGCACATGGTTGGAGGGTGTTTGGTGTTTTATGAGTGGGGCATCCTGTATATATGGCATCCTTTATAGCTTCAACTTATACCAAAAGGTTCTAGAAGGTTCTGGAAAAGGGCATGGAGTTGAAATCCTCCTACTTAGTAGTATAGATAGATGGGCAGTGACGAGCTCCAGCGAAGATGGATTTCATCACATTCTTGACAGGATCTCTGGAACTGCTCATACTCATTCAATGAAGAATCATGGTATCCAAGATGCTCCGATTCCTTTGATAATCTTTGATTGCACTGAACTGCAGATTCTTGACATAAATTTTGGAATAGTTGAGCCCAAGAATGAAAGTGTCGGTACCGACGTTTATAGTATGGAATAGTAAGCCCTTCGTTGCCCTCACTTCGTTGGAGAATATTTGGAGGGACATGCCCAATGTTATAGAAGAAAGAAAAAAAACGCTGGTAGGTAGACATCCAAGCTATTTAGACAAGCGTTGAGTCGTTACCAACCACATGTAGCTGAATAGAAATGCAGATGGATGGTCTACTTTGCTCACTCTCAGTTTATATAGGTTTCATTTTATTTTAAACCCCATACTTCATTATGATGCCTTCTTTAACTAAACTTGGACTGTCCAAAGCTCAGAAACAAGAATACAGTTTTTGTTTTTCTAGAGATATATTCAAAACATTGAGAGATTTCCCACATTTTGCATATATGTTGAGTGATCTCTCTATGTTTTGCATACTTTAAAATCAAATCAAAGATTTAGAAAGTGTTAACCTACATGAAAAGCTCAACCATCACACCCTGATACACTTGTGGTATTGCAATTGCTTTTAACAAAAGGACACTAGTTTAGACTTAAAGAATATGCTTTTTGTGCTTTTAGCTGCTTGCCAAAATAATTAACAGTTTGAGTTAACTATGTAGAATTGGGGACAAAAATTGCAATCCTCGCTGAAACCCCTCCACACCAGCGTTCCCAAAATTGGCTAAATTTAGTTGGATTTCTACAAAAATAAATTGTACGCTAAACTTATATAGGAAAAAAACTGAAAAAAATTGGAGATTTGAGCAAGAAATCATACCTAGAAAATATCAAATTGCAACTTGCTATTTCCTCCCGCTTTGCAATTAGCATCCATCCCCTCCTTTAGCTTTTGGGATGTCGCTCATTAACTATCTTGAGCATACACTTATAGTTGCAGCAGCAACATCTTCACCATCCAAATTGCAACCTCTGGTTTGCTCTTGCATAGAAATAACAAGTTGAGGTTAGTGGAGGGGTTAGTTGAAATTGTGGAATTCAATGAGGTTTAGAGGTTTATGGGTTGAGGCAATGATCTTTGTTGCAAACTTACAATGGTGTAGTGCCACTTGTGTACTTGTTGTTGTGCACTGAATTGTGCGGCCCACTACTCAATTGCTTGTTAATGTGTGGTTTAGGTTTAATTGCACAAAATGTGCATTTGTGCGGTTGAATTGCAAAAGAGGATGAACATGCTCTGCAATTCTAAAGTTGAACCTTAACTTTAATGGCCTCTACTAGATTTTACTTGAACTTGCTAGGAAAGCTGAAGCACAGAGTTTGAGGCAAGTGCAATTTCAATTTATCATTACTTATGTCTATTCTAACTCATACTATTGTGGCTTGTTTTTGTTTTTGTGCAAATCAATAATATTGCAAAATGGGCAATCTTGCTATCGCAAGATGGGTTCAATTTCCAACTTAATGACATTGTTTGTGACAATGTTTGTTTTATAACATTTGAAATTTTATATCACAATCGCCAACACTTTACATTTTCCAAAATTGGTTAGTCATTGCAACAAATTGATTAACCAACAGTAGCCATTACTAAACTCCACAATTTTCTTCAAGTTCGCAAGTCATACTCTACCTTTGGAAAAATTATCCAAAATTCTACACTTTTTTCTCTAAGTTGGTTGTTGTGTTCTAACCATTTATTTTCCATGTCGCAATAAAAGCTCCTTTCTTCCCACGACTTTAGCCATTTGGCTAAAAACCAAAAACCAATTTTGGGAATGCTGCTCCACACCCTTTCCATGCAATCAATTGTTCATCAATTCTAAAATTAATTACATATTTGAAAAGCCTGATAAGGGAGACAAATTGAATTAAATTTTAACACAAATCTAACTACAAGAGTTTTTCTTAAAATTTGAAAAAAATATCAAATCATGATCAAAATGTTCTTGATATCATCAAAAGTCCACAATCAATTTACCACTAGTATGTTCTCAACTAATTCTCAATGTACAGTATCTTCCATAAATTTTCATGATTTCTTGTGTAGTTCAAAGAACTTTACATTGCACGGAGTATAATTAGTATTTTGTTGATTTGAACTTTAGATGTTGGAATCTTATGCAATCTCAATCAAGCATACCAAATTTCAACTCCTCTAAATCAAAACCCTATTTTTGGTGGATTATTTTGTATAGAATTTGTGGTTTTACATGATAATTGATTGAAAAATATTAGTGATGGATTTTTGAGATGTGATTGCATGAATATGTAAGAAACATCCATATACACATCCTTTATGCTAAAAAGAACCCCCTTAAGTAAGAAAATTTTGATCTACAAAGATTTCAATGAGACCTTTGGTATGCCCAAATTTTGTAAAACATATTGTATTATTTATTAACTAGATTTTCAGCAAGGAAACGTAACATCTTGTTAAAAGGTACAAACTTAGTCACAATGTAGGAATCAATCAACAAATTTTGATTTTCTCAAAGAAATATCTATATTTTTAACCACAACTGAAAGTGACAAGAATTTATGAGAAGGTACTGTACAAGAAGCTTGCTTGAGTTGAGACAATTTCAAGTTCTAAAGTGTTACTATAGGTGTTGGTAGAAGTTGAAGAGATTGGCACACAATTGTGCAAAGTTATGTTTGTAATGGATTAGGTATATTCTACTCTTCAAATTTTAATGCATGTTGTCCCCCTTTCTAAACTTTTCAAATATGTAATTAGTTTTAGATATGGTAACAACTTGACTACATGGGAGGGGTTTGAGTGAGGAATGCCACTTTTTGTCCTCAACTCTACATTTAGACAATGTTGTTGCTATAGCATTATCATACCCTACACATCTCCCAACTCTTAGTAAAATCCTCAAGCAATTGTGTCCAATCTTAACCATTGCTCTTGTAGAATTGTAGTACTGCCTACTAAAACAAACAAAAATGGGGCACAAAATTGGAGTGAAGGTATTCATTCACCATAAAATCTAAAGCAAAGATGGTAGTCGATTGCATGCTTTGCTTTAACCTCAAACTTGTAAATTGTCAAGTCCAACATACACAAGGATGCAGTACCCACTTCATTTACATTTCTTAAATTAAGAGTTTCTAATGAAATCCTTGCAAAAACTACAACTATAAAAATTGTGTTGCCCCAATAGGGCTTAGAAAAGTTGGTCCTAGGTCAATTGGCTATTGTTCAACCTAGTCCACCTAGCTTGTTGTTGGCATGCAAAGTATTCAAATGCTAACATTTTCAAAAAGCAAACGAGTTGTGCATGAGAAGAAAAGAGTTCATTTGGATCCTCCAGGTGGCTGTTTCTTCGTGCACAACAAATCCACAGTGATAGTGCTCTTTACTGGTGATTGTAATTATTGAATGTAATTATCGAGTGGAAAGTGAAATATTTTATAAACTTCAACTTCCTGTTAACTGTATAAAAAGTCATTGCCAATAATACAAGTTACGCCAAACAATGTGCAACTTCTTTACAGAAAATATAATAATTTGCATAGTACTAAGGGCATTGGTAACCACAAAAAATTGTATAAAAGTTTGTAACAACAATGATGATAAGAGTTTACGTTTAAAACTGGAAAATATGTAAGAGTGTCACTAAACTTTTCAATGGAAATTTTCTGAGCAAGAAAAGGACACCAGCCAAGAGGAACCAAACATTTCCTGTATTTATGACTTACAGGAACGTTACAGTCTAAGGCTATGCTTTGATCTCCAGGAACATTCTTTATTCACCGCAGTTCTACGGTGCATCTTCATGGTGCAGAAATTGCTAACTATGCACCAGACCCGCAAAGGCAAAGCTTTACACATTCTGACTAAACCGCTAAACCGCTACGCCTCACTGCTTCTTGAGCAGGAAACCCTAAACACTTCGGTTTGCTCCATAGGCGATATAATTGACACTAGTGTTGCTTCTTGATATTGACCACCTCTGCGTAAGAGGATTATACACCATTCCAGCAGTATCTTTCACCTGCCAATTCATATAAATACATGACTACCATCAGCCTTTCAAGTATCGTCGCATAATGTGAATTACAAAATGTACTACAAATGGGAATGCAGAAGTCAACATAATGTTGTTTGGAAAATACAAATACGAGAACTTAAGCAAATGAGTTACCGCAATAGAAGAGCGATCCATGATAGTAGACAGCTCTCCTGGAGTTATGAATTTAGACCATTCATGAGTTCCCTGTGGTAACTGCCAGAAAGGAACAAGTGTTAAACGTGTAAGTAATTCAAACCTTTCGCTAATAAATCGAGTTATCTGAGTTCCAGAATCACGCATGTCAAAAGGAACGTCAAGACTTCCAAGGATTGTCAATGAAGTGAAGGAAAAGGAGAGCATACCCAACCAAGAATGTACTCAGCAGCGACAATAGCAAGACCAAACGAGGGGAGTGATCTGTTCAGAGTAGAAATAAAGACCAAGCCATCCTTCTTAGCCAGGCGCGAAAGGGATTTGCAAAAGTCCACTGGATCTGCTACGTGTTCAATCACCTGCACTCACTCAATAAACTGAACGTTCAGTCAAGCTCAAAAAGGATGGATAACAAGATTGGTCACTCCAACATTAGAATCTGGACGTTTCTATGTAATCAACAAGCGCAGCACATTAAAAAAATTCTCAATAAATTTTGTGCTCCATTAGTATGCGCAATTTGCCTAACATTGCAATTAACCCACCTCAAGAGCAAGAACTACGTCAAACTTCTGCTCCTCCTGCACTAGCTGCTCTGCACGACGACGTACTGAATTTCAGAAGGTGATTGATCCTGAAAGTGCTAACACTTAATAAAACAGAAAGTCCACTTTGAGAGCTATGGTGACTTTAAGTATATATTTTAATTGTTCAAAAACGGAGGAACATGCTGTCTTCCTTCTACTGACACAATTTGCTACCTTCATTCAAGCTTGCAAATGGTTAATTTCAGCTCTTACAGACATGGAGGTGGCTACAATTCGGCCATTTGTGCTTTAGGGGTAAATATAAACCAGCGATGACATGACTTATACTTTTCTCACAGTGATCTGGCCTTACTACACATGTTAAAACGACAGAACTAACGAAGTTGAAAATGTTTGACTCAATCAATACATTACAGCTTACCAGCTGTTGTACACAAATATTTGATAGAAGCTGTAGCAGGATCCCGAGCCTGAAGTCATTCAACAGTATACCAGAAAAAATCAAATACAATGGCGAGCTAGCATACGCCATTTAAATAAGATTGGCCACGAATCAAATAAGTGAATCCATCACTTTAGGAAGAAATCACGTATCTCTTCTAGCAAAGTAACTAAGTAATCGCTTGGCATCTGTTGACCATAGACCTGAAAATTAACGTAATATGATATTGACACATTAAGTTAGATGAAAAAGCATTTTCAGAGGTATCCAAGGGATATACCGCGTGAACAGATGCAACTCCAATATTTTTTTCCACGGCATCCACACCCGTCATTTCCGCACCCATTCTGGAGAGTGGCTGCATACATAAACCACAAGAAACTCTGCATATCAGCAATCATTTAACATCTAAACAAACGAGAAGAGGTCATTTGCCAAAAACTATGAGATGCAACCTATCATAACAGAGATGGAAAAAATCTAGTGAAGGCTCAAATCGGGTTCTGAAAAACCAGAAAACAGTAACATAATTTGGTTCGTTCCAGAAGAGGTACAATCAGTACCTCACAGACAAGGCCTCCACCGCAACCTACGTCGATGATCTTCAACCCTTTCAATGGCCGTCCAGTATTAGCATCCTTCCTGTCCAGACGACCCACGTGAGCTGCTATACAAGCCAACTCGAAGCTTTTACATTATCAAATAGAAGAGAGTAACTATTGCTTTAGGAACCGTTTTACACAAGTCTAAGCAATTCTTCCACAGCCATAGAACATGCACACTTTACTCGGGACAAGCAACAGAGTTTCCATACCTAAAGTGCTTACAAATAGCAGAACGGATATAAGAAACCCGTGTAGGGTTCATGATGTGCAAAGGCTTGTAGGGTCCATTTGGATCCCACCTAAGAAAAGTCACACCACACAACACAACACGATACAACAGATCAGCCATACCAATAATGCCGTCCTCCCTTTCGCAACAAAAACCGTTTGAAAAAGGCAATTGAACAACATACTAAGAGCAAAGAGGACAGATATGAAAGAGAAAGCTCTAACCTAATTTCTGGTGTGTTCATTTCAGCTGCATAGCCTTCAAACCCTAATTCCAGTGAGAGTGCGCACGTACCAAGTGGCAGCAATGGCAGCAAACTTGGCGGTCTCCTTCTTGTCGACTGAGTCTTTCCGTACCTCACGGGGGTTCAAGTGACCCTGTCTCTCACCTGTGTCCAATTTGGGCAAAGCTGGTGAAGCGGATGTGTTCTCTGTAACCTTTGAAAAATCCACACATGGCTGACCAGACAGATCACTTTGTAACAGGGGACGATCCAATTCTTCCTTCTTCGGAATCTCAGCAGGAGCAGGAGCTACTACTTCGCAGGGATATTCGTCCTCGGGTTTCACAATGACCTTGGTTCCATCCACCTGTTGCGGAGGAACTAACACAGCCGATGTGTGCGTCTGCGACACCCGAGGAACAACCTGCTGTGGCTCTGGAGTTTTGGGTAGAGTGGCTGCATTGCTGGTTGCATTATTAACTGAAGAAACAGGCCTGACGAAATCCTTCAACCTCGAAGCAAGCAGGCCATCAGAGCTCTGATTGCCAATCTGTCGCACATATTGCAAAGCAGCCCTGCAAGCATTCCTCCGCACCATCCACGACATCGAGATTCTTCCTCAAACCCTAAAACTTTCTCTACTCACTCAGTCACTGATGCCGGCAATACACATGAATACCTAATTACAACCACCTCAAGTATAGACAAGAACCGCGACTTCACCCCCAGTCCGAGTTGCACAGATGTCCCAGATCAACCAGTAGCATCTGCAACTCTTGATCTTGCAGCATTGATACTACTGATGTGACTTATGCTTTAACTTCACACCTGCACCAGGAATACCAGTCATGAGGCAATGCCAAGCAGATTACAGCCCTATTCAACTATGTTCTTTCTCTCCACATCCACAAGGTGTCAAGTGCATATCTTCTATCTATATTAATAATTGAATATGGGGCGGCGGTGGTCGTCGTCGTCACAGGATGATGTGGCATGGGATAGCAACAAAAAGCTATGAGAATTTGACAGCAATTCCTCATGGCCACAAGACCATATTAGGTCAAATAAGCCAGCAGATTGAATTCAATCTTTATTCTGAATTTCGATACAGTGAAAACCGATAAAATAGCACCAATACTACTAAAAATAAACATCACAATTGGCCACAGAGCAACCTCAGTAAGTCCAAGGCACAGGAAAAACAAAAAAACACCTGCGTTGATTTTTAAGAAAATACGGTGCAAACTCTTGCCGACTCGCTCGAATTCTCTCCGACTGACTGAAAATTGGACCTTGAATACTGATAGCAAGGAAATCGATAAATGGTGACAACGCCGCTAAATCCACTTCACGAATGACCGCAGCAGTCAACTGATAAACAGAGCGCCTTCGATGAGTCCAACGCACAAGCAAAAAAAAAACCGAATACAGAGTAAAATGTTGAGACCTGTTCTTAATTTCTCCGATTCTCACGAGACACCGTACCAAAAGTAAATGATTAAACCTATTCACGCGTCAACGCATATGCTCGACACGATGCCGAATTGCATCAATTGCCAGATTGAATTCCAAAACCACGGAACACGGAAGAAACGAGGACAAAACCGGAACCTGCCGATAATTAAAATTTTATATTAAAAAAAAGAAGGAGAAAATAAGAGAATCGCACCTTCGAGTAGTAGCGCGGTGCAAGCTAGGCAGCTGGCGGTGAGGTTTACAAGGGGAGAGCGAGGTGTCCAGCGGGGGTGGGACCAAAGCGCGAGCGAGGCAGGAGCTCGGAGTGCCCGGGGGACGACGACGAAACCCTAACCCTAAAGCTTCACGGGTGTGAGTGCTAACGGAGCTGGACGGGCTTCTGTCCGTTCCGCCATTCTGAATTTTTGAGGGTAACTACGGAAAATTACAATTCCTGCGCCTGTTTAACCCTTTAGAGACCACCGAACCATATTTTGGTTTGGGAGAGTAGTTTTTGGCCTATACAATAAAATCGCCCAACAATTTTTTAAATGATCTTGAAGAATTTTGCATCCAACTCAAGAAACAATAATAGAATAAGAAAAATGTCACATTTCAATTGTGCAATCTTAAAAAAATTCAAATTGCTTAAGGAATATGCTTGTATTGTTTCTCTATACGATAGTAGTACAATTGTGGTATTTGAGAATCCATTGAAATGATACTATCATTTTATTTTAAAAATAAATCATTACAAGGGATTTGGACCCCAAAGGGGCTGTGAGATTTTTTGTTCCCAATTTTGGGAACCAACCCTAGCTGGTCGCTAGAAAAATTAAAGAAAAAAAAAATCAAAAAATCAAAAACAATAAAAAGTCTTAGAAAAAAATAAGAAATTTTTGGAATTTTTTTTGAATTTTGATTTTTTTTTCAAAAAATAATAAATAATAAAATAATATAGGCTGACATGGTTGCCCTAATGCCAGCTTGCCCATGTGGAAGGTGTTCCCAAAGTTCCCATGGATTTGGGGGAAGGGGCCTCTTTGGGGGTCCAAATCCCTTGTAATGCATCCTACATTTAAGGCCAATTCTTGATTGATGTCACCAATTGGATTTTCCATAACAATTATCAAATTTCTTGTAGAATTGTTTTAGGGTAGCAAAGAAAATGGGATTTTTGACCCTTTTTGTGCACTTAGCTACACCCTAGGATTGCTATTTTTGTCTATTTTGTGTGAAACTAGCCTTGTTGGAAAAGTGGGAAACCTTGCTTTTTAGAAATATAAGGCTATTCTCAATCAAAACTTGCATGAAGCATCAACATTCAAAACCACACAAGCATGAAAAACTAGAGATTTTCTACATAGAACTCACTCAATCATTATAATATTTCACCTCCAACGGTAGATCTAGCTGAAATTTTGATACATTACAACAAACAAGGTGTCCTTCACATTTGTACAATTGGATTATTCAAATTGGGTCCAAATTTGATTCAAACGCAAATCTAATTCTATTGCCCCACTTTCTGGTGGATTTTGGGAAAATGTGTGTGGTCTTTAAAGGGGGGTAGGAGGTTTTATAAGCATTCGGGTTCTAAATGCGTTTGGCTCTAGGAACCTCTTACATTTTGCAGAAAATATGTACAATTGTCATTGATGAGCTAGGTAGGATTAGCATATTTGCTTATCCTACCTAACTCATTAATGACAATTGTACATATTTTCTGCAAAATTTAAGAGGTTTGTAGAGCCTTTTAGAACCCAAACGCTTTTAGAACCTCCTATCTAATAGCTTCTCCTCAACTCCTTTTAGCCTTTAAATTTGGTTTTTTTGTTGGTTGCCCTACAGGCACTCATAAGTGCAAGCAATATAGGTAAAGAAGATATAGATAGAAATGGATAAATTCAACAAAGCGTGCATATTCATCCATAAATTCTACTATTCTTAATATCTTTCATCCCAATTCTAGCAAATCTAGTATAAGCCTAGGGAGGAATTTGGCAATTTCATCCATTTCTCCACCCAATTTTTCTAGTGTTGTGGTAGCCAATCACTAATTGAGGTAGAGGTAAGATTTTGGCAAAAATTCACTAGCTTTTTCAAACAGTGCTCTCCACTGGTTTCTCTAGAGGGTCTCTCCCACGGTTTCTCTATAAGTACATGTGACATTAAGTTGAATATTAAACTTTGTAAGATGGTATATAATTGACATTTTCATAGTCATGTCATACCTTAACCCCTAAATGCCCAAGTGTGTTTGAAGGGTAATTTGTAAGTGTTTGAATTGTTGTTATAAGATCATTATTGAACATCAAAATAAAACTGTAACTATAGGATCTTGAGCTTCAAGGCTTTTAGGTAGTGCTACCAAAAATCCTCTAACAAAGCCATGTGGATTTTCAGATATTTGTAATTGAATGTGGATGAGTATGGATTTTTATTTTATTTTAGAGCCGCCCAAAACTTCTATTGCAAAACTGGCAACTTTTGCATACAAAAATGGGAAGCAATCACTTATTATAATTTAGTGTTTGCTGCTGTTACATCATAACTAATGACCCCCCTTCCAAATCCATGACCATAATTTCATAAATGAGCTTGCAATGCAAACGTCAAAGAGATACCACCTAATGTTGAGAAATTTTTTAACTCCAATTGTTGACTAAAAATCACTGCAATTGAAAAAGAAATAAATGGTGAATGAATTCTAATTTGTATAACAAAGACCTTTCAAACTAAAGTTGAAAAAATCTTCTTAGCTCCACTATAAATCTTATAAGGATGTCTACTCAATAGAAAACCTAGGGCCTCTTCTCTAGTCTCTATCATGGGAATTTTGAAACTAAATCAAGTGACTAATAATTTAACTTAATAAACTCCACATCTTCCATATCTTATGTACAAACAAAATAGTGGATTCTCCATGTAGAGGGCTCTCTACATGGAGTTGTGCAAGCAAGTTTTGTGCCATGTGTTCTCATGTCTTTATACACAAAAACTTGGGGCTTTTTTCAAAATTGCACATGGGCTTTTGCAATGTGCAATTGACTATTTTGTACCTAATTTTTTCAATTTTTCTAATGAAAAAAACGGGCACATTTTTTTATTGTGTGAATGGAACAAATAATTTTTCAATTTAAGAAAGATATTTTGTATGACTTTGTCACGAATCAAATGAAAAGACTATAACTTAAAATATAAAATAAAGGAAAGTAGTATATTAAAACATCCAAAATAATTTTTTATTGGTTTAGATTTCATTTTAAAATTTTGGGTTTTGAGGTTTAGGATCTTGGCAATTAATTCTCATGTTATGATTAATAGAGTATTATTTTTGTTTCTTTTTTGTTTAATTCAATGAAATATACAATCATTGTTAATAATTTTAAAACATACCAATTTTTTATTTGATGGGATAATAAATTGCATTAATGTCATGTGCAACTAATTGCAAATTATTTATGAAGTTACAACTGTGCAAAACATTAGAATAGCTCCCAATGTTTAACCCCTAAATGTCCAAGGACTTTTTGAGCTTTTTGGAACTTTCATGAAATTGGACAATCAATCGGCCTTCTAATAAATTTCATTATTTTTAAAAAAACTATAATTGTATAAATTTAAACTAAACATGTTAGAGAATATATGGAAAATGAAAATGCAATTTTTTAATTTATAGTTTAAAGGATTAAAATTTTTGAACATAAGGGTCTTAAAATTGTAAAAGTGATTGAAGTCTTCCAATCCTCATTTTACATGTCAAATCTAATAAGTTGGTCATCACAAAAATATCTATACTACCAAGTGAGAGGATTACCCTAAGTGCGCCCTTTTTGACAACCTTCTAGAACTTTTGGTATAAGTTGAAGCAACAAAGGACACCTTATATCTAGAACACCAAGTGCCCTCTAACCATGTTCATTTTCAAAATTTTGTAAAACTTTTTGGTGGAAGTTGAAACAATAAAGGATGCCCCAAATATAGAACACCAAACGCCCTCCAACCATGTGTTAGAAATAAATAAAACACCAAGCGCCTCCTAGCAAATATAAAAGAGTAGCATTGTGATGAAAGCAATTGGTATTGTTGGTCTCAAAAAAGACCAAAATGATGGTGCATGTAGATTAGTTTCTAGACTAGTAGTGAGATATTAATTTTTTGTATAGTACATCAAGATTAGTTTCTAGACCAATTAATTTATGAGATACCAATTTTTTGTAAAGTTGAATGTTGCATTAGTCATACATGTGCTACTCACGCAAAGCGTGTGCCTTATACTACTAAGGTATAAGCCTTTAACCCCTAAGCGCCCGAGGGCCTAGATTCAGGCGCTAGGGATTGTGCGTGAGTATGCCTTATACTACTAAGGTATAAGCCTTTAACCCCTAAGCGCCCGAGGGCCTGGATTCAGGCGCTAGGGATTGCCAAAAGAAAGGCTATTTGTACGAAGTGCACTAACTCAAAAAAAAAAATTGTACAAGGGGGGTAGAGATTGGGTTTGAAGTACAATTGAGTGGCCTAACAAGATCATACTTTTCAATCCACATAGACACTTGGATTGAAGGAAGGTCCCTCAATTTTAGCCTTTTTAGTTTCAAACTTTGGGTGCTCAGGGGTTAAGGTCATTACATATCTAACTATAATCAATTTATGGCTTTCAAAATCTACTCTTGTATTTTTTTTTAAAGAATTTCTAATATGAATTTTTCTCCAAGCTCTCGTTTATTTGAGGCTTGTTTTCAAAATTTTCCAACACTAAAAAACTCAAGATTGCAATGGACACCCTTGTATCATATCTTTGGTAGAAAATCATCAACATTCATTTTCAAAATCAGATTTTTTGTGTTGAAAATAAACTTTCAACATATACTTGTATTGAATTTCTTTTTCTAGTGATTTGATTAGGTTTTATTCATCTTCAAAGTTTTAGTAAACACCCAAATTGGGTGCGTTCGGCATTTAGGGGTCAAACAAACTATTGAAAGGATTTCTTAATGTTAAGTATAACTACACTATTTTTTTTGCTTTTCATTGTGAACAATGAATGTTCTAAACTACATATCTACCCAAAACGGATGAGCGTCCCAAAGTAGAGCATTACGATTTTAGACTTTATTCTATCATGTTGCTTCATATCAAACATACTGTATTTGCTCCCAAATCTCTTTAGTATCATAGGTGCCTAGTGCCTGTGTATATGCGCCAAAAAGATGAATGGAGAGGATTTCAGAAGGCTATCTACAGTAGAGCTCTCCCCACTTGTCAAGCTCCATGTTACTGTATCACATTTCATGCAACTTCTCTCCCAAACTTCCCCACACTTGTCAAGCTCCTTACTATCATGGACCACTGATAGAGTATTCTGCGAAATTAGGGCTTTGAGAAGCAAAATACAAATTTTCTGCATAGTTAATGACCAACTATTATGCTAGCCCGGAACTATGAGTCTTACAGAAAACAGATAGTTTTATAGTGTAAAATTGTTTGTCTCGGTTTTTCCGATATTAGGGTTAACATGGAATGTTGTTCTAAACATTATGTCTTTTTCATCTTTCACACCAACTTCGGTTCATCTTTTACCCCAAAATTTCCCCATGCGGTTTATGACATGTAATGCTTGAGGCATTGTACAAAAAGAGGGCTAGCAATGAGGGCGGAGCTCCAACAAGAAAGCTTTTCATTTTGCAGAAGACTAGATGAATCAAGCATTACCTAAACATGTCACGTTGACATGCAACTTTTCTTTCAAACTTTCCGCGTTTGTCAAGCCTTTCTTTACCAACAAATCACATTTATATGCAACGTTTTGTGAAAGAGATAAATCTATTGACGAGTGGGTTTTGGAACATGCATAAGTCTGTATCCCAAGGATTGGTGAGATAGCGAAGAATGTAACTAAATCAAGTGATGAAACCTCAGTTAACTTACAATATACAGTTCACAACCATCAGTTGGCGAAGAAAGTAAGGTAAGTTACTCTTCAGGACACCGAAAGAGTATCGAATCAATGAGCAGTTTTTCTCATAACTGGTCTTCTTGATTAAGTTTCAAAGTCCTTCAAAAGATACAAACTCGCACAACAACCAGAGAAGAAAACGGGCGTGACAATTCCTAAAGATGTCTCTATATTATCTACACAAGAGAATAAAAGATAACATGAACTGAACCTAACAGGCAAAAATCCATCACTGACTAGAGAGCCGATTTATATACAAACGTGTCTCAATGTACAAAAGTATGACAAACCTTGCATGTGCCAACGAAACTCTGAGCATCATTCTACGGCTTACAATGTCAAAAAAAAGTAGGCATTCTGAAGGATCTGAACTCCGTATGATGCGAGAGTTTGGTCAACAGCCTAAGGCCATTCGGAGCGTCTGAGTAGCCACCAGCTATGTACATCCCCAGGTCTTGAATCTAGGCCTCCTCCAACAGCAGAAAACTAACCCTGCACTAGTATCTCGCTCAATCAAGAGGAACATGCGATGTCACGGGGGTAATAATACTTAACTTTGTCAAAAATGATGAAGCGCTTGCTCAACCCTGGTCGACGTATTCTGACAACAATCTGTCGTTGCACAATCAAAGATATTTCAAGGTGCATACGCCGAAAATTCATTCAAATGACAAATGGCTCGATGCGGTAGGAGCAGTCTCATTTCGAAGGTCTGTGGCAGGTGCTTCTACGTAGAAATGATGATCGATCTTCGGTTTATAACGAAGACATGTCCAAGTGAATATGTTCTTCTCCATTAGAGAATTCCACCGTGATCTAAATCATTGGAAGCACAATCTGCGGCTGAGGAGCAAGCATCGACCATGGAAAACCTCCCCTCATCCGACCAGTAAAGGGTCCAGATCCCATCAAAGTAAACAGCCAGATTCCTAGCAGGATGAGTATCCAGTGGCCTCCATAGTCCATGAACGATGAAGAGAACGTCCTATTGTAGGGCCCGTTATACTGGTTGTAATTGTCGTAAGCACCACCGGGATAGTACTCGCCATACGCCATTCCCGCCCTATTGTTGTAAGGGAAGCGCTCGTTCCTGTTGTTGTATGGCCTGTAACTTCCTCCAAAGAACTGTATCACAAGGAAAAAAATTAAAGGAATCCAGATCAAGGCTGGAGGAAAGCTTGCTGGCCTTAACCCTGGCTGGTAAGCTAGTGCGGCAGCATCAGGTGCCATTCTGAAAGGCGTGGTAACTATAAGTAAAATGACGCCAAGAATCGTCACTGGTATCCACGGTGACGGACCTCGCTCATAATAACCTCTCCGATCCGGATAAGCCATTGCTGCAATAGACGCTTTTGATTGCAATAACACTCACTACAAACGAACACCACAAAACTCACTTCAAAGTTCAAGAACCTAGATAAAACCGGCTTCTTTCCAAAACAACAACACTCGTTCTTCCTCAAAGCAACCTGCAACTCTCAAGGAATTTTATCAGGTGGCTTCTATAAGTAACTCTATTACTACTCACAAGCATTTTCTCTAACTAAGAAGAAACGTAGCAGCCGAAAAAAGAAATCCTCAACCTCGGCTCAATTAGAACGAGAAGTAGTCAAGGTCGTACAGCGAATAAAGAAACCACAGAAGATCACGGAGCACAGCACCACCTCCGAACATAAACATGAATATTCTCTACGTTGTTAAATCACCACTCGCTCGAACGGTCGGTCTCCGCAACACTCACCTCAAAACAACAACACTGAAAGAGAGAGCAGTAACTCAACGTTACAAAAAACACTCAAACACAAGCATCGCTCTTTGAAACTCTGACGCTGAGCTAAGTTACTTGTGCAAAGCTTCACATCTGTCTGCAAAATGCTCGAATGATATATTAAAAGAAAGATACACAAAGGTCGAGAGACTCGGGAAGTCGGAAGAGTCAAAGCAAATGTCACAACAATGAAGAAAACTCAGACAGCGAGAGAAGGAGCTTGTAAGAGAAATTCCGCCGGCAGAGAAATCTTATTCTATTGCACGAGAATTCTAATATTCATTTTGCGCTCTCCAATTTCTCAGCCAGTCGCTGACTGCCGACAAACCATAGCCATGACAATGCAACCCTCCCTTTCGGTTGAAACGATCCGGCAAGATTCTGCTCCAGTCACAGCATTCCAACCTGACACCAGGAATTAAATTTTTAATCGAAAACTCTCTGTTTGATGACACCACGTGTTGCTTTTTTGGAGCATTGGAGATAAGTTCGTACACTTTCCGGTCAAGGTGGTTTTAAAGAATACTTTCCCTTGCGTTCATTGTGGGCCAACATGACTATATATAATGAAAATATTAGCTATCCTATTACAGGCACCGTGTCTACAATAAAAACTTCGGACACAAATGCCTGAAAACCTAACCCCTAAAGGACCAAGCAATGTTTTCACCAAATCATCTCCAAAACTGCCATTTGTATAGCATCAACCAAATTTGAAAATAAAAACATTTTTATGCATATGTGACCGTAGGATCTCATAGTAGGATTGTAGCAGGATAGTTTGGGAAGATATAGAAAAAAATCAAAATTTCCACCATGTGTATTGGAAGATACAACAATTTGAATATTCAGAAACTTGTTGTGAAAAATCGGGTAGCTGTCCTTTAGAAGGTGAAATTCCTGAGGAAAAAAGGCCGTGTGGGTGGTGCTACTTTAGATTCCTTATTCTAGCTAAGTAGGGTACATATCAAAAAAGTTTTAGATCATTTGGAATTATACAACATATGGAAAAAATTAGTAAGTAAAAAGAAGTAGAGAATGATTCAAAACACTAAATTGTTAAGAATTTAATTATGGGAATGAAAAATGCCAATCCCAACGGTTGTAATGTTGTAATTAACAATTTACATCCTTTGGTTTTGTTTTTTTTCCAAAATATTGAAAATTGAGTAAAATAAAGGACTTCAAAGTTTATTTTAAAGTAGAGAATCCATAACTGCCTGCAAACAAAAACTCCTCATAACTTTCATTTTATTGATCAAAATGGAATGATTCAAAGCTTCCTACATTCACATGAATCTCCTAAACCAATTTCAAATTTTTGTTTTTGAAAAAAGTGATTTTTTGAAATCTGCCCAAGCTACCTGCTGAGTAAAAAAACAACATATTAGGTCATATCTTCTTGCTCATACTTTCAAATGTCATGAAATTTAGTGCATCTAAAAGATAAACCTTGTTCCCACATTTTGTTAAAAAATTTGCCTAAAATATGAAGATCTCCAATCACAAGTACCTGCCCAAAATTGCTATGTTGCTTTAAAAAAGGGGTTGGGTTCTTTAGGGGTTAAGCTTGAGGCCTTTTATAAGATCCCCTTTAGTTCTCCTTCAACTATTGAAAGATATGTACTCAATTGAATATTGCATTTAGGTTTACTCATACTAGTTTCTTGACATTTTACACTATGAAAATGCTTCTATTATAATTTTCATCAAGAATGGGCTTGGTAATAACAATCAAGCTATAGAAAAACAAACTAGTGGCGTCCAAGTTGTAAACCATGAGAAATCTTAACCCTTTAACGACCACACCCATTTTCACAAAATCCACTGAAAACAGGGGCTGTAAGCTTAGATTTGGAATTGACTCAAATATGGAGCCATTTTCAATAATCCAACTGTACAAATGGGAAGTACACCTTGATTATTGTAAAGCACCAAAATTTCAGCTAGATCTATCGTTGGAGGTGAAATATTATAATGATTGAGTGAGTTGTATGCGGAAAATCTCTTGTGTTTCATTCTTGTTTAGTTTTGAATGTTAACCTTTCATGCAGGCTTTGATTGAGAAGAGCCTTACATTTCTAAAAAGCAGGGTTTTCCACCTTTCCAACAAGACTAGTTTCACAAAAAATAGACAAAAATAGCAATCACAAGGTGTAGCTAAGTGGACAAAAAGGGTCAAAAAACCTCACTTTCTTTGCTACCCTAAAACGGTTCTACAAGAAATTTGATAATTATTCTAGAAAATCCAATTGGTGAGAACAATCAAGAATTGGCCTTAAATTTGGGATGACAAATTTTAAAGCCAAAATGACAACAACATTTTAGTAGATCTTCAAATACTACAATTATACTACTACCATATATGAAAACAATACAAGCATATTTCTTAAGCAATTTGAATTTTTTTAGAATTGTACAATTGAAATTTGACATTCTTCTTGCATACTTGATGTATTGTGTTGTTGCTTTGATCCATCTTTGACAAAAAATGAATATGTATTTTGAAGCCATACCGTATAAACACCATTACTTATCAACTCACATACCCAATTGCATTGTTATTTTTTTAGATGGATGCAAAATTCTTGTGATCACATGCGTACTTCAAGACCAAATTTCAAATTATTGAGCGATTTCAACCTATAGGCCAAAAACCACTCCCAGCGACCAAAATATGGTCGCGTGGTCCTTAAAGGGTTAGTATCTAAAGAGTTACATGCGCCTCCAAGTGGCCAAGTGATGAGTCAAGGTAACTTTACAAGGTAAAGCAACCTAAACTCAATATTTAGTGCAGTCTTTAGCAAAAAACCTCATGAATTCAAGTGATTAAATAATTCTAAAAAACGCATGACTTTTATGTTCACAAATTAGTTCCAAGAAACAAACATTTTGCATAATTAGTATTATTTGCAACTTGTTTATAACAAAATGGAGTCACTTTTTATTCTAGAGAGTATGAGGTGCATGTGAAGAGAGATTCAATTATAATTCTCAAGAGGTTTTTGTGAAAAACATTAACATTGTTTTTTTAGAATGAAGTGATGTACAATTTAGTCCAAGGCATTAGTGAAGATTATGTGACAAGCAAAAAGTTACACCAAGATGAACATGATGTGAATTTCAATATAATCCAAAAATTATGCTTGAAAAATTGTACTTAAAAGAGGCTACTGATGTTCAATTTTGAGTGTTTTTCATGCTAAAGTGAAAAGACCAACAAGAAGGATGTGAAGCTATAGGTGTTTTCAAAATCCAACTTTGTGCTAAATGTCAATTACAAACATGCATGTCCTTATACGTAAAAGCATGGTGATTATTAATACATTGATCATTTGATATAATCCATTTCATAATTAATCTTACAACAAAGTAATGTATTGTTGAATAAGTGATTCTTTTTGTATTAAATTCTACACTATGGAAGTAGGACCAAGAAGCTTCTAATTGAATAATTACTTGAGTAATTAGTGACAAACAACATGACAGTTTGCTCAAAAACAATATTAGAGCAAAATGCACTTGACCAAGTGCAAAATAGGGGGTTGCGTGGCATTACTCTGAAGGGCTTGCAGGAATATTGAAACTTTTGGAACGAAAATTGGGACCACAATCCATATTGTATTGATATGGTAAACTTTCTGAAAAAGAAATTCAAGCGGACCATGATCATGTGACCAATAGGAAGGTCACAAGTGGCAGTGTAGTATATGCCCCAGTCGTTGCCTTCCACGTAAGGACATTTGAATATTGGGAAAAGGACTTTTTGGGTGCAGGAGTCAATATAAAACCCTAAAAGCCGTTCAATGAGTCCTGCTTGGAAGGGCTTACGTGGGGATCTGCCCTGCCATATGGCAGGGCTGCAGAAAATTTGCATAAGGTGAAGTTGGGGCGTGGCTGTCGAGCTGCCACGTGCCTTCAATATGGTAAATGTTCCTGTGCAGAAAGGAAATATCCATCAAAATTTGCGGTGGATTTCTGCAGTTCTTTATGAAATTAGGGTTCATTGCGGTGGCTGTAGGAGTTTGACTATTGACTTTTCACCTTTTACTTTACCTCTTTCTGCTAGGATGCATGTAGGATTCTACATGTTCATCCACGTGATCACTTTCATTCATAAATCAGTTATTACCAGTATGTATCATCCAACTTTTGGCGGACCTACACTGAGTATTGCGTTTAGGTTGCTTTGACATTAGGTTGCTTTACCTCATCATTTGATCACTTGGAGGCCATGCAACTCTCGTATTTCACATGGTTTATAACTTGGAAGTGGCTAGTTTTTTCTTTTCTTTTTTTTTGCAGTTTCATTGTTGTTGATAGACTCTTTAAAAAAGTGTTTTTGCAGTAATTTTCATGGCGATAAATAATTATATAGTGTGAAAGGTCAAGAAATCAAGGTGGGGCAACCTAAACGCAATATTCAGTGTAATTTTTTTGTGAGAAGGGTTTGACATATCTTTCAGCTAACTTGCATCATGTTTGTTTACAGGTAAGTTAACTACTCCATATAGGTTCATTAGGTTGTCCCACACTATTCGTTCAACACTCATAGTATATTGGATATTCGTTTTTATTGTTCCAATATAGGTAAATTTTGTGCAATATTTTTTAGCAATAAACAAACTAAAACAACTAGTGTTTTGAATTAGATTTCCAGAGCTAACCTAATTCATAAATCCTAATTACTAATCCCCTTGTGATTGACTCCCACGCATCATCCAGGCATTGTTGTGAAAGCACTTCAATTTCCATCCACGTAAGTATAGTGGAAGTAAGGCAATCTACAATGAAAGGCAACCTAATGAGAGTCTTTGGTGTTAGTATCGTTAGCTAGAGTTTGCTTCAAGGAAAATTAACTAGGTGGTTGATTCGTACCAAAAAACTATTATTTGAGTTCTCATTAGTCAAATGTGGCTCACCAAAAAATGCACATGCATAAAGAAAAAATGATTAGAATCATCTACGTGTGCAAGTCCATTCATGAAATTGGTTAATATTATTAGATTTCATCCAAAATAATATTTTTTGAGATGGATTTCACGATTGTATCCACTATTGAGTCTAGATATTTTTAGCTAAGGTAAGAGTGAAAAATGAGGTTATATATACTTTTAAACCATCCACAAAAAGGTCTCTGGTTTGTACTGCATTAGAAAAAATATGAACCCTCCACAAGGACCTTAAGAGTTGACACTCTAACATTTATTGGGCCTAGAGTGGGTACATTAAAAGCGTGTGTGAAGGGTCTCTACCTTGTATGACATACATCACTGAAACTATGAATAGAAAGTGGCAATCTAGTACTATGTCACAATTTCTTAATTACTCTCCTACTATTGTACATAATCATAACTAATGTTACCCTCACAAGTACTAGGTTAAAGGTTTTGATATAGACAAAAAGAATCATGGTAATATGTACATGTAATTGTGACGCCCAATGAAAATTGGACATGCTAAAGTGAGCCATGATTGTACTCAAGGCATAGTAGGGTGTAAGGAATTTATTTTGTCCCAAAGTACAAATTAAAACAATTAAGGAGACCCCTTGAAAGGGGTTCTGAGGGGCCTTGTAGAGGGCTCATATTTTCTCTAATGCTCATGGAACTTGATCAATGACACATCATCATTTTACGTTGCCTAAAAGCATTACATTCCTAAATACAAATATTAGTCAATTTGGCTTAGAAGAAAGTTGCAATGTAAAATAATTAGTGTGTCTAGCACTATTTGAATTGACTTGAGTAGTCAAATGAGGTTTCATTTTCTTTTGGAGAAAATTTAGACACTACAACATAGATTTTTAGGTGATTGTTGTCTTTTAATTCTTCATGGCTTGGAATTGAAATACTAGTTGTTTCCAAGAAGTCTACATTGAGCATCAACAAATGGTCCAACCAAGTGGTCAAATAGGCAATTGGGTCTCTCTGTATACATATTTTAGAAGCACTAAGATTTGCTTACAGTGTATAAAAAGGTACACCTTGTTAAGAGCTTTTCATTGATGAAGAAATCTCAAAACATACTAATTTAATATACCATGCCTTGTTGCACTATCATAGAGAATTGCAAGATGATTGCAAATCCTATTGGATGTCCAAATAGTGATGTCTTAATATAATTTAGAATGTGTAATTGTGCAATTGAAGTGAAATTAGATAACATATTAGAACTTAGAAGTAAACATATCTATACTGAGTGGAAAGCTGTGGAAAGCAAAGTTTTATAATTTGATATGATTCATTCTTATTATCATTTTTGAGATATTATAACTAAATTACATTGAAATAGATTTTAGAAGCCCAAGAATAGCCTCCATACCTATCTCCTATCATGTTTTCCACTATAAAAGGTTACATCCTTTTACTTTAATCACCTATAGTATGTCTTTTTTTTGGTATTGAGTTTATCCAAAGACCTAGGATATATTTCCTTTTTGTTCTACTACAAGAGTAGACAGTAACATAATGAACCTCAACAGTTGGGTTCACCTCAAGCCCATAGTTGAACCTAAAAAAATGTGTCAAGGTGCAAGTATTCAAATTTTGTTCCAAATTTTGAAAACTAGGTATAGAGTTGTTCTTAAGCTCTTTACTAAGTAAACATGAAATTTTTGAAAGAGAATTGAATGTAAAACATGTCTCTTGCATGTAGGTATTTGTTTTTTTCCATCTATATCCATGTTATTGAATTCTCTTGTCAGTTTTCTAACATTATGTAATACAAATCTTCAAAATTTTATAGCAAATGCTCAAGAATTTAAAAAAGTAGAAGTCTTACCTCAAAAACGAACTAATGTAATCCAAAAATGGCAATTTTTCATGACTTTCAAAATAAACTGTGACAAAAAAAAAGTCTCAATATCTCACTACAATCAAAACTTAACACTGTAGACTTGAAGGAAAAAAATCTTTATTTTTTGTGTTTTAAAATTGTAATCAATTGTAAGCAGAGTTTTGAGTTGCTTTAAAAAAGATAAAAAAACTCTTACTGATGAATATTGACGAGTGTAACAACAATGGATACAATTGTATGGATATTAAGATGTATGGATTACATTCAAAGCTATCAGTGTTTGGTTGTTTAATGATTCTTCCATATTGCAATGTATGTATAACAAAACTTAATATTTTTGAAATACAAAGTGTCCATGGTCTGAAGTCAATTAAGAACTAAATTTGTAAATAAGCCATGTTATGAAATGTAATTTCTCCCACATGTTGAGGATCATGTTTGCAAGGCTTCTATGATTGTTCTTATTTACATTTGAACTAAATGTATACTTCTGACTCCACTTCTAGTACTAAGCATCAAGAAACCTATAGATATACTAGGGAAAATTTGATAAATACCCTTGAAATTTGTTATATTTGCACAAATGCTCCTGGTTTTTCAGAAATTGCACAAATATCATTGACATGCTTTCATAATTGTGGAAACACCTTTCTCTACAATTATCAAAGGTACGTGTGACGTACTTTTGGGCAAGACTTGTGTTGTGATTAACATTTCAATTTCCTAGTAGGTGACTTGCACCTTTGATCATGGAGGAGAAGGATATTTCTGCAATTATGAAAGTAGGTCAATCGTATTTGTGCAATTTCTGAGAAACTAAGGGTATTTGCCCAAATATAGAAAATTTCAAGAGACAATATTGATTCCTTTGATGTACTACAGTTCCAAATACTGCTAGAGTTTTATGCCATGTAAACTATTTAAATGCATTGTATGATTGTGGGCTAAATAGAAAATATCTTTTAACTAACACATATTTTTCAGAAGTAAATTTGTGCAAGAGTGCTAATAAGAAACAACAATGACTTGTACAAACCAGATTACAATTTGATACCTCATTTGTGTAATTTGATACCTCATTTGTGTATGTTGACCATCCAATTTTGAAATATGATTGATTTGACTTTTCTACACAAGTTGTTTCAATTATTGTGCCTTAGTAACACAAACTTGCACTAATTCAAGAAGTAACTAAAGTTGCTAGGCACACAACTAAGGTATATTTGAATTAGCTAAGATAATTTTAGTTGAATGTAGGTTATAATGTCAAAATACTATCTCAAATATTATGACTAGCATCATGATTTTGATAATTATTTGGAATCACCAATTGATTCAACTATCCAAGTCATCATAGTCCCCATGAGATTTCAAGAATGTGCATCTCAAGAGTGCTTGAAGGATGCCAATCTCTCCTTTTAATTTTAATTTTAGTGATTTTCACCCTCCCTTTCACTCCCTTTTCTTCTCCCTCCATGCCTTGAATTTTTGAAGATTTTTCATCTCCCTCTCATATGAATTTCAAATTTCCATTCCTATGATTGACTAATTGACTAAAGGACTTGATATGTGTACCACACCCTTTCAATTACTGTACGACACTCTAGAGTAAATTTTAGATTTCTACTATCAAAAAGCTGAATTTGAGAATTTGGAATTCAGATTTGGACTTAGAGACCATGCTTTAGTCTAGAATCATAAAAAAAGTTGCAATTCAACAACACCCAATGAGAAAGTTTAATTAGGGAGAAAAATGTTACTTTTCCTTCTGTTTATAAAAAAGATAAGTTTTTTCATTGGGTGTAGTTGAATTGCAACTTTTTTTGTGGTTCTATACAAAATCATGGTCTCTAAATCCAAATCTGAATTCTAAATTCTCAAATTCAGCTTTATGATAGTAGAAATCTAAAATTTACTATGGGATGTGGTACAGTAATTGAAAGGGTGTGGTACACATATCAATTCCCATTGACTAATTGCTTCATAATAAAGATGAGATGCAAACTTTAGTAGCTACCTAAAAGTTGACAAAAAGTTGTGACCAAAACTCTACTTGGAGGTCCCTCAAATTAGTGTGGGACCTTACGTTAGAGCGAGTCCCTACAAATTAGCGTAAAAGTGTCTCACTGTACTCTTGCACGAATTGAAATAACCTGTGTGATTGAAACAACTCGTGTAAACTGTAATTAGAGTGCAAGATATAAATAGAATTTGGATGTAAATTATGAGTTGAAGAAATATCATTGATCCTTGATAAACAAAAGATATTTTCAAATTTGCATGCCGGAATTTGGGATTGAACACCTCAAAATGATTTCATATTTTCAAAAATATACTGAATACATGCATCCAAAACTCAATTCTGTCATATCCTTTGCTCTCACGATATAGAAAACTATTCTTTACTCCAAAATTTTGTTAACGTCGCTACAATTGGCTAGTCAGTCCGTAAAGCCTCCCGAGTATCTTTTCAAAATCTATTACAAAATGAACACCATATTGGAGGATGACCAAAATCAGAAGTGTAGAAGCAGACGAAAGATGAGAAATTATTTACAACCCTAATTCATATTTTGCACACTTTGTTGCCAATCCAATAACACCATCCCAATGCATTCATGACCTACATAACATGACAGAGGGAATCTTATGATGCCCCAACTAAGTCACTCATATTAAGTAGTGGTCACTATATTTAGTTTATTAGAGTCTGGCATTGCAAGAAGAGTGTCATCTTACCGGTAATTGAGGTTGTCATGTTATGGAGACCAGATTCTATGCCAAACCATAATGCCAAGAAATTAGTACTGTGCTCTGAGAATTGCAAGAATGCATACCACTTTTTGTTATCAGATGCATACATAGCAATGCGCAGCAGGAAATGACTAGATAACAGTAACAGGGCTGCACAATCCCAACGCCATTTTCATAACTCAACCTTTATCTGTACTAAAAACATCGCATGGGCACTGAGATAGGATCTGAAAACCTCTGCTAGACAGGTCAAAACAAATTCAATTATAGAATTCCTGAACTCCAAGTCCGGTATCACGACAGAATACTACACAACGATGAAGAGCTCTATCTTAGAGACGAAGGGGGAGGTGGCGGCGGTGGCATGTTAGATTTGGCTAGACCCACCCAAGCAATCACTCCAACGGCAAGTACAATCCAGCCCATGACGTCGTACTTGAAGTCGCTATCTTTCTTCTTCTTCGCTCCCGCCTGAAAAATCACACAAGAGCGAGGGAATTCAAAGACAATGGCAGCAGTTTGTCACGACATTAGTTCAATTTCCTAGATTTTAAACTAGCAAAGAGTAAAGTGTTTCTCTCCATTTTAAGCAGCCCATGTGTAGCAACAATCCAAAGAGTAACATGAAGCAACCACGCTCTTCCACTACATCCTTTCTTATATTACACTGTCAACATGCAGTGAAAAAGGCAATCAATTCATTGTAGAAAATTCACGTACATCTATAAATTCCAATGCATGCTTTTCAAAGATGCCTTACTTGTTTCACAGGTCCGGCTGCTGGTCCTCCACCAATTGCTGCCTGCGAAGCCAACTGCTTCTGGAGTTCCTGATGGAGTGATGGAGCCTGAAGTAACAAAATCACCAAGTTAGCAGATTTCAAGATCTCCAACTGTCACTTAGTGAAACCTGACCTCTAGAAGAGCCATGAGCTAACGTGTGTTTGAATACGAGAAAAAAAGTCTTAAGAAAATGAGTGGAAAGTGGAAATTAAACTTGAGTAAATGATGGAACCGCCATGTACAGCTCAGATATTACATCGTTGTGAACAGGAACAACAAAACAATGACAGGTTTTACCTTCTCCGTCATCTCCAGTGCCTTTTGGTAAAGCTCGTTGTGTGGCTCCTCGTCATGTGCTTGCTGGAAGCAGCGAGCCGCTTTCTTGAAGAAATCGTTCGCCTTGTCAGTCTCGGTCACCAGGAAACCCTGGGACGTATGCGCATTACCCAAGCACCATAGCGCATCATGTTTGCGTGGATTGATTCTTAATGCCTCCTCCAACTTTGACACGGCATCTAACACCAAAGCAGAAATGTCAGCCCACTTTAAATAGAAGATTTCCAACTCCTTATATAAAGAAAATAATTACCTACTATTACTTGGACAAAAATTACCTAATTCAAGCCAGGAAAAGGGTAGAGTAACAGACTCATATTCCTAAATTCACATCATGGGCACAATTGGTATTAGGGGACTCATTTAAGATCCTACAGGACCTCTGAGGCTACCCTGTACACATATGAGCAAGTAGGAAAAACTACACTTCTAAAAATATATATTCGCGTGCTTCAACCAAATTGATTCTTAAGATCATATAATTAGGAACCACATGTGAGAGACAAATCCTTGAAAACACAAACGACACTCGAAAGAAATCAGTATGCGCAATGTGGTTGTAAAAAATAGGTCACATACTAACAACGTATACTTTGAATAGCGCCCCTTTTCACTATTGCGGTATTCAAATGAAAGGAGAGTTCTGAGATGCAAACCTTGCACCATATCAATGGAATCTTGCCCTTGTCTGAAATGCGCAAGCTCCAAAAGAGCACCTCCCCATCTTGTCAAATTCTGCAATCACATTCACAGTGACACGATTTAATTAAAAAAAGAAAAGAACAAATAACTATTAAACTCAAACCCTAAAACCCCTCAAAATGTTTTTCTCTTATTGGAACTTGATGCTCTCTCATTATATATACAGCTAGCAACAATCGAGAACAAAAATAATAATAACAGAAACAGAGACTTGACGAACAGCACTACGATTACCGTAGATGAATCACATGACTGAAAACATATTTCTTCATGAAAAGCACAAAGGAATTCAACTGGACCAAATACCACAAGGAAACAGCAATGCATGCAAACATCAGTTCAGATCTGTAGGTCAACGATATTAACAATGATTTCTATATTGTGTGCAGAGGAATAATATTCTGAAAAACAACTTGAAGAAATTCAGCTTGTAGAAAAAATAATCCACCCTAAAAAAAAAGCCTAATACTGGAATGTTTCCTCCCTAAATGTCTCTTCTACAACTACTCATCTGATGGCAAAATACAGAATGCCATAAAGTTCAAAAATAATAATAAATTTGAACATATAAAATGAATAACAGTATGTCTCTATCATGTAATTCAGGCTCCTAATCGACACTAGACGAAATTAAGCATTGCTGGAAAGACCTAAATACAGAACAAAAAGAAAAAAGAATATACAAAAAAATAAAAATAAAAAATAAAAAAACTCTGCTGTTAATCAGATTCTTCAACGAGGTGAACCTAAAGAATCATCCTCAAGATCAAGTCTAACATTTCCTCCTTAAACCTTCTGTGTAGAACAAACAAAATGAACGACATTACAAATTTAATTTTCCTCAAATCGTCCAAACAAATGTTTCAAAAAAAAAAAGAAAAAAAACCGTAACCCTATGACCGCTCCCATAAACCCTAAGTTTTCCAAGAATTGCGAAATGAAAGGGAAACAGGAGAAATGACGTACGTCGGGGTCCGTGGGCGACCGGATGTAATCAGCGGCAGCCTTCTCGCGCGTCTGCTCGAAGAACATCAAGCGCTCCAACTCTTCCCTCTGCATGCTGTCCATCGCTACTAAGCTTACTACCACTGCAACCAGCTCCGTGGAAAGGCCGGGTATTCTGAAACCGCAACTTTATAAGAAAGAAGGAAAGGGAAGGGCAGGGCAGGATTGGAGCAATGCTGCAGTGCAGAGCCAAATTCCGATGGTCGGGAACCCTCGCTCGGCGCGGCTGAGATGCAAATGCAAGGCGGACTTGGAGGTTGCCGAAGCTGGGAAAAAGAAGTTCTGAGGAGAAGGTCATGGGCTCCGCGGGTATGAGTCACCAGGCGGCTGTTGCCGTCCTCCTGCTATTTATTATTTACTGTGGTTTTTTTTTTTTTTTTGTTTTTGTTTTTACGAGGGTAGAGCAGGGTTTAAATTGCTGGCCAATGGATGCTGAGTTGTCCACTCGTTAATGAAGAATTTTTGGAGGGAAAGGAAAGTAGTGGACAAATTGTATCAGAATTCATCAGTAATTTAAACCCTAGGGTAGAGCAACCCACACCCAACAATGCAAGTACTAGGTAACAGTGCATTTTTTTTCATGTTGGTAGTTGTCGCCAAATTTCTTGTGTTCATAGGCGATTGGGTGAAAATTGGAGGGACCTCACATTAGTGGTTGAAACCTGTCAGACTTTTCGCCAGACTAGCTCCATATTGCCAAAAAAAAATGCATTGCTAGGTAAGGAAAAAATGAGGAAAAATGGACAGAATTGGATAGAATTATTGACACGTGGATGTTCATTCATAAATTGTAGTTATATTAGTAAAATTCATCCAAAATTTGGCAAATTTTGTGTTGACTTGGAGGACTTGGCAATTTTATCCATTTTTCTAGTGATCATTTGAGGTAAGATTTAGGCAAATTATTGCCAAAAATAAATAAAACCTTGCTCACACGACATGGAAGTGTATCCCCAATCTACTTGGCCCACAAGACTACTGTAGGTTGAGAGCAGATTCAATGTGTTTGTGCCGAATCAATTATTTTTTGAGGAAAATCCAATTCGGCATCCAATTTTGTAACTAAAAAAGATTGGGCACTTTCAAAAAAAGTTGTTATTTGGTATGCAACCAAATTTTCTAGTAGACTTAAGCCTTTTTCTAAGCGTTTTTCACTTCTAAAATTAGCCCTTGGTATAAAATTTGAAGTAGATTGAGCCTTCTTGAAATCACACGTAAAAAAACGGGTCCACAATGACTAAGTGACAATAACTACAATGACTATACAACAACTACAAAATGACTGTAAAATGACTGTTCAATCATGGTTTAATCATTGTCACTTAATCATTGTGAACCTATTTTTTTACTTGTGAATCAACCTTGACCTTCCATTGTTAATTAAGCTTAATGTCTTATATAATATTTTGCATTTCAATTATTTGATTTGTTTGACATTGGACATTTTTGAAGAATAATTTATGAAATAATTGGGCAAAATTTTGGGAAATTATTTTATGCCAAATCTGCTCTCAACCTACAGTAGTATGGTAAAACAAGATATTTTAATAGACAAGGAACTAGATTTTGGAAAATATTGTTTTTAGAAGCTCACTTAAAAACACAAGTTAAACTCATAAGAAAACTTGAATTTGGACATTGGTTGATTCCCACACATCTCATTATTTGTTAGTTAGCTTTCAAAATATTCAAAAAGCCCTTCAATTGAAACCTCAAAACGAAATTTCCAGCCAGCCACATGTATGGTAACTGTGCCGTGCCTTTGGCCAAATCTTCCCTTTTTAGGCTTAACTTAGTTTGAAGGGATTCCTAATTTTTATGGAAGTCAGGCAACATTTAATGCAATATGTGGGAGTCAATGAATGTCCAAATCCAAATTTTCTTGTGCTTTCACAATGTGTTTTTAAGTGAGCTTCTACAAATAATGCTTTCAAAATCTAGTTCCTTGTCTATTAACCCCTAAAGTTCATTGACTATGTTTCACTAAAAAAACACTTAAAATGAATTGTTCTGACAGCAAAGGTAAAAAAAAAGGAAATGGATTCTTGGTGCAATTTATTATAAGATCTAGTAGCAGACTACTCCATTATGCTATAGTAAAAAGATGAAAGGTATTTGTCACACTAAGTGTGAGATTATAGGGTTTGATGTGAGTTCTTTAATATTTTGGGCAAGACGCTTCTACACCAACTATTTTCACTTTTTTGCTTGAATTTTTGTAGGTTGATGCTTGTGATAGAGTTGGCCATATATCTAAAAAAATTCATAACATTGTGAATTTGGAAACACATGCTAAAAATTTAGAAAAGGAAATTAGCTTTCAAAAAAAATTGGCTTCCACATACAATAATATTTTCAAAAGATGAACAATGGAGCTTTAGATATAAGTTAGCTTCAAAGGAAGGACAAAAAAGAAGGAAATTGGTCAAAAATTGTGACTTTGACAAGCTTGATCAACATAGGGCCATGTCCACCTAAGGTGAATTAAAGTGCAGTAAGCAAAATGAGTTGCCTTCATGAAATGAGGTTGTCAAGGTTTGACAAAAGAAATAATTTTGCCTCTCAACCTTTGGACAAGATCCCAAAATTTTAATTGAAGTGTAAATGAATGTGCTTGTCATTCCCTACAAGCAAGCATGAATTCTGAAAATTGTTACATTGGAAACTTATTGGATAGACATCTTCTAATTTTTTTGCAAAGATACATTTACTATTTTATAAGTACTAGCCTATCCAAAATTGCTATGTTGGCAAAAAATGTTGTTTGGTCCTTTAGGAGTTAAGAAATTTGTTTTTACCATACTAACCCCCTATGGGCCAAGTAGATTGGGGATGGCCGAAGGACATTCTTAACCGTTAATCAACCATAGGGCTTAGTATATACGCTGATGTATAATTGTCATTTGCTACCAATAAGAAATTTTAATTTGGGATCTCAAGTAGCTCACTAAAACAACATTGATCTATTCTCCAACTTATTTGTTAGTCCCAAATGTAGTAGAGGTGTGAATCCATTCCAAATACAAAAAAATACCCTGTCTTGTACTAGTCGCAAAGGGCCTTTTGGTTATTTAAGGATTAATAAATCTTTTATACATCCACAACATTGATATTAGGGCAGTTTTTTTGGCAAATTGTCACCAATCTGGCGACATACTGATAGATATGCATCAATCATGGCTAGTCCTTCCATTTATTATCAAATGCACTTGCAAAATCTGGCAAATGAAAAAAAAAAACCTTGATTGGTACTCTTAGGTAGAGTCTTTAGATGTGAATTATGTATTGAACTAAACAGGGTCCGGTAAATATTTGAGATTTTTCAGTACATTTCCTTCAATTCATGTATTGAACCGGTTGAACTGGTTTATCATGGAGCTCTATCGGTTACTTTCTCTATTTCATATTATAAGTTTTTTTTTGATTATTGACCAATTTTTAGCAAAAGTTCATAATTGTTTTTTCTCATTTTGATTGGCTAGCATTGAACTAGTAGTTGGTTCTTCCTGGACCTTGGAACTAAAGCAATAATACTAATTAGGAAGATTGTTGCCTTGCTCTTTCTATTCTAAAGTGATATTTTTGACAAGTTGTGCAAAGCTTGCAAGGATACTCAATATGTACTAGATTCTTTCATGATGATGGCAACAACAATGCTCTTTTACGTTTTCCTAAGCCACAGTGGTCAAACGCAACTTTCTCACTTGTTTTGATGTGCAACAATGGTAAAAGATAATGCTCTTTCTTGTTTTGTTGTGCCCATAATGGTCAAAATTGAGATGCAAGCGGGCCACGGTAGGACCACCCATTCCCAATCATTTAAGCTCCTACAAGACAGCACATTAGAGCAACAATGCGGTGCAAATTTTTCTTTGGTGGCTTCATTGAAAATATTGCGACATAAAGTTTTTTGGAAATTTTCATGCAAAATTGAGGTATATAAAAAAACTGAAGTGCATAAAGTGTTATGAACCCATACACAATCACTAGACTCTCCTAGTCTCGATCATAATCAAAATACTTCTTGCTCACTACTTCCTACTTTCTTTTGAGACACATGTCATGACCTCATTTGTCTTGCTCTTAAAAAGGGAAAAAATATGCATTCCAAGGCTTGGAAATAGGCTGGTTGGAAACTAGCACACCCTAGAGGTTGGGAATAGAACCCAAGTTGGGAATGGACAACTCTACCTTATAGAGTTACTCTTCGCTTCTTTGCATTGGTTCAATGAAGCCAACAAACAAGTCAAAAAGAAAAAGACCTTTAGGCCTAGCCCTTGGATTTCCACTATTGGGCTTTGTTGCTGAGTATGAATTGCTCTAAATTGGCTATGTAACAAGCCTTTCTGATTCATATTACTCAATTTTATCGTACTTTTTGTTAAATCTTGTTGACAATATAAAAAAAAACCTTCAATTTTCTTAGAGTATATATTTCTAAATGCCATATGAATATACACTACATATCTAGAAGTGGACCAGACCATTATCTTTAGTATTACAAAGGCAACAATTTCTTATGTTTATTTTAGCACCAAACCATTTTATGGAAGAAACTTTTGTGAACATTTTACTTAAGTTTTTGTGCAAGGATCCATTGCAAATCTTGACTTTCAAGCATTCCGAGCTCTTGGAGATTTGCGGATCACATTGCAAGTTCAACAAAATTTGTAAGTAAATTTTAAGATGGAATGAGTTGCTTGTAGTTGTACATGTTTTTTGAACTTGGTAAAATTTAATGACATGCAAAGAACAAAATTCACTAGAATCTAAATTGCTTCAAAATCTAAGCCTCGTTGATAAAAAAACTCTAATTTTTCAATCTGATTGTTTTCTTTTCCAACGTAATTCATAACATATCTTGTTTAAGACCTTAAGAATATAACTAAAAAGAAGTTATTAAATTCATAAAAACTTTGTCCTTTCATAAGACGTAAGCCAAAGTTCAAGATAGGTCTTGAGCATATGGGGAGTTAACTAATGTAAGTTAACAAAACAAAACAAAACCAAAATCCGGCCTTGCCGGCACACACTATCAATAGTCTGAATCCAACCTCGCGAGTTTGCAGCTACTCGGAAGAGACCTAGACGTACTATTAACAACATCTCCTTCACAAAAAAGGGTTTAAAATTTAAAAAAAATGAAAAATGAAAACATTTCTTTGTTTGGTTTCCAATAAGAGAGAGAAAAGCACGGACCTTACATGGGTTTTTCTTCAGGAGTGATGAGAGATCGACGACGATCCAAAAGATCTAACATGCCTAGCTGTATCCTAAAAGAATGTCAATCTTCTACCTAAACATGCTTCCTGCCGAATATTTCACGTTGTAGTACCGCAACCATTCAGGACCGCGCTCCTCATAATCAGCTTTAGTGAAAGAGTATTTCTCAAAGGACTCCGAGGCAAAAGTAGAGGCACCACGCCACGCATCCAGCAAAGGATCACGTCCTCTTACCACTTTGATAACAGAGCCCAGAGGACGAGTTTTCTGGACTTCAGCAAGAATTCGCAGGTCCAGGCCATCAAAGAGAGAGCTGCCTCCAGTGAGAAGGATGGACCCGTCCATGACTTGGTCTCGGTACTGGGATGGCAAGCGCCTGAGAGCCACGGCCACGGCTTCGCCCAGCCCTGCTCGATCAACTCCCACCATAGCTGGCTGCATTACGATCTCCGGACATCGAAACCTCTCTACTGCTAAAGAAATCCGGAAATCTTCCATTGTACGAGGTTGCTGTTGCAGCAAGTCCACGTTTGGCGCTTGTCCACCTGCGTCGGATACAGGTGCTGGTACGAACGTAGGGTCCAGCTCCTAAACACACCTCCCAAACCAAGCAAATTTATTGTCAAAAGTCCTGATGCACCAACATTCCTTATTAAACTCTAAGAGAAACTGCAGCTTCAGAATGAGTTGATCTCACGTCCTATATCAACCCAGTTATCAACTGCAACTCCTCTACGCAAACACTTGGTTGGGCAAAGTAGCAACCGGTGTAAGCATGGCTCGGGTATATGTCTATGGCCACCGATCTTTGAATGGAAATGGGATTTGTCAACAATCATTTATTGTGGTCTACAAACTCCCATTTTGAAATCGCCAGTCATAGAGATCAAAAAATTGGCTGATCCCTCCACAGCTCTATAAATCTCACAAAAGTCAATGGTACGTTGAAATGCTTAGAATCAGACAACAACACATGGTGTCTTTGGTCTTACATAGTTTGGAATGAACGGTAACTTCGAGCACTGGGTGGGAGTATGATGTACCTTTAGTCGGTTGGTGAGCCAGGCGAGCTCAGCTTCTTGATCATCGTCTTCGTCAACGTCATCTGCATCTTTGCTCATGCGTTTGTACAGTTGCCAATCTTCGTCGTCCATACCAAAGGTATCTTCCTCTTTCCCTCTGTCAAATGCTGCTGACGTTAGCAGTTTCATACGTTCTTTCTGGACCGGATTCAACCTCTCACCACGGCCTCCAGCTCCAGAGGTTAATGGTGGAGCGTTGGTTCCTCCCGAACCAGCACCTGTGCAACCACAGTCGACTTATTTGATGAACTTTAAACCCGTGCAGACTTGAAGATATGAGCATAGCAATTCTAGTTCAAAACGAGCGAAGAAATTTTCAGGGAGAATGTGATCTTAAGGAAGAGGCCGAAGCTACAATTAAGAACATTAGTGGTGATAAGAACCTGTCTTTTGTCGCTTGCGTTGTTCTACTTTGGCTGCCTGCTCAGCCTGTCTGGCACGCAACTCCTCCAAATACTGCTCTGGATTTGCTCTGTAGCGAGCCGAGTCATACAAGGATGCTTGTTAGCGAGGGATGTCACTAGATCTCGACAGCTCGTGCTCCTTCAAAACCCCTCATCATCAACAATTTGAAGGAAAAGTCTATTGTGAATGAGTTACTACAAGTACTGTGTTCCGCGTATGAAAGTTGACAAGTACAATGAGTTGACACACTTACAGGCGACGGTCCTCTTCCAACTGTTGTTCACGTTCACGCTGTAAATTCAGTTCCTGTCTCTTTTGCTTGGCACGAATACGGCCCTCTGTGGTTATCTTCAAGAACTTCTGTTTTTTCTTCTCCTTGATCTGCTCATATCCAAACGTTTGCCACATTAAAAACATGGACACCGTCCTGTTTGATATCTTATTATGACCAAGTTGCTCAATGATATCAAAGGCGTAACAATCTTGCTGCCAGTATTTGTATCAAATTCACATCCTGAAATTACCGTAGGCGCTTTTCTGGTTACAAGAGGAGAAATGAAATGCAAAAACAAAGGCCTGCCAACTCATCCTGTATCAAGTATGTGCTTTGGGTCTACTATCGTGCAATACCTGGTCTGCTGTAAGCTGACTGTTAGGGATTTCAAGCAAAGGATATCTTTCTGAATCGGGAATCATGTCTTCATCTACTGGTTTAGTGTCCGCCGGTTGTCCCTTTGCCTTCCGGAGCGAGGCTGAAACTTTTGTCAGAGCGGCCTGCACCTCAAATCTGGAATTGTAGCCGGATGGTAAAAGGATAGAGGCTTCTTGCTTTTCATCTGCTGCATCGTCTAGCTCCTGAAAAATGAAATATGCAAAGACGTTACAAAACGTGAACTACATGTGAACGACAGTAAAGAGATGCAATGCTGAGGGCTAGTCGTAAGTTCTCTCCAAAAGTTCTAGGCTCTCGGACAACATTGAGGTCCCGGTCCTTCACCTCTAGAGACGAGTAGCTATCATTGTAACCAGACAGGTAGAATCTGCAGGAACACATCAAATCTCCTGAAAAGATATCGAATTACAATATTGTTTGCTTTTCACCAACCTGCAACAAATACTCCAGTCCTTGGACATTTGCTTCCAAATCAGCAATTTTTGATTCACGCTTGGCGTTCGCCATATCACGTAATCGCTGTCCCTGCTTCTCCTTAATAGCTGCCTTTCTTGCCAGCTCCTCCTCAGACTGTTCTTTTATTACTGGTGGTGTCCACGGTAGCTGCCACCATTTTGTCTTGGCTTCCGCATCTGAACCGCCCTTCTGCATCAAGCAAAAAATATGGCGTTGATTCATGAATGATTCTCCCAAACAAAAGGCAGATGCGAGCTTGTGGCATACCAAACTATTTGCAAAGATTTGGAAGAAGCGCAAAATTGAAATGGGAGACTTTTCGTGACAGCCTTGCTCCAATTCTAAAGCTCAGGTTCCTACCTACTCAACAAAAAGCCGTCACTTCAGTTCTGAGCCCAAGAATTAAAACCTATTAACAAGCATAAAACACCACCTACTAACCAAACATCATGGAATCCACACCTCAAAAATGCTCAGCTCCTCATTATAGTCTTCAGCAATGTAGCAGTGCTCTTGCTTTAGCCCTTCTGCTTTCTCCCAAGTAATGTTGTTCCTATACATTACAACAAACAAGAGTTAACAAAATGCTCTAACTCCTCACAGCAAAGGAGATACTAAGTGTTCATAGGATAACACTCTTACGGAGCCTGGAAGGACAGTACATGCACGCATAATCTGCTAGTAGTGGCCATTAGAACTAGCATGCGAAGCAGGTACTTAAATTTACGAAAGGTGCACGCTTTCATTTATACAGAAAAAAATTAGAAACCGGATCCTAAGAAGCGACTCAAAAAGAGAATGGTGCTCTTGTTTGCTTACACATGATAAGGGTACTGCAGAGACAGCAGACGCTTCAAGTAGCTCGTCACCTGAAATCCCCCAACTGAAGTTCGGCAGGCAGCCTCCAAAACCGGTTCTCCTGCCACCATCTAATCCATACTGACAGATGTCAGAATTTGGGTATAAAACACACACATCAGGTCTAATTAGACGACTGCTGCTCACCTGGAATAAAGAAAGAAGGAAAAGAGAAGCAATGAGATTTTCTGTAATTGCAGAGTACTCTGGACAACTCGACACAATAAAAATAGACCATTACCGGGATGACATGAGTTGTTTGATGGCCTATGTTGACCAGTAACCCATCCCGTTCGCATACACCCAACTTCTGGTTATGGACATATCCAAATACTCCATCTACGCCAAACGCTGCACAAATAATCAACAACGGCATTACAAACTCAGTACACTTCTGAAACAATACACTAAATCAAGCTCCACAAATAAGTGTGCAAAGAATCGAGATATTCATGGAAACGGAAACAAGACATCCTACATCACTAGCACGGCCCAGAACTTACCAAGTGAGGGCACACCGTAGGTTTCAAATAGGAGTTCAGCCATGCGGTTTCGAGAGGATAGAGGGTTGCAAGCGCCCTCGGTTATCAATATCGGATGCTCAATCTGCCCTATCAGCCAATTTCCATGCCTCATCAATGAAATATCAAACCTTCAACGAATGCGGGTCGAAGTAAGTTGATCTGGTAAACAGAAAGAAAATTAAAGGTTTTGACAATCACCTCGGCTGCATCAACGCCCATTCGGTCCAAAGCATAATCCAGAATCTGTATAGGGAGAACGATAGAATTTTCAGTTATCAACCTATGCTCACACACCATACTTAGAATAACCCCAAAAAGCAAAGTTTTTTGGCACGCCGAAGAATGAGTAGCTCACCTTGTCTAATAGGTAAAAAAGCAAAGGCTCGGGAACACAAAGCTTGTGTGAAAATAAATAAAAACAACTTTAATCTCATAGACTGAAAGAAGAATACAAGAACGTGAACGGAACTTACGCTTTCCATGGTCTCGAACTGGTACACAACATTTCCATCAAACGGACTACGAATAGAGGATCGAGTGAAATCGAAAAGCTTGACGAGGTTTGAATCGAACTCTCCGACAAGGCTCACCAATTCACCTGCCATCAATATTTTCTTAAATACACTTCCGCAAGTCCGTTAGCACGATCCTGCCTACGGGAGAGGTGGTGCCTTGTACATACAAATTTTCTAAACCCTAGAATGCTTGGAAAACCTCAAGACACAAGCATTGTGTCATCTTAAACCCTCAGAACCTAACCACGGACAATAAAAACCAACATAAAACAGAGTTGTACCAGATGTTCGCTGTCGGGGTCTGTTGAGGATGTTCCGAAATGCTAGTCGAGGATTGTCTTCTCCGCCCCAGCTATAACCAACAATTTCATTCAACAAAGTTCTCGTGAGCCAATAGTTTTCAAACATAAGGACGAAAAGCAGGAAATAAATCTCATTTAGGTGGATTGCATGAACAATGTGCAAGATTACTGCGTTCGACCAAAGCAAAGATGATGAAACCCCGCACACAAGTCCCGAACAAAGGCGCTGAGGTGCAAAGCGGTTTACATACCCGACGCGACAATGATAAGCTCCATTGTCAATAACGATCGGACATCGTAGGGGAATGGTGGAATAATCTGACTGGCGGCCAGGTCGAACCACCTCCTGCAACGGCATTGCTGGTGCATGGATTGACTCGCTGCTATGGCATGCACATTGTTGTGGCACTCGAGAGTGAACCCCGCAGAGCTGATTTACAGCACCACGAACTAGACGTTGGACCAAAAGCCTTTCAAAACAGACCAAACAATATCGCAGTTATGGCTCAACATATCGAGAATCCAAAGAAAACGACTGGTGTTGCTTCCCAGCCAACAACGATTCTGTTCCTGCCTCGAAAAATTAGAGCCTCTCCACTCCACTAAAAAATAAAACTCACTTTATGGAGATAATATTCAAAAAGTACCGTCATTGGAATCACATCGACATGACAAAAGCATATCTAGGTTCGAACATCTCACAATCAACATACGCCTCCATTGCAAGCGAGCTATTTCTAAATATATTGAAGGTAACTACAAACTTTCGTAGTGTGAAAGTTATCATTGCCGCGGCGAATTTGCGAAAAGTCAATCATCTGTCATAAACCTCACCTTAAAACTCAAAACGAAACTCTCTTCTGACAGACTCTCCAAATCGAGACAACGTTGCCACAACCATAGCAATCCCTAACAATGCGAAATTGCAGCCACTACAGCAGACTCAAAGGTCTGCAAGTGCGCTCAGCATAATGGACAGAGTAAGCAGAAACGACAGGGTAGTAATTGCATAGCGAAATCGAGTTAGGCGTAACTGAGGTAATCACTTACAAGAACACTCACTGATCTCAATGAGTCGCATTAACAGCAACACTTCGTGTTTCATCGATCAAGCCCGGTGACGAGGAGCTCTCATATCGAATCGCCTTGTCAGCATAACCTCCTTCGACCGCCGATTTGCTTCGTCCTGTCGCAATGTGAGTTGCAGTAATACAAAAACGTCCAGGATGTATCGATTGCAATGAAATTCGAGTAGATAGGAGCAAAAACCTGACCCCTAAACCCTAAATCTTCACGACGATCGAGCACTGGATGCACAAATTCCTCACAAAACCTGTCGGGCAATAATCATTCATAATGCTGGAGCCTCACTTTAAGCTAAGTCCCGATCGATCTCAAGTGTAAGCGCGTCGCATTGCGCTACGACGATGTCTGCGAGAACAGAGTCGGTAATTCCGAGACTTCGAGGCTTAACCCTAAAATGATGGATTCCGAAAGTGATGGCTTGTCGGCCTTTTTGTTTCGTTCTGGCTTTTTGGAGTAAGTTCATTTTCTAAATAAAACAAGAAGCCAAAGTTTTTATAAGTTTTACAATGATTAGCAAGATTAAAAAATCAGGTGTTCAAAATGTAGGTTTGAAATTTAGGATAACCACCCATGTCGTTGAAAGAATTGGGATTTTTGTTTTGTTTTCGGGAATTCCCTTAGTTGAGGCCACCCTCCTAATCACTAAAAAAAAGTTAAATTTGCATGTAGCTGTAACAAGGACACCAAAGTTGTTTCTTATTTTTTTTTTCCTAAATGTGACATGTATACCCCAATGTTATATCTTCTAACAAAAATTATAATCATGATGCTTGCTTATGTTTTTTGAATTAAAATCACATAGTTTTAAAATATCTATCTATTTATACTATTGAGCGGGAGGATTTCAACTCCATGCCCTTTTCCAAAACTTTCTAATTTTTTTTTTGTAAGTTGAAGCAATAAAAAACATCTTAGATATAGGGCACCAAGCAGCCTCCAACCAAGCAGCCTCCAACCAAGCCATTTTCCAAAACCTCGAGAACTTTTTGATGGAAGTTGAGACAATAAAGGATGCCCCAAATATAAAATACCAAATGCCCTCCAACCATGTGCTAGAAAACCAACAAAATGCCAAGCAGCCTTAGCAAATTATTAAAAAGTAGCATGGTGATGAAATTATTATTTTTGGTTTCAAAAAAGGACCAAAATAAAGGTGCATCAATGTTAAATTTTGAAATAGTTGTGAGATATTGATTTTTGCAAAGAACACCATGATTCAATTTCAAACCAATTGATTGATTACAATTTAGACAAGTTGATTTGCGAAATATTAACTTTTTGTAAAGTTGAGTGTTGCATTACCCATACATGTCCAACTAGCGCAAAGCATGTGCCCGTTTGTTATTTGAGTTTTTTGTCTTGATATAGGTGTTAATCATCATGCGTCAGATTATGCAATATCCTTGTTATAAATTGTGATTTGTTTTTTAAGAGCAACTCATTTTGTTCTAAAGTCTTATACATAAACTTCATTTGCCAAATGACAAATATCTATTGCAATCGGTTACATAACTCAACTAATACAATAGTTGTTGTTTCCTATATGAAATAGGTTTAACCCATTAACGATTAGAGGGTCCCGAAATACACTGGGAATTGACCACATATTGATTGCTTGGTTGTTAATGGGTTAAACAATTTTAAACATATAACGCTTAAATTTGAATTTGTATTAATTTTAAATAGTTTTAAAAATGGCTTTTGTACACTAAACCAAAAAACTAGTGCTCTTGGGGTGTAGTGTCCATAAAACTTAATATTATTGTCAAAAGTTGCATAAGTTGGCATGTAATGTTACCTCATGAAAATTGTAAGAAAAGCAACAAGGAACCTAACACTATTCTTGTGAAATTTTTCACAATTTGAGATACATAATAATATGAGTGCATTTTAGTGAGGTTGTATTTTACCTTCCATGATGGACCATGTCTTCATGATCATTTTTGCTAAAAAAACTCAAAGGAAAATTAGCTTTTTATAGCCAATAGACTATCCTTTTGTCATCCATCAAACAATACACATTTGCATTTGTGTATTAACAATTAGCATGTTAACAATCATGGTGCATTAAAAAAATGTTTGCGTTTCTAGACATTGTTGTAAGGGGTGGTTCACACTATGTCCCACATCCTAAGTCCCACTGAAATATGAGAATCTAATTGGTGTAAAGCCAAAAGTTGGAACTAATTAAAACTTCACACTACATCCCAAGTCCCACATCCTAATTGCTTACATGTCAACACTTTTTGAAAATTTTGGCACAAAAAAAAGTGGAATAACACTCAAGGTTTGAGCAACCCAAGTCCTACCAATATTTGTGCCTAAAATATTTGTGACATTGTTTGATACTCCTTATTACCTTTGATAAACCAACTTTGTTGGAATCTAGCATTGAAATGTGACTTACAAAGATGGGACGTGGGACGTAATGTGAACCATCCCTAATGTACTATTTGGCTCATCATTGGAGGAGAGAGCAACTACGAACAACACTAGGAACAAAATCGTCATATTTTATAAGAACTCTGTGCAAGTAACACAGTCGAAACAACATCAACAACTTACGTTGCAAAACCTTACAACCTAAACACGTCGTAAGAGCCATGTCGGTAAAAGTAAGGATGGGTTCCGGCCTTGACAAAAACATTGCAGTTTTGGAAGAATAAATCATAACGGTCGGAATGGAGCGCAATGCAAACGTTACGCCATAGACTTCAATATGCTGGAGAAGACAACGTTTGGATCGCCATACACCGGCCGCGCGCGTTCCATGATGATGACGCGTCACCGACCGTTCGAAGTTGATCGCCACGTCATCGTCTGTCGGACTAACCAGCGGGCGCTCATTCAAAAACCTCCACCATTTCCAAAGGAGTTGTCACTAAACTGCTTGGACCGAAAGTTTGGCTGAATGCCCTCCTGGATGCCCCACGCCAGCACCAACGCCTCCTCATGCGCCACTTGCAATCCATCGATGGCGCTCGTGATGCCTCCGCAGATCGAGTCCAGCGCCAGAATCCAAAACGGCTCCTCAATCAGCACTCCGACCTGTCCAATTTTGACAATCTCGGGTTAGAATGGCTGTCATCGGAGTAGTAATATGATCAAGCTTGAAGTTATGCCAGGTGCTTTGGCAATCGGCTAACCTGCTCGATGTAGAAAAGCGCCGCGGCGCTCATGAATGTGGCGGGGATGGTGAGCCAGCCGCAACCTTGCCACAATCCATACGGCAGAGCTAAGTGCCAGAGTATCAACATGCGAGAGGTGAGTCTTGTGTACGCAACAGGAATGGGTGTATTAAAAATGCGCTCGCACGCGCCCACATTGTCGTGGAACTGCGTCAGGTTCACGTCCATGGCGACGCTCTCGAAGTTCGGGATGTGGCAAAGATTGATCACGTCGGAAATCACTTGGAGAACGTAAATGGGGCGGTTCACCGCCCGTCGAATGGACTCAATCTCAACCTGGCTCAACACATGCTTCACATCGGCGATGGAGTTGGACTCGTCCTGTGGCTTCGTGAGGTGGTGCTTGAGGAAATACGGATACGCTTTGATGTAGCGCAGGATGAGTTCCAGCTTGGATTTATCCTCGGGATCGCGGGTCCAAGTGAGCACTTGGCGTGCTAAGTCGCGCGCGCGGTTGACGTTGGAGCCCCAGGCTTTTCGTGCCTCGTCGAAGCGTTGATACGAGGAGTTGGTGCGGAAGACGAGCAGAAACGCCAGCACCGGTGCGATGAGCGTGAACGGCGTGGACGGGATTTGCAGAAGTGGCACCCACTCGGCGAACCGGTTGCGTTGCACGCCGAAGTTGATCAGCGTGACGAAGATGGCGGAGAGCGTGGAGAGAGACACTGGCGGGATGATCCCGGCGATCACGCCTGACCTCGCTATGCTCAGCAAATGCTGCCCGTGGCGCCACGACGATGTGTGTTTCTTCCATTCCGGGTGCCCGTAGACCGTGTTCTTGTACGGGTGCATCCTTAGCTGGCCGCCCTTCTCCTCACAAATTAACCCCTGCCAATTTCTACCTCTCTCGCATGCCTGCAACAACAAGGGGAATGCTAAACCGTGAGCAGGGATCATATCCTCACAATTGAAAACCTCTGCCCATTTCTACCACTCTCGTGTGCCTGCAACAGGTGGAATGCTAAATCGTGAGCAGGGATCATAGACTTTTTGTCAAAATATTAAATTTCATCAGTAAATGTGTACATGGCACCTTACAATTGTGCATTACAAACGCTCAGCTCTTGACAAACTTGTTGTTTTTGAAGTTTTTTCATTGATTTTGAGCTCAAAATTGGTTTGCTTTCACGAAATATTGGCTCACCGCTCATGGGCTCACCGCTTTACGCTCACAAAATAGCGTCGTTTCTTGCAACAAAAACAACGGTTTAAGTATCTACACACTCGTTACCGGTCGAACAAACCCCGCTTACTTTCATGAAAGATTCGACGCAGCAAAGTAGCAAAACTTCCAAACACTACCCAGTACTACCGACTCCCAAATCTTTCTAAACCTGCAGTCTCAAAACCCTGCCAAACTACAGGGTCCCTGACTCTTCCGACTTCACATGCCTCCAGAACCGATGTCGCTTGACGCCAAAACAAGCTCAGATGATAGTGATTCCAATGACTGCAAAAATTGAGCAAACTGCAAGCATTATACTGCACTGGATGATCCTGCAGTCCATGGCACGTTCGATCTAGCCACTGCATACAGCTTGAAAGTACCAATCACCCATTTGATCGCACTGCAATGCAGCTCGAGAGTCAAAGCAGTTGCACGGCAAAACCAACCTAAAATTCCTCCTCACTAAACCTTCAGCAATCGGTGTCAACACATTTCTGAAGACCGTCAATATCACCAGACGTGTGGGCTGCATTTCATTAACAAGAGGTTACCTCTGACAACCTTGTCAACACAGATCCACAAAAATGTTTCAGACGACATCGCATCGGTCATTTGGTACAAATGCGATCTCTCATAATTGACTTGAAAACTCTGCTAAATGTGCAAAACTTCCAAATTCTAACGCGCTGGTGTTCAAGGTTCTTGTAATTATGAAATGTAAATAGTGGTACAACTTTTGCTAAATGCTTCCTCCAGTACCTCCTGTTGTTGCAAGGTGCATGCAAATCGTAGTTATCTCGGTTCCCCCCTCACGGATTTTGAAAAGTGAAGCCCAAGACTAACTTCTGAAGACCAAGTGAGGACGACGAAGAATTGAATGAGGTGTTCCAGTTCTGCAACTTTGGAAGCATGTCTGGTGTAAGTGTAAGGGCGTCCTTCCATGCTGCATCAGTGTAAGGGTGGGTGTAAGGGTGTCCTTCCATGTATCAGTCTATGTATCAGTGATAAGGAGGAGCACTAGACGATAGAAGTTTGTCCAATCGGTGCACATGAAAGCAATTGGTGTACATGGAAGCAATTTCAGTGTGAAGAACTTTTAGTGACTTTTCATTGATGTATTAGTCATTTTTTAGTTTTCAATGTGCTTCTTTCTTGTTTTTGTCAATCATTTGTGAGGGCGACTTGCAACTCCCCTTTCACATGGAAGTGTCAAACACACTAATCAGTGGTTTTGACTTGAGGAACTTCCATTCACAACCGGTCTTGCTTTTTCAAAACCACCCCACCCATTTATAGAGAAGGAGGCCCTAAGTACCTGAAGAAGTGATTCTTTTTGCAACATTAGTGAGATTGGAACTTTGAACATGGACTAGAGGATAGTGCATGTGGAGTGTTGAAGGAGAGAACCAAAAAAATTAAATTTGACATTCATATTAGAGTCATGGGTAGTTGCAAGAATGACCTACTAGTTTTGTCTCAAACACCCTTAAAACTAGTAGTACGAGGCAGTACTATGAGTTTTTGAATTATTGAAAAAAAATTTAAAAAAATATGATAAATTTGTAAAGCACTTAAAATAACATATTTATGAAAATTTAGACCTAGAAATTTGTTATCCTAAAAGTTATGCACAAAAATAGAGGGACATAAATTATCAATAAAAAGACAATTTCCTTTTTGCTTTTTAGAAAATAGTAAAATAATTCAAAAAAATAAAATAAAAAATGGCCATTTCTCATCTCTCTCATTATCTTGGATTGATGCAAATGCTTTCTAGAGAAAGGTTTTTGTCTTTCACCAATGGAGGGAGAAAGGATACCCACTTTGAGACAATGTGCAAGGTAGATTTTTTTGAGTTTAGTGAAATTGGTCTACAAATCTGTGTAATGATGCCTCCTAAACCACTTCCCTAATTTGTGGCTTCAGATTCGCTTTTTTGGACCCAAAATAGTATTGGAAACCACCAAAATCACAAAGGTAGACATGCAATTGAGGTCTACTTAAAAATAGTAAAATAACTTTCAAAAAACCAAAAAAATTATCAAATGTCAAAAACTTTTATGTTCACCTGACTTTGAAATTTCAAGTCAAAATGACTAAAATTGCAAAAGATAGGACCCAAAAACCACCTGCAAGTGGTGAAGGGGACAGAAAGCAGGACAAGTCATTCTTGCAATCACCCTCACCTCCAAGTTTGTATTTCAAGTAATGATAGTTGTCAAGATCTTATCCCCCCCATAGTTTTTTAGAATGCTTAGAAAAATAAATCTTTATGTGGTTAGTTATCTCAAATGTTAAGTTTACTTGTAAATACCTGGTTTTTCAATCTTCCAATAGAAATTCCATTCTAATGCCCCCAATTGGAGAGCAAAGTTAGCTTCTGAAGCTAGAAAATATTACTAATTGTGAGAGATATCTAATGCTCTCTAAGGAATCCTTGAATTCTACGGTTGCAAAGAAAATGACAGACTATTATGTTTTTTTAATTGGGAGCATTTTGCTAACTCCTATCCAAAGTGATGGTGCCAAGGATGTTTGGGTGGAGGGAGCAAGCCGGGGCCGGCTGGGTTCACACAAGATCCTAACTCTACCACTCTAGAACCACCATATATTGCATGTTCATAATTCTTGTAGTTTATAATAAAAAAGTAATTAGTAATACAATTCACTATGACAAAATAAAACCACAAAGCTTGAACGTGCTTTTGGAACTAAAGGACAAAAATTGATCATTGTTTTTGCACATAGGTGTCCATTTTTCCAAACTAGAGGAGTTACAAAAATTTCCATATGCTCTTTATATAGTTACATCTTTCTCAATAATCAATTCACAAATTGGTGCAATGGGTTGGTGTGGATATGGAACCCATTTCTCTTTCATTCCACTTATGCTCTAGTCATGTTAATGAAAAGATACAATATCATCCATAAAGTGATTTACCGATCCTTGAAGGGTTAAAACTTACATATGACATGTTATATTCATTTACACATACATTTGATTTTATAAAAATTCCTTTGTTTTAAATTAGTGACTATTTGGATGTGTTCAAAGGCTTGTGTTTCTCTTTGAAGTTTTCGACATGTGCTTGGCAAAATGTTAGTGTTAAACCACCATAGATTCAACAAGGTACGATTAATTAATTTGCAGGGGTTAAATATTGTCAAAATGATCTTTATTACCCACCCAAAAGTTAAGAAGTTTCAATATATTTTAATTTAGGAAATGGAAAAAGTCATGGATTTTGAGTAAAAGAATACCATACTTCTACTTCTAGAAAGAAAATAATTTAGATCCAAAAATGGCTATACTATGGATTTTATGGTGCACCACGTGGGCAAGAAATTCAAAATCCTTCATAGAAAAGAAAAAGCTGGTTTAAGCTTAAGCTGAATTTTAGGAAAAGCAGGCTGAGAGTCTTCCAGACTCGTCCCCGATCGAATTGATTTAGGGTTTCGGAACCCGTGCCTTCGTTCCCAAGTTTGGTCGCTCCCGTCGCCATAGCTCGCCATAGCTCGTCTTTCAACGACAAGCTCGCGTATTCTCGCCGTCTCAATTGCGGTTTGGCTTCATCCATAGCCGAACGTTACTTTACAGGCGAGCGTTTACTTTGCAGCCGATTGTAATCGAAACTCGGAAGGGGAATTCGGCAGTCAGTCACAATGACGAAATCCAGCGTGATCGAGGTTCCTCCGAAGGGCGGTTTCAACTTCGATCTGTGCCGTCGCAACGACATGCTGCAGCAACAGGGTGCCAAGTTGCCCAAGTATCGCAAGACAGGGACGACCATCGTCGGCCTCATCTTCAAGGTCTGATCTCGGACCTTGCTCACGCTTTTGGTAGTAGGGTTTCGAGCGTTGTTGTGTCTGTGTCTGTGTCTCACTCTGCGTTTCTCCGTTAGGATGGAGTCATTCTGGGAGCTGACACGCGAGCGACTGAAGGAGAGATTGTGTGCGACAAGAATTGTGAGAAGATCCACAACCTTGCGCCAAATATTTCCTGCTGCGGTGCCGGGACTGCTGCCGATACTGAAAACGTCACCGGTTTGCTTCTTACCGCGTCTAGTTTTTGTCCTCTGAGGGATTCTAGGGTTTTTTTTTTGGCATGCCATTTATGATAGACGGTTTCTTAAGCGTCCTTCTGCTGATCTGGCTTTTCGGAAGGGTTGGATACTTCGAACCATTTTTCAGTAAAATTGCTCTGAACGACAAGGAACCGGATGAAACCTAATGCTAATTAATTCTTGTATATCAGATTGTTTTAGAATTGGTTGTGTTGTTTTTTTTTTTGGTAGTTTGAAAGGCATGGTGCTCTGGAAGCATCCCTACCCCATCGTTTCATTGAAAAATCCAGAATCACTCTCTGTATTAGATTTATCGACCTGTACTTCAATATCGGCAGTAGGATTCTCTGTGGTTATTGAGTTGTTTCGTTCTTGTGTGGATTGCTGTGCTCTTCGTCTATCAAGGTTCCGTATTAGACATTTGAGGAATCTGCTTTAGCCAAAGGTGAAACCTTTGGTTCCTGATTATCTGATTATCATCCTGAATGCGCTTGGTGGTCCTCTTTGTAGATATGGTTAACTCTCAGCTGGCACTGCATCGGTATGCCACCGGGCGAGGTTCACGCGTTGTGACGGCATTGACAATGCTGAAATCTCACTTATTCGGGTACAGTCTTTTTCTTGATTTGCTGCTTCTGGTTTCTCGAAACATGTTGCACTGTGTTTGTGTATTTAGATGGTCGATGTACTGAGCGTGGCACGCAAATATAACAACTGTTTCCTACGTGTGCTAATGTGAAACCGATCTAGTTCTCTTTCTGCAATTTCTGTTTTATATTTGTATGGACCATGGTTTGAGCACTATCGTTTGTTGCAGTTATCAAGGCAAAGTTAGCGCTGCTCTGGTCCTTGGAGGAGTGGATGTTACTGGATCTCACTTACATGCGGTGAGTGGTGTGCAATTTCTAGTTGTGTCTGTTGTATTCAGATTTTTTATTCGTTTCGTTTAAGCCTTCTGCATGCTTCGTCCGGATTTTTATTATTGACTCTGGCTCTAACAGAGGTGTTTGCTATAATCAGTAGACTGATATTGGGAGGCACCTTGTTTCAGGTTTACCCGCACGGATCCACGGATACACTCCCATTTGCAACAATGGGTTCAGGTTCACTGGCTGCCATGTCCGTCTTTGAATCCAGATACAAGGAAAATCTGACGGTAAAACATTTTGTTGGATTACACTACCACAAGCCTCTGAAGTTTCTGGTGTCGGTCGAACTCATGGTCTAAGTGATTGAATACAGGCGTCACAGTGTTCGTTAACGCTTGTAATAATTGAGCATAATAATTGATTTATTGCATTTAGTAGAAGTGTTAGTTCAGCCAACGTCAATCGTAAATCTTGGTTTTGTAAGACCATTGTCTGAATCTTTGGGTGGCTACTATCTTGTATTGCGGATGACAGAAAGAGGAGGGAATGGAGATTGTGTCTGCTGCTATTTGCGCTGGTATCTTCAACGATCTTGGCAGTGGTAGCAATGTGGATCTTTGCATCATAACCAAGGCAAGCTTGGCTCCAAATTCAACTACTCACATCTCTTTTACTACTCGTTTTCCTCTTTCTCTTTACTGGTCTCACTATACTAACAGTATTGTCCGACTTATAGGAAGGAAAGCAATATTTGCGCAACTACCAGACGCCTAATCCTCGAAGCTATACTCGTTCCAAGGGTTACGATTTCAATAATGGACACACAGGTATACCTCTTTACTCGCATGACCTGTCCTGGAAGTGTCAAATTTTTATTGACGCAACATATTATGACTTATGATCCTGATTGCAAACCATTCTGTATTGCGTGGCAGCTGTTTTATCGACCAAAATCACACAGCTACGACAACATGTGCAAGTCCTGGAAGGAGATGCAATGGAGGAGGAGTAATTTTTTGCGAGTCTCAGATCCCTGTCAAGTATCTCAGGTTTTGTAGGATGCATGTTGTGCGAAGATAGGCCCTACATCCGTTTCAACTTTCCTAAATTGCATTTCCGTGGTTTTTGCATGGCCTACTGGGAAAGTTTGTTTCCATGTGATTATGATGCCAGAATTCCTTTGTACATTGAGTTACCAGGCTATTACAGCTGTAAATGTCTGTAGCTCGATCAAACTCTCTAATACTGTAAAGTTCTGGTGCATTCGTCATATTTAAAACTCTGCTCGTCTCAAATCTATATTGCCTGCTTGAATTCATTAGTTTATGTAAATGGTAACTAACCAATATCCAGGTTATCTCGAATCTCGAACACCATTCTATCATGATCTAAGCTTAGTGCTGCTACAGTTTCATATCGCAGTGTCACAAAAAGTCATTCTCAAAACACATAGTAGGCTGACCCTGATCGTTGATCAAATCAGTCAGATCGTTGCAATATTTCCAAAAAATCAAGGAACTAGTATTACAACGTTGCATTCACTTCAACGCAAACTCATGGAACTGGATACTGATCACTATCTACAGAATCTCACACATGCTTGTACAACTGAACTGTCTACAAAATTGGCAATATTTCAGGCTATGAGGGTTGAAGTCTGCAGGCAGAAATCTATAAGATTGAGTTGTTGGATCTTTGGAAGGGACGAATCTCCATAGCCGAACTCATGCATCTGAGATACTCCTCGTTTGGTTGCATCTCCACATCCTATGAGAAACATACCCAGATGTTAAAATGAGAATAGTAAAATTTTGGTAAAATTTCATAAATACCCCTAAAGTTGCAATATTTACATGGATACCCCTGCTTTCTCAGAAAGTACACAAATACCCTTGGACCGTAACATTCCCTTCTTCAACATTGGTCACGAAGGAAGTACAAGCACAACAAATTAATGTCAAATTATGGTCCAAGGGCATTTGTGTAATTTCTGAAAAAATAGGGGTATCTATGTAATATTGCAAATTTCAGGGGTATCCATGAAGTTTTCCCTAAAATTTATAACGTAAGTAGGTCCATTACCTAGAATGAAATCCTCTTCCATTTGTTTAAAAAATCTAACAAAACAGAACCATAGACAGTTTGGAAATAAGAACAATGCTTGGATCTTTCTTTTGATGCTACGAGGTGTACATACCTTGAGAATTCAGGATTCCTGCTGATGCCGCTTGAGTGCGCAAGCACAACCCCGACTCATGAAACCAAAGAATCAACAACTACCCTCAAGAGCAGGGTAAATTCAATGAAACGGCTAAATAGGACTATCAGAGCGTCGCAGACGCGCGGCATGATTACTCCTCCGTGTGCCAGAACCAGAACCCGATCCACTACTCTGTCTCCTTGGATGACTCGTCTCGGGCTGCATGTCACACCAACAATCCAGAATCAAACCTCGTGTGACCGCAGTAAACAATAATTGCGTTCAACTTTGACACAATAATTAAACCTCCAAACATGAATGTATCAGAAAATGCCAGATTTGTAAGCAAAATACACCCAGACCGATTTTACACCTCCTCTCCTCTTTCCTCTCACCAAAACTCTACAGCCAGACCCAATTCAAAAGCTCACTATGTACTCTCAAGAAGTTGCATACAAATGTGATAATAAGAAGTATAACAAGTGTAAAAACCTTCCAAAATCCTCGTACTTAACCCCTCACCGTCCATGCTATTTGAGTATCTCAGAATTTGCTTGAAAGTGAACAAAATGTCGGCATTTTGATCAATCTTATCAATTTTCTCTGAAGCGCAAACTTACAAACTCAAAGTAGACACGTTATAGATCACATAGGAAAAGAAATCACAACAATGTCACTTATGGATTGAAAGATTATGATGTTTGATCATGAGGGTGTTAAAACTGTGAAAGTGATTTGAAGTCTTTCAATCCTCTTTTTGCATCTCAAACCTAAAATTGAGGGTACCAAAAAAATATAAATATGTAAAGTATAACATGCATAACCCCAATCAATTTACGGCTTCTCAAAATCTATTCTACAATTTTTAAAATTGAGTTTTTAATGTGATTTTTTCTCCAAGTTCTAGTGTACTTGAGGCTCATTTCCAAGAGCATTCAACACTAGAAAGTGAAGATTTGCAATGGACACCCTTGCACAAAATCTTGAATAGAAAAATTCTTTTAATTCATTTTCAAAATCAGACTCATAATGCTGAAACTAGACTTCAATAAGAACTGAAAAATAATAATAATCACTAAAAAAATCTTACAAAAAGGTCACACATCTCTAAATTTTATTCAGAGGGGCCCAATTTGGGCCCCTTAAGCGGTGAGGGGTTAACATGCAAATCTATCTAATTGTTACAAAGTTGCGTTAACATCGTTGATAATCACAAGTGCCTGCACTAGGATGTATTGCAAGAGTAAGGTAGGAGGCTCATGAATGGAGCATCTAAGGGCTGAAACTGAACTTTGGGTAGGTGAAACTTCTTGAAATATTTTTCAGTAAATTTTCCTTGAAAGACAAGAAGAATTAGTATCTAACCCAAGTCATTTCATATTTTTTGGGACTTTGTGGAATTAGTTATGAAATTTTGAAGGGGAAAGGTCATAGGGCTCTAAAATGGAGCACCCCCTCAAATGTACATCGCATGTACATTGCTGAAGGGCTATGAAAAACAACGTACAAACAGAGTACATTTGAGGAGGTGCTCCATTTGAGAGCCTCCTACCTTATAGGGCGTTCAAACTAGCATGAAGGCAATTCCAAAAACTTTAAAAAGTGGCAAATAAAAGTGTGTCTGATTGAGAGAGAAATTTGTAATTAGGAGAGCAAGAATGACGAACTGGTTTTGTTTTGGGGGTAGGGAAGTTGAGGTTACCGAGGATGATTTGTCCAGTAGGGGAGACTTGTCACCGAGGTATTCAACTACGACCACGCGGTTCTCATCTTTGAGGGCGAGATACTCAATGCAGAAGGGGCCCTGGTTTCGGCGAGGGTCGTTGGCAGGCAGCGCGTCCCAGTTGGTGCGCAACGTGACCTGCCACTCCGCAATGAGCCGGACGTCGTCGCCGATGGTGAACTCACGGCTGCTCTTGGCGTTGTACCACCACAGCCCCTTCTTCCACAGAAACGCCCCATTCATGGACGCCTCCACCTTGTTGAATCCGAAGTTCCTGGGAGTGGGCCATATCTTACACCTCAACACCACCTTCGAGCCTGCGACGGTGCATTTCACGAGGACGCTGTTCTCCTTGATATCATACGACGGTGAGCTGCACCAAAACAAGCAAAAAAAAAGTTGCACGTCAGTATGATTATCTTGGATGCATATGCGAGAAAGCTTATAAATATACTCATATCCATCAAAAAATTAAAACAAAATTCATGTTAGGTAGTGCCGACATGGTCAAAAGTGGTCACTTCCATATCTAAAAGAGTTGAAACAAGCTACAAGAGGCCGTAATCGCTATAATCCTCTCCAACCGTCCATAAAATATGATCTAACATCAGGTTAAATCCCTAGGTACCCAAAGTGATCATTTGTATATCTATAGAAGGTTTAACTAAGCAGCTACCACACCAAAAGGGCTGTCCCTGTTGCAAATTGTAAAAGTGGCACTAGCTTTGCTATTCCTGTAGCAACGTACTCAAACTTCCTCTTTGATCTATCTAGCTTTTGTTAAAAAGGTATTTTTTGTGCGTGCCCCTTTGGTCGAGAGGCTATAAGTCAGGTAGGCAGTTCAAGGAAGGCAACAAAATGTATCCATATACGGAAGAAATCACGTCCTACGTTTTTGATACCAGGGTCATGTCCTTGGAAGTTTATGTCATCAACAATTAGCTTCCAAAATAGACTATCTAAGTTGAGTGTTTGCACTTCAGGGTTCATGCTAAACATGTTCTAACTCATTTTTGACATTCGTACTTGCTTTGTTTCACAGGGTTGCATATTGTGAGCCATTGTAAGAAAGCAAAAGCGTACCAATCCCCGTGCCGAGTGTGTGTTTGCGGTTTCTGTATACTCCCATTGTGACTGGACCCCACATGGCTGCCAAAGCGATTCAAAGGCACCTGAAATTCCACACATGTCTATGCCAGTAAGCGTCACTAATCCTTCCTTTTAAGCTGTAAAATGATAACCTCCCAACCATAATTTCAAGGTAACCACTCCTAATCGCAACACCTACACGGAATGAAACACTTTAAAAACTTGCAAGACAAGTACGTAATGATTTTAAGAATGCAAACCACCTCAACCTCAGAACTAGTGTCAATCTTAGCTCATCTTGAACCAGAATAACTTCTCCATATGGTATCCAAATAATGCATACTTTCATGCCGTTGGAATCTTGTTCGAGAACAGGTTTGAAAAATCGGAATGTTCCAATAAAAGCAAGTGGCTGAAGGTGTGGATATCTTATGGTACTTTATGATTAACAATATTTTTCGACATTGCCCTGGAGAATGATGCATGAGTGTTGTGCTTGGAGAAATAAAGAGCCAGTACCTCAAGGGTCGGGAACTCGGTGCTTGTGGACAAGTCCTTCCAGTTGGCGTTGTACAAGCCCGCCACCACATCCTGCATAGAAGGCCGGCTCTCCTGCCGTTCCTGAACGCAACTGCGAGCCACTTTGACGACGTCGAAGAGCTGGTCGTAGGAAGCGTCCAAGGGGCTCAGGCGGGTGTCCACAATGCGAGGCAGCAGATTGCGCATCACATGCTCGTCCGTGCCCAGAAAGTCCTTGCACCACTGCACCAGGTTGACCTTCTTTTCTATGACACGGCGCCCAGTGATGAGCTCCAGCAACATCACGCCGTAGCTGTACACGTCGTTCTTATCACACGGTATGCCAGTCTGCAAGTACACAGGATCTCTGCACAACACCACGTCCCAAGGCTCTTTTTTTAGATCACATCTACCGACACTTGCATGGCCTTCTATCAGGTTGCTTTACTGGTGCATAAGAAACCGTGACTTGGCTAAAAATGACTACAACCACTAATCCAACTACACTGTACATGACTTCCCACTTTGCATAAGAAAATCATCTGATTTGATCTCAAGAGAGCTTGGCTCATGTGGTACCCAAAGTGATCTCCTCTGTGAGTTCTATTGAGTGAACACACTCCTACGTATTGGTTGAAATGCTTAAACAATGTCCTGCCATAGTATCACATTAGTGGCTTATTTCAAAGACAATTGCTGTAAGAATCGATGCCTTACACGTATCCATGCGTGCCACGAACGCGGGTCGTGACAGTTGCCTCGTGATCAGTTTCAATAGCCTTGCTGAGTCCAAAATCGGCGATCTTGGCGTTCATCTCGTCGTCAAAGAGGATGTTGTTGGATTTGATGTCGCGGTGTACAAGGGAAGGGTTGGCATGGCTGTGGAGATACTCCAGCCCTTGGGCCACTTCCACCGCGCACCGCATCCGGGCATTCCAGTCCAGCACAGGCGCGGCGCTGGAGGAATGCAGGTGTTGGCTGAGGGAGCCCTTGCCCATGAACTCATACACCAGAAACAAGTCGTCTTCTTCGACACAATACCCTAGAAGGGCCACCAGGTTGCGGTGGTGGAGCCTGGAAATCGTCTTCAGCTCCGCCCAGAAGGCCTTCTCGATCACCTCCTGGTTCCGGTGGTTATTCTCATTCGCATTGTTGAGCACGACGTTCTTCTGCAGGCGTTTCACGGCTGCTTTGCCCCGGCTCTCGGGAAGGGTTGCGAAGTAGACGATGCCTTGGCCGCCTCGCCCCAGCTGCAGCCTGAAATGGTCCGTCATGTCCACGATCTCCTTCAACCGGTACTGCTTCAAGGAGCCCACGGAACCGGCGCGGGTGATCTTTCGAGTGCGAAGCTCCGGAGACGGAGGTGGAGACGATGGCGGGACAGTCTTCTTCGCAACCAAATGAAAGCCTTTCCAAAAGAAGCCCGTGCTCACGCCCACGAAGAACATGCAGCAAAGTGAGAGCACGGTGAACGTGTTCGCCATCGCCATCGTTCCATATCGCCCGGCAATCACCTCGGGCACAACCGGCTCGACGCAATTCGGCCCAACATCGCCTTCTCCATTCGCCATAGCCATTAAGCTTGCAAGCATCAAAGCGTTCAGCCTCACCCGCCAGCTCCATTCCGTTAGCCGACTCGCCATGACCACCATTGGCAGCTCTTCAGACAATGCCACTACCGATTTCTGCACTAACGAATTCCAAACTGCATGGATTTCGCCACTAGTTGGCTACTAACCAGATGACGTGCACAAGTACCGAATCATTTGCACGGCGCTCAGAAGCATCATGTGGCTCCACAACGCACGAATTCGCTCCACCTACTGGTTCACGTGGTAAAATCCTCGGGAGATTTTGAACATTCCTTCACTGTATCTAAATTCTTCACGCAATCGCTGCTCCCACTAAGAAATCATGACCGAGCAAGGGTTTAATGAGCGGCGCAAAATCTCTCACTGATCACACCGAATGTGTTTCAGACACAACAACGATCAACCCATTCGAGCTCTACCGATATTGTGACCCTGAACGTCCGTCGCGGTCGAATCTGTCGGTCTCTCTGGACCAATCCTGAGAAACCTCGCACGGGCACGAAACACCACACCCTCAAAACATGCAAACCTAAGTATAATATAAAACACGCCGAAATTATCCACGGTGAGCAGTCTCCAGATGGGCTGCCGGAACCGTGGAATACCATATTACCATTATGCCGCCTCTGGGCTTCGGTCGACAAACAGAGGAACGAAGCAAATTATTCGGGATTCAGGAATTCAGCATCCGAATGGGTCGAAGGTGGAAGCTTGGCGGCAAAGCTATAAGCAGAGCTCACAAATGACTGATCCCGCCAGCGAACAACTTCGCAGCACCTGAGATTCTGAGTCATGGCTGACATCTCTGAGTTCAGTCAGACATTGCGTTCTGTGGATTGTACGTAGCGATCCCAAACCCGACCTTCGTGGTTAGCTCAAGTGGTTAAACATCGGCTAAATATGCTACAATTTCAAGTTTATCACTATGTTATTCAAATTTTCTGTAACTACAAACAAATGGTAGCAGTTGGACATAATAAGCCACACTGGTAGTAGCCTCATTTGGACAAATGCAGGCCAAAGGGCTGCGTGATTGGGCCATATCCATGGATAACGTGAAACCCTCGCCGTAATGCTTTGTCAAGTGTTGAGTGACAAAGATGCGCAGCTAAACTTAAGTGCACGCAGTAACTTGGTGTAGTGGAGGCCGCTACGTCGACTGGCGGAGGTGGAGCCGGGCGGCGCCCAGAAATGAGGCGAGTATTGCGAAAAGATGCGTGAATGTTTTTATTTGTGTCTTTTTGCGGATGTCTCCGTCTGCAGATAATCGGATTCCATGAGCAGTGAGCAGCAGATATCTTTTGAACTGGCTAAATTTCGCAGGATTGCTACAAAAAAATTATGCAGCTACAAAATTTGGAACTTTTCAGTGTTAAATTTGAAAATTTTAGCTTTTTAGCTGTGGTTTTAGCCATTTGTGTTGAAAGCAAAAATCATATTTGAGATCACTGGTGAGCAGTGAGCACGGCACATAGCTGTAGGCCTGTAGCTGTTCCTCGGTTGACGAGATCAGCTCGTGCGGCACGGTGAGGCTGTAATTGACTCTCCTTGAGGAACGTGGCAAAATGTTCTATGGCTCTACCTAGTGTTCGAGGTCACATTACCGACACCCATCGACATTACAGTACTTTACAGTACTGACTACTGAGATGTCTCGCAACCGTCACCCTAATCCTCTACAAACCGAAGGGTAGGATGCATTCAAGCAGGCTCGTGTTCGGGGAGAAAGGCGACTTCACTCTGCGATTTCTAGGGTTTGTTCATAACCGTCTTGTTTATGTCCGGCAGTTTTAGTTTAGTGTATAGCAATGGTCGGCGAAGAAAGTTTTAATGCCTCTTTAGGTTAGCAGGGGTCACGTCCCCAGACTCCGTTTTGATAACAAAAGTCTGTGAAAACTTGGGTTGTGGTGCAATTGTCAGGGAGAACTAGCAATTCGTGTACTGTCAGCCGGTTGAAATTGCAAAAGAATTGGTTGAAACTTGAAATTATTGATAAAAAGCCGGCCATTTTTTTCCAAGAATCTAATTATAGTATATTGTAGTATATTTCTTAAAATTTCATAAGAAATATATAACACTCAGTAACATGAGGAGAGGATGCTTTTTCCTCTCCCCAAGCCCTCATTCATCCCCTTACAAGTCCTACATCGACTAATAGGCCCCACATCAACTAACATATGTGCAGTAAAATAGGTCAAGTTTCATAGTAGGATGCACTAACTTTTTGACAAAATTGGACACATGTCCTCATAGCTAAAGAATGGTGTGGAATATGAAATATTCCACACCATTCTTTAGCAAGGACAGACAAGTTGAGTGCTAGTAAATGTTATGTAACCATTGCAAAACTGGCTAAAATTGGGAAATGCCGGATTTTAGCAGGTGAAGCTTAAAAAATATTCCCAAACTCTGGTGCAGTAGAGTGATACACTCCCTTGCCCGAGGTACAAAAGTGAGAGGATCAAGCTTCACAAAAACTGTTTATTGGCGGAGTAAATGTTATCTTTTCCTCTATTGCTCTGTGAAATGCAATCTCCATATTGCAATGCTTGCGTGTAAGGTAGCATTCCACCCTGCAACTAAAAAGCCTATCACCGATAATTGATTATTTCGAAAATATTTTCATACATTGTTCAATCCAAATGAACCATAAGATGTCTACTAAGTAAGCATCACAAAAAAAATACTCGGGAGCAAAGTCCAACAAGGATTTCTTTATCATTAATCCCGTAATACTCAATGAAAAATGTATTGCGTGAGGTAAAACACTACAAGGGAATGGATGAACAAAAAAAATTGTAGTCACACATGAAGAATTTGTAACCCCCAATCACAAAAGAACTTGTTTATAGCCAGCCAATTTTATCTCCTTCCGTAACACTATATTAGGTTAGTGTTTTTGAATCCAAATCTGAGTTCAAGTTCAATTTTCTGGTGATAGATTTCTTAAAATCTACTAGTTTTTGGTGGGTGAAAATCTGAGCTTTTTCTACGGGGCACACAAATACGTAGGCTTATGTGCACTTGTGCAGTGTACCAAGGTAACCAAGCCATTGTGAAAGTAGGCAGAAAGTCCAAGTTCATTGGAATACAGTATCAGCAGCTTTGCGGTACCAATTCTTTTCCATATACCATTATGGAAAGTACTGGTACTGAATCTGCACATGACCTACACTACCGTATGTGTTGTCATTTGGGAATGTAGACAGAGCTGACGCTTGAATCATACAAAGCACTAGGCAATTAGATCGTAAGAAAGAAAGGGAAGCTTACTACAGAGTTTCATGCTGGCCCAGGAATTGGAAAACTCACAAGCAAATCAATATTTTCACATTACAAATTTTTTTGTTTCGTCGTTTGTGAGTTTTGCAATTCTTGACCAACATGGACGTTTGTTCTTAGAACTTTTTTGCAAATGTGCAAGTTCAATCCAGCTTGTGACGTTGTCTATGGCATATGTGTGTTTACACTGGTAGATACATGGTCCGCTTAACCCCTAAAGGGTGTTGCTGTTTTGTATATGGACTCCCGTGTTGTATATGGATGGGGTATTTGGATAGCACGTGAATCCCATTGGAGTTGTAGATTTCAAGCCAAGTCAGAAACATAATCCTGGTCAACTAGGATTTTTTGGGGAATTTTTGACATTTGTTGTAAAGTTTTTTTTCAAGTACTAAATGGTTCTCCTACAAATACATACAACACTTTTGGTAGGCAACATCTTTAGGGGTTAACCCCTAAGTTTTACAACCCACACTTGATTCAACTGGTCATAAAAAAAGGACAATTTAAACTAAGTGTAGGCCTTAGAGCTTAGTCTACACGGACCATGTTGCTATTAGTATATACATGTCTTAATTCTACAAGTATCAATTCAAGACCATGCCTCATTTTTGCAAATTGTCAAGGGGCAAAACAAGAGATATTGCAAAATACTCAAACAACTTACGTATTTTGTTTTTGGGCTAGAATCGGACTTCTCAAATATTTACTTGTTCTACATCCAAATTTTAAAGCAAAGTACACATTTTTTTTTATCCCAGAACTTCCAAAATGTCTTGCCAATTGGGAATAGAGTGAAGCTATAAATCTGAATATTCAACCTCTCAACCGAATAGTTTAAAAATAATCAAGTGCAACTTGAGACTTGGGACACAATGTGAAGTGCTCGTAATACCAGACGCCAAGAACAAGTTTGACACACCCATGCCAAATTTTCAGTCAATTACAAAAAGCAATCTTGGCAATTAAAACATTGCCAAACATTTGTCAATGTTTTTTTCCTTCCAAATTGGAAGACAAACAAAATTTCCCTAGAATTTTGAAGACTTTTGTCACTGGAATTATTTTATACCAACCCTGCCCTTGGGTGTACAGTATTGTCATGGGTTGCATGCATCTGGGCAGTTAGTATCTTGGATTGCTTCCGAATCACTCCATTTCAGAAGTAGGCTTGCACGATGCAGATGTTCTGTCAAGTCTGATGGACTGCAGTAGCTGGGATGTCCTTTGGTGAGTGTTTGCAACAAAAGCAAGACTGTAGTGCAGGTCAGTTGGTGGTTAAGATTCTTAAGAAGGAAGAACTCTCCATAACTCCACTCAGTCAATTGAACCCTCCTGGTGCCCAAACTGACACGTGTCATGCACATCCAAGGATTGCCTCCTCTCTCCCTCTATTTTCCACTTGGCTTAACTTATGTTGTTAACCCCTAAACGTCGGGAAGGACGAAAAACGTCCTCCGGCTTTGAAAAAAGATTCTATGATTCAGAAAAAAGTTGTTTTTCATCTGATATTTTTTTCTAGAAGTGACCCTAAATACATGGTCCATCATGGAAGACAAAAAATTACCTCTTGAGATGCATTCATTTTTTTTGTAACCCAAATTGTGATAAGATTCAAAAACATGGTATTAGCTCCCAAGCTACCCTTCTTGCAATTTTCATGAGGGCACCATGCACTATTGACTTTTCCAACTTTTTGAAGCAATACTACTGATGCCCATGTGCAAAACACTAGAGAGTGCTATAGGCAGGGCAAGCGACGGTGATCCCATCTGTCCTTTAACCCTTAAACACCGGGACCCATAGTCGTGGCCTGCCTTGCATTGTACAGCTACAATGCTCAAGCTGTGCCTAACCTATAATATTCATTCAAGAAGTGGGAAAAGTCAATAGTGCATGCTCACATGAAATTTGTAAGAAGGGCAAGAGGGGATTTATCAACCATAGTTGTGAAAGTTCTCACAAATTTTTGAAAAACATGAAGACTTTCAATCAATCCAATTTTGACACTCCGTGGTGAAGAACCTTACAATGACCACTTTTGAAAAAAATTAAATAAAAAAAGCTTTTTTTCCAACCCCAGGCTGTTTTTTCATTTTTTTTTTTTTTTCACCCAAAGGACAATAATCGTCCTCTTCGACTTTTAGGGGTTAAGGGTTTAATTGCTGTCACTACCCTCTTCATTCATTGCTTCTGGGACATGGCCCAGTGGTACAAGAGTTCTTGAGAAATGGGTTGGATCGTGATGAGGAACTTTGTTGCATTAGTTTTCAAAGTACCGTGCATCCAATTGACGTCACCTCAATTACCTTACTACCAATTTTTCTTTCTATTCCGTCCTAAGGAAAGAACAACGAAGATGCATGAAGTCTAACATCCTTGTGGTATATCTCAAATTAATGGAATAATCCAAGCTCAATATCTGAAAATGTCCCATCTCAAATTATTCAAATAATCTATATTGAGATACTTTAACCCCTAAACGGCCAAGGGGTAAGGGCCTTACATAGGTGCGTTATAAAATGATGCCTTTGTAATTTTGTGAATTTTGCTTCAAAAGAGAAAACAAGAATCATGATGTTTAGTAATTTTCCATATGGGCAAACATTCCAAAAACATTTGGACTCTTACTTAATGAATTTAGAAGTATGTGTCATTCAATATTCATCAAAATTACAAATTTTATTCATAGAATTGAAAATCTTGTAGGATTGGTAAAAAATAGGTGTTGTATTTTGAAAATAAAAAATGCTTTATTTTAACATCATTAGTTTTCCAAATTAGTAAATCTTATAAACACTAGTAAATGTTGAAATGTTTGTTTTTGGAAAATTCTCCTTGGTAGAGTTTAACTTGGATTGACATGATTCAAATTGGGCTAGAAAGTAGACTTGCTTTGTTGTTTGAAATTTATCTTTATTTTTTTGGCATATATTTTTTTGCATTTCAAAGACTCAAACAACCTACAAAAAAGGGCAGCTACAAAAAAATGGTTGATTGAACGTTTAGGGGTTAAGGTGTGTTAATTGCTTTCTACATCATGAAAAAGAAGAAGCAAGGAGGACTTGCATTTCATATGAAACTATCTCTTCTCTATCCAAGTCTCATAATTGAGTGGGAATAGAGGGAAGATAAACTTGATAGATTTTTTTTGTTGAAACTTGTTAATTAAACTTGATGATAATGAAACAATTTACATGCATTAGCAAATTAAAAAATCAATAAAAACCAAAACTAAGATTTTAGGAACTAAATGTTATAACTACAGAACATCAATGCTTAAGATATTTGTTTAGGTTGTAGGGTTTTTCAACTTCATTCCAATTTCAAAAAATCAAAGGGATCATAATTAAATTTGTGCTAGAAACCAATCCAAGTGCACATGAGCATATTTATTTTCAAAGGGACGTAACGCAAATTTTGATAACATCAACACTTAACATCCAACTCTTTAGCATGCATTCACCTAAGATTTACATATGGGGACTTTATTGATTCTCAACAATAAAGGAGGAGATTTTGTATCAAGAAAAGCTATCTTGAAAAAGTTTGAGTAGGTGCATTAATAAAAGAACAAGACAATACTACAAAGACATAGAGTTGAGTAGTACAGTTGTTTGTTTGGTTGGCAAGCAACTTCAATTAATTTATCATGAAAACAATGTCATAGGTTTGCATCATGCAAGAGATAAGCAAGAGCTTAGCTACCATAAAAAAGAGGGTAAGGAAGCCTTAAACAAAACTCAAATAAAACTTCAGTGAAATTGTAAAGTATAGGACATTCCTTTAACAAGTTGCCAAATTTGCAATCTAAGTTGTTTTACTAACCTGAAATACCTTTTAGAACATCAGTTGAGGAGAATGCTAAATTGTGAGCACAGACCCATGAGCAATGAGTTGTAAGCCTAGATTTTTGTCAAAATATTAAATTTCACTTATAAATGTGTACATATGACTTAATTATTGTGCATTATAAACATTCACCTCTTGAAAAACTTGCTCTTTTTCAAAAAATTCATTGATTTTGAGCTCAAAATTGATTTTGTTCACAAAATCTTATGAACACTCATGGGCTCACTATTTTACACTCACAGAATAGTGTTGTTCCACCATTTGAGGTGCCTACAATGTCATGTAGGACTGGATGGGCAAGATTTTACTCCAATTTCCATAACTATTTTGCATGCGATTTTTTTATAATTATCACAGATTCTCTAAGGTTACAAATTTACAATGATACAATCGGTTTTTTTAAGTCCATGTAAGCTTACAAATAGTCTTGAAGGACATGATTGTGAGTGAAGCAGGACACGAGGGAAACGTGCATAGGAAAACCAAGTACAGAATTATCTGAAGTGTCTTGTGGAAAATTGGTTAGTTGGGAGTTTTGCTTGTCCAAGATATGTGAGATAGGAAGTTTGTATTAAGAAGCATGTCCCAATTGTATTACTCATTGACTAATGGTCAGCGCTATGAAGTGTGTTCACGTTTAGCATATTAAAATTAAAGGAAAATCTTAGGGAGGTCACTCAATGTATTCTTTGAAAACCATGTGTGTTAAAATTTTTAACTCCTATCTTGTATTATAAAAAATTAATCAAATAGTTTGAAAAATTATAGTATGTTTTTCTATATTGAAATTTTATATTGTGAATTATTTAAAAAAAAAATTATTCTAAATAATTACTTAGGAAGAAAATAAATACATTATATAGCTAGAATTTTTTTGACCCCCATATTATATGATAAAAATATTTTTAAATTGTTAATAAATGAAGGCTTGGTTATGGTTTTTGTATATCAAAGTTGGATACAATTGTCATTCAAATGCAATCTTGATAAATATTCAAAGTGAAAATTCAACAATTTTAGTGCAATTTTCAATTGCGCGGTTGGGTATCTTGTTTAATTCAGTTGAATCCAAATGAAATTCACATAAAAGATATAATGATTTTGTGAGAACATCCTAAAGTTTGGAGCTAAATCAAAATTTATTAAAAAGTAAATAGGGGTGAAAATTTTACTTGATCCCACATGGTTTCCAAAAAATTCATTGAGTGACCTCCTTGTGGGGAAAGTTCAATGAATACTCCTCAAATCTGCAATACTTATACAAAATACCCTTGATTTTTCAAAAATTGCACAAATTCTCTTTGGCATAATTTCAAAATTGGCAAAATATTCTTCTTCACAATTAACAAAGTTGCATGTCACTTACTAAGAATCTGAAAAGTTGATCACTACACAAGTCCTACTCAAAATAAGTGACATGTACCCTTGATAACTACACACAAGGGTATTTTGGCACTTACAAAAGTATGTCAAGGGTATTTGTGCATTTTTTGGAAAACTACGAGCATCTGTACCAATAGTACAAGTTTTAGGGATATCCATCAAACTTTATGCTCCAAAGTGAACTTGACCTTTTTTATTTATTGCACATACTCGTTTCTAAACCCCACCTCAGTTTCAAAATAAAATATCCGTGAATTATACAAAGAATCATGTTTGTTTACAAATAGTATACTATGGTCATGGAAACTTGTTTGATTACTGGTCAATCTTCTTTGAGCTGCTTGCAATGCTAAACTTTCTACAAACATAACTTCAAAAGAAAATCAGTGTACGTAAGTGTCCCATAGACTTTAGAGGCTTTACTTGACAACCTTGTCTAGCAACCTCATCAAGTCCCCTCATCAATATTTGGAGGTTTCAAAGTTTGGTAGGTTTCTTAGCAAAATTTGTTTTTTTCTTAACATTTTTGTGCAAGAGAAGAATCCTCCTTTTGCACAATGGTTTAGAATATGGCTTTTTGTCTTTTCCCTTGATTTATTATGCAAGAAAGCCCATGCTTGCACTTTTCCACATCTGTCTAGGTGCATAAATCTTTCCAATTTTCTCATGAGAAACTGCTATTTTGGGCGGTATAACTCAAGTTAGTTTTGTGGAACTCCTTGATTTTTTTGGTTTTCTCGGTAGGTTTGAAACACCTTATTGTGAGTGTATAACATGAATATATAGACCCACCTCTCCCGTAGGCCACACAACTAGCATGGTTTATTAAAATTTTGAGGGAAAATTTTCCTCTACTTCTACAGTATGAAATACCGCCAAGCAATGATTTCGAATGTTGACTCATTTTTCATTTGGCCAAGGACACAAACTTCTGAATGGGCTCAAAAGCAAACTTGAAGGCAGAGTGTCCTTGCAGACCTTCTTAGGTCAAGTTATTCGTAAATGTCAAGTACTCCAGAGGTCAGATTCTTTTTATCAACTTCTGGACTTCATGGAGAAAAGTTAAGTTAAGTCTATCTTTTCAAGTTTCAAGCTCTTTCAGAGGTCACAATCGTTCGGACTTCGGAGAACTGTGGTCATAAGGAAATAAAGGTTGGTTGGGTAGCATATTTAGGACAGGACAGGTGCCAGGTCAGAATCTAGTCAGCCCTCGCTCAAGACCCGTCATCCGTCTTTCGCCTGACTCACCACGTCAGCATTCATACCCACAGAACGATGCAGGGTTAACATTTTGCCGAAATTGTAGTCATTTTAGATTAAACTGATGTTCATGTAATCTGTTCTTCTCCATCTATCTATATAAATGAATACCTCCGGGTTAGGGTTTTGGTGAAGCTCCTCATTCTAAAGAGAGAGTTGTGGTGTAATTTTCAATAACTAACCAAAAAGGGAGAGAGGGATACATGCGTAAAATGGTTTGTATTGAGACTTTACTTTGAATCAAGTTGTTGCCTTAATTAGTGCAACTGGTACCCGAGCTTATTCTTTTAAGGCAAATTTCCATGTTGTCCCAAAAACAACCTAAAAACAACAAACAGTTTTACATTGGGCGAGTTATACAAGTCCAAACTACCATGGAAGTTTGTCCTTACTACTTTCCTGGCTTTTAATAATGGGAGCCCTAATCTCCGGAAACTCTAAAAAAGGAGCATTTGGTATTGGTCCTATGACTAATATGAGTAAAGACTCATTTAAGAGAGGTATTTTTATTTACGATTCATGAACGTGCGTAACAAAATTCATTCTTGTAATATTGTTTTTCAAGAAAAGAAAAACAATTGAAAATCTGGAAGTGTTTGACTTATTAATACAATTGCTTAAATGTGTGTCTAAACTGATTGAAACGCTCTAGTTAATGAACTTTGGTGTATAACCTTGAATGAACATACTTACAATTCATATTAGTTTCAAGAAAGAGGTTTGGTTTCTTCTTCTTCCTCAAAGTTCTACACTAAATAGTGCATTTAGTTTTCCTTAACAATCAAGTTGTCTTACCTTGGAAGGTTATCTCATGACTCATTGTTTAGCCATTTGGAAGCGCATACAACTCTATAAATATTAGAGTTTCACATGGTTTACAACCTAAACGTTGTTAATTTATTTTTTAACAACATTATTATTGTTGTCAAAAATTTTAAATCATATTTATTGGAATAATTGTTGATGAAAATAACTATCATATCAATAAATACTTAAATAGTGTAAAATGTCAAGAGATTAGTATGAGGCAATCTAAATGCACTATTTCATGTAAGTAACATCATTTAACAAGTAGAGACGGTAATTATTTAGAAGCAAAACATTCAACAATTGTCACTCTTTGAAGTTGAGCAAAGGAAGTCCAACAAACTACATGTGTCTAGGCTGCAATGTGCACGAAACACACCCTCGTCTAGATGCGTAAATAATGCTACGTACATTGAGTTCGAATATTTTGGTTTTGTTAAAAATTAGTTACAAAAAGATCCTGTAGTATTTCGAAATAGTAATGCGAAAAGTGGTATATAATTTTAACGGAAAATTTCATGAATATCCCTGAAGTTTGCCATATTAAGTTTGCCATATTTACACAAATATCCTTAGCTTTTCAGAAATTACACAAATATTCTTGGTCCATAATTTACAAGCGTTTGTTTTGTTGTGTATGTAACTTCTTTCATGATCAATGTCAAATCAAAGAGTGTAATAGAACAAAAAAGAAGCAATGTGCATACAAGGGAGAAAGAAGTGGCATGCACAATATAACAAACGTTTAAAAATTATGGTCTAGGGGTATTTGTGCAATTTTTGAAAAAGCAGGGGTATCTATGTAAATTTGGCAAATTTCAAGGGTATCCATGAAATTTTCCCAAATCTTAATAACAAGGGAGAATTTTGTGGATACCCTTGAAGTTTGCAATATTTACATAGATACTCCTACATTTTGGAAATTACACAAATATCTTTGGACCAAAAATACTAGGCATTTATTTCTTGTGCTTGTACTTCCTTCATGACCAATGTCAAAGAAGAGAATGTAATGAAACAAAAAAAAGCAACGTTGGCATAAAAGAAGAAGCAGGGAAGTGGCATGCACAATTATAACAAGGGGATTGATATGTCTACCACACCCTTTCAGCTATTATACCACCCTCCTAGGTAAATTTTAAATTTCTACCATCCAATAGTTGAATTTGAGAATGTGGAATTCAGATTTGGACTTAGAGTCCTTGATGTTGTCTAGAACACCCAATGAAAAAGGTTAGCTTTTTTAATAAACAAAGGCAAAGGTAATGCTTTTCTCCCAAGCTAAGCTTTTTCATTGGGTGTTGTTCAATTACAACCTTTTTTTTAATGGTTATAGACAACATCAAGGTCTCTAAGTCCAAATTTGAATTCCACATTCTCAAATTCAACTACTGGAAGGTAGAAATCTAAAATTTACCCCAAGGGTGTGGTAGAATAGCTGAAGGGGTGTGGTAGACATATCAATCCCCTTATAACTAAAGTTTGAAAATTTTGGTCCAAGGGTATTTGTGGAATTTCTGACAAGCCAGGAGTATACATGCAAATATTGCAAACTTTAGGGGTATCCATGAAAATTTCCCAAATCTTAATCCTGGAGCTTCCAGCCCATAGTCATGCCCTCTTGGACCTCATTACAAACAATTTGGCATTGCAAGTTCAAAAACAAAACGTCTAGAGGAGTTAGCCATTGATATTGCACAAGACTTAGGATTTGCAAATGTATGAAAAATTTGGTAAGCATTCTTTTTTTGGATCAAAAGATTATAATAGTCAAAGTCAACAAATTGTCAAATATGGAGAGGCCAAGTTTGAGTTGTTGGGGCGCTTGGGGGTTAACAACAATACGATTCTCACTGCCGGTCACTTCAAAGTAGACAGACCCATACTCAAGCGTTTAAGGGTTTGGGATACCTCAAGGTCTCAAAAAATTCAACAAAAAAATCAGTAGGGTTAGCCTTTCAATAATTTGTCTTGAATTGTAATTTTTGTGACAAAAGTGTTGTAGAGGTTATTTTATATAAAATGGTAAAGTTGCTGCTCAGAGGGTCCCTACTAGCGACTTTAGACTATCCTTGAAACCGTTTGGATGTGTTCCTATACATGTATTTGACAGTTCCAATCTTGACCCTCTCAAAGTAGCTTAACACTTGACATGTGGCAAAATTCGCTTGTACAAAAGGCATTCACTGCTCCACTTTGTGTTCAACGGTGGGTGGAGAAACCTCAAAAAGTAGGTATTGGAATTGGGAGACGCTTGGAGAACAAACCCTCTAAGGTAGAACCACCCATTCCCAATCATTTAAGCTCCTGCAAGACAGCACATTAGAGCAACAATGCTGCACAAATTTTTCTTTTGTGGCTTCATACAAAATATTGCAACACAAATTTTTTCGGGATTTATCATGCAAAACTAAATTATATACAAATTTGAAGTGCATAAAGTGTTTTGAACCCATACACAATCACTAGACTCTCTTGATCCTAATCATAGCCAAAACACTTCTTGCCCATTATTTCCTACTTTCTTTTGGGACACATGTCATGACCTCATTCATCTTAATCTTGAAAAGGGAAAAAATACGCATTCCAAGGCTTGAAAATAGGCATTAGAAATAGCACACCCTAGACCAGCGTTTGTTGACAAATTTTTGCCTAAATCTTACCTCAAACTTGAGCTGGCTATTGTTACACTACAATTTTTTTGTGAAAACTAGATGAAATTGCTAGATTCTTCTTAAGCAAAATACCAATTCACTAGATTTTGGATGAAAGTAGCTTATATTAGAAGTTTTTGGATGAACATCTATACATCATTTATTTGATCCAATTTTAGCTAAATTTTCCTTACTTGCCTGCAATTTGGGGTGTAGATCGCTCTACCTTGACAAAAACAAAAAGTAAACCTTGCGGATTTAGATCCCTGGTTGGGATGGGTGGTTCTACCTTACCCTACTTTGCCTCCATTATCAATAAATCAAAACTTGTGATTGTCTCCGGACGTTCCGATGTTTTTCCCCGTTGAGAAGTTTTTTCTAGTTAGTTTCAAGGCTTTTTTTTCTGACAATTTAAAATGTTATAGTGGTGCTCCAAATTTCAACATTCATCCACATATTAGATAGAAAATATCACATTAATACATATCACATACATGTTTATAATTTGGTTTTCATTCACAATTTGGCAATTTCATCCAATTAAAAAAAAAATTGAAGCCTTGTGTCGATTTCATCCAAAAAATTTGGCATTTTTGTTACGTTTTTTAGCCAGATTTTTTTTGGGAGCAATCTGGCACCAGAAAGCCAAAAATAGAAAAAAAACCCTGGTCAGTTTGCTTCCTCGGAAGTCGATCTTTCGATCCAACGGTTCCGTATGAACTCGACTATCTCCCCCTCGAGTCCTCGACTGCCACGAGGTGAGCATGGCCATCCCCGCCTGAATTTTAAAAAGGGTCGGAGCCACCCCGCCATGGAATGCTTGCCGCCCATGCCAATTCTGCCTTTTTGCGTATCTGCACGATCTCATGCAACAATTTCCTTGTTGTAGTTTCACGACCGACTCGTGAGGTAGTGCCGCACTGCCGCCGTCAATTCCCGCATGCTATTTTGGGCACAGAATGTACGAATCTGTTTAACTCTAGAGGAATTGATAGCCATCCAGTTACGAGATTTGTCGTCCGAGCATCAAAGAATCGTTGATCGCTGAGCATTGTGCCCGTTGCTGTTGCGTAGGCACCTGTGCTGCGCTCTGGCATCCTCGTAATCGCACCTTGTCTTCGCCCTCGCCCTCGTCTTGCTTACAATTTCTTTGAAAAAACAAAGTTTCTTTCTCGCGGTAGAATCCCTCCCTTGCTGTGGATTCAGATTTCAGAAGGTGCTTTCGTCAGTCCTCGTCGTTTCTACTACGATGCTCTGTCTTTGCGCTTCGAGAATTGAAGCGCAGGAAAATTCACGTCAATGAGAGTGCCCGTTGAGCTCTCATTTCGTTGCCGTTGGGTTTCTGTTGTTAGCTTCCCCTGCATTGCTGTATTTGCTTGTACGTAAATGTGGTTTCCTGGCGATTGTAGTTAATTTTCTTTTTTTAAATCGTCGAGCTTGATTTTCGAGGGCTGTTCTAGTTCGGAATTTTTTTTCCAGGTTCATTCTCTGATTTCTTGTAATATAGAAAGATTGCGAGGAGAGAAGCTTTTGGATGCTCACCAGTTTCAATTTCGCTTTGATTTCGGGTTTCAGTAGGGGTTCTGTCGTTAGCTTCACTGCAATATTGTTATTTCCTGTAATTAATCTTAGCTTCTTGCTTATCTGGACGATTTCCTGGAGCTGTGGTTTGAAAAAGAGAATACATGTATTTTTAGGGAATTGATATGTGCACACCCGGGGTTGATATATGCACACCCCCATGGGGAGTAAATTATAGATTTTCAAGCTTAGATAGGGAAAAAGTGTTATTTTTACTTTTGTTTGTAAAAAAAAGATAAACTTTTTCATTGGGTGTTGTTCAATTGCAACCTTTTTTATGGTTCTAGACTAAGTTATGGTCTCTGAGTCCCAATCTGAATTCAAAATTCTCAAATTCTCAAATTCAGCTTTTTCATGGTAGAAATCTTTAATTTACCCCCAGGGGTTGTGCACATATCAATTCCCTATTTTTATTGTCCAGCTTGATTTTCGAGGGCGAGTTCGGTTTGTGATATTTTCACGCTCATTTTTCTAATTATATATGATGGCGAAATAGAAGAATTGCAAGAGGGAATTGTCAGGATGTTCTCCGATTTCGATTTTGCTCTGTTAAATCCGTCCTCGTATTCGAGAAACAAGTAAGCGCTGTAAAGAATTATGTCATATTCGTGTGCAATGTTGTATCTTTTTCAGGGCCTTCAAAGAGTTTCAAGGGTTCTTATGAGAACTTGTGAAGTTGCTGGGCTCATTCATCTGATCGCAACAGAGAAAGCTTGCCCTGGGAAGCTTGACCTACTGCCGGTGCAGGGAAGCGGCACAGTGGATCTGGAATGTCACCAACTTGCCTCAGAGGTGGGAGAGTGTGTGTTTAATGTATTCTTGGTGTCAACTTCTGTGAATTCGAAGATTTTCGTTGCTGAAAGTTCAGAAGTGTTCAATAATCGTCATATAATTTACATATTTGTCACCTTGATTGATAGCTGATTTGTGTATGCATACAGTGGTAGAAATGTCATGGAGAAGCACGTATCCCGTTGAAAATTATAATAACTGCATCACATATTCTTTAGGGTTTCAGAAAATGAGACATTAACTCCTGAAAGATGAAGCAGGTGCCCAATTTGGGCCTCGAAGTTCTTTTGGCAGTTGTGAGTAGGCCATATTGGGACTTTACTCTGTGCAATTTCTGTCTTCTTTCCGACCAACAAATGAAGTGCTCTTGTATTAATCCTGGGATCTGAAATCTCGCTCCATCTGAATAATCATTTTCTCATTATGATTAATTGAAATTTTCTACCAATACTGTGATCTTTGGTCCATTAGGGTTTTTCAGTGCATATATCTGCCTGGCCAAAACCCTAATGCCTGAACATGCTCAAAATACAGAACATCGTCACAGATGACAATATACAGTGTTGGGGAAATACAATGGAGAGGATCGAGAGTTTACTGACAGATGTGTTAATATAACCTCGCCATGCGCTTGCAACAAGCCTTCATTTGTGTTCACTTTTCAGGGTACTGAAGATCAACGCTAGGAATGGCAGACCAAAGACCACCACGACGCGGGAATGGGGTTGTAGGAGTACTGAAAGAGCAAACCAACAAGTGGGAAAGGCGAGCTCCTTTATCTCCGCATCATTGCGCCAAGCTTCTCAAATCAGGGGTGAAACGGATTTTGGTGCAGCCATGTTCCAAACGCATCTACCGAGATGCAATTTACAAAGATTCGGGGTGTGAGATCACTAGTGATCTTTCGGAATGCGGTCTCATTCTGGGAGTCAAACAACCCAAGGTCCAAAATGCCATCATTTGCATGCTTTTTGATTTTGATTAAGAGCAGTGACATGAACAGAGAACTGTGAAAATCATGATTTTAACTTCTTTTAATTCTGATGGGCATTGTTTATGTGATGCAGCCTGACACCCTGCTACCAGACAGGTCCTATGCTTTCTTTTCCCATACTCACAAAGCACAGCTCGAGAACATGCCTTTGCTTGACAAGGTTTATAAATCACTTTTCTCTTTCTTTCGCGATTTGCTTCAAATTTTGAAATTTTCAAGAATTTTTACAGTACCACACATTTGGGTTCTGATTTGGACTTTGGTTTCATGGCCAGGTGCTTGAGAGGAGAGTAACTTTGTTCGACTATGAACTCATCAAAGATAGCAATGTGAGGTGTGTGTATTTTGGGCAATTTGCGGGATACGCAGGCATGATTGATGGCCTTCGTGGCTTGGGCGAATGTAAGAGAAGAACGTAACCCTAAAATCCTGAAAAATCATAGTCTATTTGAAAATGTCATATTTTCATTAGTCTTATGTTTTTTCGGGATCTGAAAGTGAACACTTTATATTCGTCCACGGAGTTCAGGCATGGTGGATCTCTTGTTTGGCAGGGTTGCTGAGTCAAGGTTATTCTACTCCGTTCCTGTCCATCGGCTCGACTTACATGTACACGAGCTTGAGTGTTGCGAAACAGGCAGTTCTTGCTGTTGGAGAGGAGCTCAAAAGTTCGGGGCTTCCTCCCGAAATTTGTCCTCTTGTATTTGTTTTTACTGGAACTGGAAACGGTACACACTGGCAAACCGTTTCAGATATTTCAAATGCTTGAGACCGTCTCAAATCATAATTCCAAAATTTTAGAATATCGGAATTAAGTAATAGAATTTTGTGCTGTCTTGTTTGAATCTCAGAGTTGATGATTCTTTGCGTGTTTGCAGTTTCGTGTGGAGCACAGGAAATTATGAAGTTATTACCCCATGAATACGTAGACCCATCCAGGCTTCACGAACTCACGGACACTTCATCTTCTAAGGTCAGATACAAGGTTCCGTTTAACTAAGACCACATAACACTCATACTGAGTTTCATGTAATTGCTCTACTTACGTAGAACTGTTTTTGCTAATCTCTGAACTTATTCAAGATTTGTTTATTGGAACTAAGCGGTAGGAAAATTCTTCAAAGATATGCAACCAGTGTCTTCAATGCTAGTTCAGAATTTTGGGAGACGACCGCTGTACTGATGTAAGAACCTGGTCCACTTCCAGGTTCCAATCAAAGGGATTAACTTCAAAGTCTTTGGTTGCGTGGTCTCGGCAGAGCACATGGTGGAACGAAAGACTTCCTCCGGTCCTTTTGATAAGGTATTGCTCGGGAACGTGTTCATTTTTGACTCACTTTCAGCATGTCTTCTTCTAAGGCGCTTGGGCCAGTCTATTGTTCGTATGTCTATTAGGAGCTCTTTCCCATGTGCATAAATATGTTAGATTCAAAAGTTGAGGAATATGCGTAAGTTCTCCCCGATGTCGCAATGAGACAGATTTTTGGAATCCCTGAGGTCCTTTGACTTGTGTGTTTCACGTGTTCTCAGCACCACTACTACGAACATCCAGAGGAGTACTCATCAGTTTTTGCAAAGACTATCGCTCCTCATGCTTCTGTCATTGGTAAGTAGAACTCTTACAGAAACCATCTGCCTTTCACTCTCAATTCCGGTGCTACCATACTTTCTGGTTGGTTTTAGGGTGAAACTGCGTCTCTATTCATGCACAATATTTTTAAATCCGCCTTGTTTGACACCAGAACCACCAAATGCGAAAGCAGCGATAGACTCAACCCTGAATATGGAGTCCACGCATTATTGCATGTTTATTCTAGATTATGGGTTTCCTGTGCTTGACGTTTTCATTTTGGTTCTGCAGTGAACTGCATGTACTGGGAGCAACGGTTTCCCAGGCTGCTCACGAGCAAGGAATTGTTGGACCTGCGAAATATGGGTCAGAACCGACTGTTAGTCATAGCAGACATTACTTGTGATAAGGGTGGTTCTGTGGAGTTCGTAAAAAAGTACAGCTCAATACATAATCCCTTCTTCAGGTTTGTGAACTGGTTTACCCTTCAGAACATTTCTTATAGCAGAAACCTTTGATTCAACAATCTCATTTTTTCATAAAATTCGTATCTACGCTGTAGTTGAAATCGATTCAAACCTGCTACAAGTTCATTATAGCTGGTTTTTGTTCATCTTTCAGGTATAATCCCGAGGATGATAGTATTCACTACGACATGGAAGGCGATGGTATACTTCTCATGGCCATCGATTGCCTCCCAACAGAACTTCCGAGGGAGGTGTGGCTTACTGCGCCTTTGACTATTATCTCTTTGTGCATGTCCTGATATAGCGATGTAAGGAGTAAGGACATATTTGAATGGCGTCATTTAGTAGAGCTGACAAGTCTGTTTTGCAGTCCACGAAGCATTTTGGGAATGCGTTGTTCCCTTTTTTGGCAACTCTCGCCAACTCAAGGAATTTGGAAGAGGCTCCTGCGCCTCTGCTTGACGCGTGTATTGCCCACGAAGGGAGCCTTACGGAGATGTATAAGTATATCAAGAAACTGCGCGAGGTCACGCCCATGTATGTCTTTCAAACTCTGATGATTTAATTGGTCATACAATATCCTTTGCGCACATAATAAAATTCACACATGATATGCAGACGATTGTGTATGGGAATGTTCTAACCCTCTAAGGACCAAATGGTCTAATTTGGGCCTCGTGTTGTTCTTTGCAGTTGTGGGTCAAATTGGGATCCTGTTTATCCAAATTTATTTACTTATAACTAACTCTTGCAAAGTACTTCGCTGATGGTGGTGGTCTATCTGAATCACGCTTTTATCAATTTGATCAATCGAATCAGTCATTTTTCAAACCATAAATCCTTTGTCCTTCAGGGGTTAATGGACTAATGGCAGTGTCAATAGGTTAATGCTGGTATCGTTTGTAAAACTCTCAAGAATTTGTAAATCACAAAGTTTGATCATGACTTACTGTTCAATTGATCAATCTCCCACAAGTGATTTAAGTTGGAGAGCTCAATTTGGAGATCTTAATGCAAAGCCGCATTTCTTTCAAGCTGAAGTACGTCTTTGTTACATTGCAGGCAGACACCAAGGCTTCAGGAAAGACTAGACATAAGCACAAGCCCCTTGTCTACAGTTGTAAGCTCTCTTACTTTGCAGAAAAATGCTACTTCATAACATTTGACAAGGTTTCAAATGTTGTCTCTTTTTGTGTCTTTCCGAAGTTCCTTCGCAATTTGCTATGCTTGCTGATTGCCAGGCTTTTGCTTGTGTGTTATTATGATAGAGCTTTGCTAACCAACTCTTAAAAAAAAAGTTGTGTTACTGCCCTTTGGTCACTGAAGCTATTCTGTTGTACCGATATTGCGGAGCTCTCCTCATCGTTGATGTGGATTGATTTTCAATTGGGGGTTAGGTGTCATTGAGTGGTCATTTATTCGACCAACATCTTATCAATGAGGCTCTTGACGTAATCTGTTCCGGTGGAGGGCGCTACCGGCTTGCAACTTGGGAGCTTGGGCAGACAGACGACGAGACCTCCCATGCAGATCTGGAGGTAACTTCTTTTTTACTTTTATAGTCAAAGTTTTTGTCGCGGATAGCGGGATATATACTTGTCGTAGCCATGTTGAAGTTCATAGCATGCCAAGGTGGCACGATTGACAGTCTGGAACATGTATGTCACCGTCAGCAGTCTCAATCGATGACTCAGACCATGGAACATGTCTTTAACGCCTATCTATACTGTACGAACTTCCATTCTCACACTCTACCTACCCGCTGTAGTTGCATACTCTCTAATTGCACATTCCTTGTGTATGCCCGGAATCTGTCATGTGTATAAATCTGATCAAACAACTTCAAGTTTTTCTCACACGTCATTGTGCATTCTATTAGACCATTGTATCCCAGAGGTAGTACACTTAGGCCCGATTCAGACTAGCGACCGGACGAATTGATCTCACACCTCATTGGTTGAAATATCAGTTTTGTCCACTGAACTGTTCACACTTAGGGTTTGTCCCGTACTTTAACTTGCCATGTCACCAACCAATATAGCCATGTCAGCGGACAAGATAGTGAAGTTTTGGGGCTTGCTATGAGGGTGGCTCCAAACTTGTCCGGTAGATGAACGCTCCTGCTTTGTAGCAACCTTCTTCTTCAACACTCTTGACACTCTTGACGTGGAAGTGCTCTGGAGGATGAAAGACTGGACGGGGTGCCACTTTTCGCGTTTCCTCCGGTCGCTAGTCTGAACCAGGCCTTAGAGAGTAGAGCGCACGTGGATATTATTACTGTTCACCTTTTGAAGACGTCAAAAGTGCGTCTCCATTCTGAAGAATGGAAGCAGTTTGAACCTTTTTCTGTGACTGAACGGTCTGCACAGGTGATGGCTGAAAGCAAAGAGGCACTGGATGCTATTGTGGACAAGTTGGCGAAGATAGCATTTCACGGGTCAAACTGCAGGCACAGCAAGATGGAGAGGTGTAAGGATGGGACTGAAGAAGAATCCAAAGGAGGATTCGAAGTACTTATTTTGGGAGCCGGTCGCATGTGTGAGCCAGCAGTGAAGTACCTGACGTCGACAGAAAGACAGTGCCGAGCGAAGCGAGGCTCTTTTGTTGAAAGTTGTTCGGTTGGGGAACGTGTTTCGGTGGTGGTGGCTTCGTTGTACATTGAAGATGCTCAGAAGGTACTGACCTAAACTCTGCCAAATGTTGGATGCAGAGATACAAGTAGCACCCACTACTTAAATTTCTGTTCATAACCCTGGTATGACAGCATTTCTGTATGTTTTTGGGTTTGCAGGTGGTTGCAGGTGTGCCGAATGCATTGGCCATACGGCTAGATACTTCAGATGCCGCAAAACTGGAGGACTGTGTTTCCAAGGTAATCTGATCAATTCATGTAATTCAGGGGTTGCCCTTTGAAATGAGCTGCTACTATGGAGGTTACGTGTAAGATATATTGGGCTTTTACTGGGCCTTAAGTTACATTCCGTTTGCTTAGAGTGAATTCATTAGGAGTTCATAATTTTGTTGGTTTTTTTAATGTATTTCATATTTTTCAAGCAGGCAAACGTCGTGATAAGTTTGCTACCTGCCGACCTTCATATTCCCGTGGCAACAGTTTGCATCAAGGTATGCCTCTATTCTCTTTCCTACTCCTTCGCACAAGTCATTAACTTTGCTAAAATCTTGTACAGAGTACAATCTTGTGTAAGAGTGTACATAAGGAGTCAGTTGCTTTGCTTTACGGAGGTTTTTCTGTACAAGATCTTACGTAAGGTTTTGGATTTCGAAATCAAGATCACTCTGTAGGTTCGTGAGACGAACCTACAGTTATAAAATCTGATCTTAGACTTTTACAAACTTGGTTGAAAGTTCACACGTAACGTATTCAATTCTTTTGTGGATCATGCAGTTTAAGAAGCATCTAGTGACAGCGAGTTATGTGAGTGAAGCCATGCAAGCCCTTGATGGGAAAGCTAAAGAAGCTGGCGTGACCCTGCTTTGTGAAATGGGTCTGGATCCCGGCATTGGTACGTGCCTAACTGATTAATTCTGTGATTGCTGTCTCTCTAGGGATTCATGCAAATGTAGCTCTTTCTTTTCTGGCTTTATATTTGGAAGCATCCTTCCTTAAAATAGCTCATAGGTTTTTCCCAAATATTCTGTTCCTCTTCGCAGATCACTTGATGGCGATGAAGATGATAGACTCGGCACACAAGAGAGGGGGTCGAGTGCAGTCTTTTGTTTCGTACTGCGGAGGTCTTCCAGCCCCAGAAGCTGCAAATAACCCGCTTGGTTACAAGTTCAGGTTTGTAGGTCTCAGCATTGTGCTTTCAACCTGCATCAAAATGTTGGAAAGATTTGAGACACTCTGGAGAACATGTCTTTTTGTAGTGTGTGCTTCTGAGTGCGTTTCTTAAGAGCAAACTTCTTTTGGCCTACAGCTCGTAGTGATCACTTGAGCTCTTTTTCTCTAAATGTGGCAGCTGGAATCCTGCTGGCGCAATCAAGGCGGGACGCAACCCTGCTGTCTATCTGCAGGATGGTCAAAAAATTGAAGTTCCTGGTATGACCCTGTGGTTTCTATTCCGTTGATCACCAATAACGCTTTTCAAATCAATTCTAACATCCCATTACGAAAGGAAATCTCCATTAGGTTGTCAATCTTTTCAGAATCTGTTGAGACGAGTATAATGTATTCAAGTCCCTTTCTTTTTTCGATACTTCAAATAAAAGCAACGCTTGTGTGCAGGTGAGAAGCTATTTGCCGCAGCACTTCCTGTCCAGTTAGGAAGCACACCAGCCTTCGCTCTGGAACGTTTACCAAACAGAGACTCTCTCAAGTACGGTGATCTGTATGGAATCTCTAAAGAAGCCTCAACAATCTTTCGGGCCACACTCCGGTATCAAGGGTTTAGTAAAATAATGGATGCGTTAGGTGAGCTTGGCTACTTCGACACAGAGAATCCCTTGCTGGACCCTGCCGCTCCTGCTGGTTCTGGACAACCGACGTACAGCGTCATCCTCGCTGCTCTTCTCTTGCAAATATTACACAAAGTGGATGAGTCGGAAGAGAGGAAGAAGTTCAACTCTGGTGACAACAACTCACTTGCACATGCACTGGCAACCCTTAGTTGCTGCAAGAACGACACGTCTGCTGCTGAGAAGGCTGCAACATGCATAAGGTCAGTTCATGTTTACTCTTATTCTAGAACATCTCGCTAGAAAAAAAGAAAAGAAAAAAGTCCTTGCCTCCATATATAGATCATGAATACGAGCAGAGAATCACGAACTGAGACCATGACGAGAGTCTAAAGCTATTCGTATTCTATGCCTCCATTAATTCCTTTTCCCCTCTTGAACAAACAGGTGGCTAGGCCTTGATGCTTTGGAGCCTGTTCCTACATCTTGTAGAAACATTTTTGAAGTACTCTGTAAACGAATGGAAGAGAAACTCACGTTTGGGCCAGAGGAAAAGGTACTGGCTCTATTATCCTCTGCCAAATATGATGATTTTTTAATGCACTGGTCATTAACTGAAGGCCTTGTAATTAACTTTTGAGATGTCTTGGACGCAGGATATGGTGCTTCTACATCATGATTTGGATGTTTCATTTGACGGCAGCAGGGAGCGGCACACAGCTACCTTGTTAGCGTTTGGAGAATCCGCGGATGGTTGCGGGTCTGGAAGGCCGGAGTCGGCTATGGCGCGCACTGTTGGTATTCCAGCAGCAATTGCAGCTGAGGTAAGTGAGGATGAGTTGAACAGTAATGAACTAGCTCATTATGCCGGCATTAAGGCATCTTCAATCTACCCGGTAAACAGGACCAGCATGTTGAAACAGATCTCTTAACTGTGCCGTACCTTTGCCTAACTTTTTCTATGCTAGGCTTGGTTCGAAGAGCTTTCTGTTTCTTTTTAATAGAAGTTAGCTATCTTTTAATGGGATGTGTTGAATCAACTAATGTCCAAACCTAAATCTTTGGTGCCTTTACTACGTATTTTTCAACGCGCTTCTGACGATAGTATGCTTCAAATTCTAATTCCTTGTCTGTCAAAAGACCTGCTCTAATGTACCGGGCCTGTAAAGTGATGATATCCTTAGAAGCTAGTCAGTCGACTAATTTCTCAAGACCAACAACCCACGTCTTCTTAGGTTGCCAAACATTAAAAAACTCTGAAATAATTTGGGTGATGCGAAAGTACTTATCAACTCGGAAGTTTGAAAGAATAAATCTTCTAAACTTTGGAAATTGTGTTGGATATTCTCAAGAAGGACCTTTACACCACCGGTCTCCCATAAGAACCCCAAATAACTAACAGCAACTCATGGTTGGTCTTGTTTACAAGTGGTATATTCGAATGGGACTTTGCTAAAGGCCTATGGCATCATTGAATAAAAATGGAGTTTTAGGGATCTGCAAACTCCCGCTTTCAAAGTGCATAAGAAAATCAGACATACGGATGCAAATTTGATTTCAGCAGAGTTGGCTATTTGTGATCAAACATGCACAAATATCTAACTGAAGCTCTATACATCTTCCAAACTACATATTCTAAAATTTACTCCTACGTATGTCAAAATGCTTAGCGTGATGCAAATACTACCCTCTTTTTTACTTGGTTTTTACTAACTCTGCTTTGCTCGGTTGGTGGGTTTTATGGAGCAGCTGCTGCTGTTTGGTGTAGTGAAGACTAGAGGTGTTCTGCGTCCATTGACAGCAGAAATCTATGAACCAGGTACGATGTCTAATCTATTCAATTCCCAACCTCAAATTGTATGGCTTTGTTTTTCCCGTGTATATCAACCTGATCTTTTCTCTGCTGCAGCTTTGGAGATTCTGGAGGCAATGAAGCTGCCAATTGTTGAACATGTGGAGGTCTTGTAGGAAACGGTAAAACCGGAGTACATACTTTTTATTTGTGTTGAGGTGAAGTGTACAGTTATGTTGATAATCAGAATTACAGATCTTGTCAATCAGAAATGTTGACATACAAAAATTTGAATATGATGATATCTACTGACCCTCTTGAATGAGGACCAGATTTAAGCTGCAATGTACATATGTATTTTTCTCTCCAGTATAGAGGGTTATTTTTAAGAGATTTATCCAAGTTGAGATACAACTAAAAATCAGGTCTACTTTGGCCATACTTGCATCCTCTGATCTTCAAATATTTCACTTCTCTTTTTTGAGTGTGTAGAAAGAACAATAGAGATTCTGAAGTTGTTTAAAATCCTTCATTTATTTCGATAGTTAAGTAGGTTAATACAGAACTATTTGATCAAAGTCTTGAGTGTTGATATTAGGGGAAATATCGAAAATGACCCTGACAATCGGCCTTATTTCGAAACTAGTACTGAGATTCTGAAAATATTAGAAATAGACCTGCCGCCTGAGTGAACACTCCGTGAGTGGCTCTGAAAAACTTGTTCTCCATAGCATCATTCTCTCCCACCAAAACTAATTTTCTCCTGGTAGGAGCACCCATGGTTGTCACGTCCCCATGGGCGTGACCTGACTAAAAACCGAGCTCCACTGCTTTCACTCTCAACTCTGCTGCTTTAGTTCCTTGTTTTGTCATAATTGAAAGTCATGACAATGCTTGGTGGCAATAGATTGGCGAGGTTGTGGATACCAAGGCTTTGGCTTTGATAATAATTGAAGGCAATAAGAGGCTCCATGATGCATGGTTTAAGCTCACTCTGTCAATGCCCATGGGTAAGAAACTATTTAGCACTTTGAGTAAATTGCACAAATAAATGGCCATGTAAGCAAGTTTTTTAACAAACCCAATATTTTTTATTTCCACTTCCTAACCTAAAAATATTAATTTCAAGCCTGTTTCATAACCTCAGATACCCTGAAATAGAAAGTTTCTTGGTAATGGGTGCTCCTACCTTACATTGCAAAATTAAGAACAAGAGTTGAATCTAGGACTTTGTAATCACACTTGGGTCCAAACCCTGAAAGATTCCACTAAACATCTTAACTCCTAAAGGACGGTTGGCCCATTTGGGGGTCAAATGGGATTTTGGGCATGTACTTACAACTAAACTACTTCTTGTGATTTTTAGAAACTTTTATGGATGATGGGGAATTCAAAAATTTACTTGGGCATCTAATTTTTTCTTCATTCTAACATTTATTGAAGAAGTAAAAAATGAATTTATGGAAAACAAGTTAGATTGGGCAGCCCAAAAACTTCTTTAAAAATTGCATCTTTTAAAACTAAAAATATAAAATAGATTCTTTAGACTTATGTATTGGTGGGGATCTTTCAATCATTCAATTTTGATTGATGAGATGAAAGTTATGAGAAGTTTTTGTTTGCCAATAGGCCTCAAAACCACATCCATTTGCAAACAAAAACTTCTCATAACTTTCATCTCATCAATCAAAATTGAATGATTGAAAGATCCCCACCAATACATAAGTCTAAAGAGTCTATTTCATATTTTTAGTTTTAAAAGATGCAATTTTTAAAGAAGTTTTTGGGCTGCCCAATCTAACTTGTTTTCCGTAAATTCATTTTTTACTTCTTCAATAAATGTTAGAATGAAGAAAAAATTAGATGCCCAAGTAAATTTTTGAATTCCCCATCATCCATAAAAGTTTCTAAAAATCACACAAAGTAGTTTAGTTATAAGTACATGCCCGAAATCCCATTTGACCCCCAAAAGGGCCAACTGTCCTTTAGGAGTTGAGATGTTTAGTGGAATCTTTCAAGGTATGGACCCGAGTGTGATTACAAAGTCCTAGATTCAACTCTTGTTCTTAATTTTGCAATGTACTAGGAGAAAATTACTCAGGGGGTCACACCCCTTTACGATTGGATACCACATGCAATAATGGGGTAATTAAATGGGGGGTATTTAGATTCTTTAAGGTAAATTTTTCCTCCCTTTCATTATATAAAAGCTACTTTAGTGTATTTTAGGGTACCCTATGCTTATTTCTAAATGGTTATATGACCTAATTTTTTAGACCTTATTTTTTTTACAAATACAAAAGTATCATAAGAAAAAATTATGTGTATACAATGGGTTTATAGAAGACTTGGCCCGCAAGAAAATAGCGTAAGAATTTAACACATAGCAAGTCCCTCAATCCATACTTACAAAGCAACCTTTCTAAACCCTAACCCATTCCTAAAAAATTTAGATTATCTTCAACCACGTGCATACTCACAAAATGGCAAACAACGAGCTTTGAAGCACTAAACCCTAAAATGGAGAAGAAATGAAGAAAGGAAGAAAATTAGGCAAAGGACAACATGTAATTATGAGCGTGAATTTGAGCTTTTACTATCAAGAACTGCAAAAAGAATTGAATGGTAACTCCAATGTCCACCATTGTTGTTGGCAGAAGAAAATAAGAAATCCAACCCTAAACACGCCAACAAAGAAAACAAATCCAACCTTGAAGGAAAACCCCACTAAGCTCACACTCCTATGCTTGCAAGTAGAGCATTGTGAGGAAAATTTTGTAAGGAGGATGAAAAGCTTCAATTACATATATAGCACCCTCGCCGCCACTTTTAGCACGCTCAGATAATCCGGGGGGAGAAAAATTGCAAACAGCAAGAAAACAATCTCAAATCTAATAATCATAAATGCCAGCAAGAGCAACGGTAAGCTTAGATAATAGCTTGTAATGAAGCCAACGTGTAAAGAATCCAATGTGCTCACCAGCACAAACCCTACTTTTGAGATTCCACAATAATGCCAACCTTTGCCAGCACACTTGACCCTTCTTCAATTACCCTACAGCCTGTTGCTAAATCCAAAACGTTACAACCTAAAACTTGAACAAAATAAACTATTTTTCATCCATTTGCTCATGAATTCTAAAACCTACACTCATCCTACTAAACTATTTTAGGATAATCTTATAATTCCCGCCCTTCTTTTTTTCTACAATATTCTAAAATGGAGGATTATACACCACCCTATTTTACATATAATGAAGCAAGACATATTTTTCCAATGCTATGGTAAATCTAAAAAAGATATAAAATTTATCTCCAATGAATAAAATTGACCCTTTATTTTATCTCACGTAGTTTATTAAAAAATTGGAGAGTGACCCCCGAGGAAAACTAGTTTTGGTGGGAGAGAATGATGCTATGGAGAACAAGTTTTTCATAGCCACTCATGGAGTGTTCACTCAGGCGGCAAGTCTATTTTGGATATTTTCAGAATCTCAGGACTAGTTTCGAAATAAGGCCGATTGTCAGGGTCATTTTTGATATTTCCCCTTGATATTATTGATGGCCAAAATTTGGTGAGATTCAATACTGTTTGTCTTGTAATTAAAAACTCTTGTGGCTTTCGAGGTGCACATCTCAATGTTGTGACTTTTTAGTTGCACAAAGACACCTTGTATTGGCCTTCTAATTGTGAAGATTGTAGGAGCAATTTCAAATAAATAAAAGCAAAGCCAATTTTGATTTGAATTTGTTTATAAGGTTTAAAACATAAACATTTTCATCGAGTAGTAGTTTTGATAATGGTTCATTTAGATGCAGCTCCATACCACCACTCATAGATTTACTTAATTGAGGCCTTTCCCACCACTTAAATATGTTTAAGAAATATATTCTCGACAAGATGCATGGAGTAAACCTCCTCCAAGAGCATCCAACCACACAATATAGAGCACATACAATATATGTCCATATATGTAAATATTATCATTTATATGCTCAATACAAAGAAACCATGATCACATATGTTGTATGTAATAGTTGAATTGTACTCCAAAACTCCCCAACTCCTTGATGTTGTATTAAGTATCCCTATATTTGTAGTCAAACATCAATGAAAATCCAAAAGTTTACTTGGATGTAAGGTAGTCTGCTCTTAAAGCGACCCGGCTGTAAAAGCGATCCCATTGCTTTTGGTACGCATGCTGTGCATTTCAGGAGGGGTCGCTTTTACAGCCGGGTTGCTTTAACCCCTCAATGCACAAGACACCAGATTCTGGTGTCCAAAAAATTTCAGGAACTTTGAAACATTGTTGAAGTTATAGATTTTATTGTTTTGAGATTTTTTTTGTGGAAAAGTTGCACGTTGAAGTTAGCTTTGCCGTTCAAATTCAATTTCTTCCATATCTTATTCCATTTATTTTTGGTGGAAGGTTAACTACAAGCATACATTTTTTGTTGTGAATAGTGTTGTGGATAGTGTCATAGAGCCTATGAGAAGTTGCCACATTGAAAAAACGGGCATCAAGTTGAGCAAAAGGTGAAGATTTCCCTTGGGCACTCCCTTGGACAATAAGGGCCTTTTTATTGAAATTTTGACATCTAACAAAATCTAAAAGTGCTTTTAGACTAATTTCACTTGGAATGTCTTTGTTATTGAAATTAGGATCCTTTCACCGTTGAATTTTCTTTCATTCATAATGATTTTTGGTTAATAATTGAAGTTAAAAATTTCTTTGGATAAGACGGTTGCGTTTTGAGGGTTGCATTGCAGGCTCATTTGTGAAATTGTGGTCGTGGATTTGGAAGAGCGGCCAGTGGTTTTGAAGTAACAACAATAAACACGAAAGCATCCTAAGTGGTTGTCTCCCAATTTTGTATCTAAAGGTTGCCAATTTGCATTAGAAATTTCGGGTAGCTCAAAAAAAAGCAAAAAATTCCATACTCATCATCATTCAATCACAAATATCTTAAAATCCACGCGGTCATTTTGGATTCTTTTTGAATAATGCCATCTAGAAACCTTGAAGTTCAAGATCCAACGGTTACAATTTTATTTTGATGTTTAATAATGATCTTACAAGGATAATTCAAAAACTTCAAAACTACCTTCCAAAAACAAGAAAAATACCCTTGGACATTTAGGGGTTAAGAGCAAACTACCTTGTAGCAATCCTATTATCATCATGTTTCACCTCAATAAAGAGCATCTTTAATTCAAATAAGGGGATTGATATGTCTACCACACCCTTTCAACTATTCTGCCACACTGGATAAATTTCAGATTTCTACCATCAAATACTTGAATTTGAGAATTTGGAATTTAGATTAGAACTTAGAGATTGTGATTTAGTCTAGAATCATAAAACAGTTCTAATTGAACAACACCCAATGAAAAAGCTTATTTTTTTTATAAACAAAGTAAAAGTAATACTTTTCCCCCGAGCTAAGCTTTTTCATTGGGTATTCTTCAATTACAACTTCTTGTTATGGTTCTAGACAAAATTAAGGTCTCTAAGTCCAAATCTGAATTTCAAATTCTCAAATTCAATTATTTGATGGTAAAAATTTAAAATTTGTCTCGGGGGTGTGGTAGAATAGTTGAAAGGGTGTGGTAGACGTATCAATTCCCTTCAAATAATGATCCTAAAAAGATGATGCTAATTATAATAAGAACATGATAATATTGCAAATGATTATAAATTGGGGGTTTACACAGTACTCCACAGTAATGTGGAAAAAAACACTAACATTCCACAAGTAATCAAATGATTGCAATTGTTTATGGGAATTGATATATGCGCACCTCGGGTTTGTTATGTGTACACCCAAGGGGGGGTTAAGTTTTAGATATTTACCATCTACAAATTGATTTTGAAAAGTTTGAATTCATATTTGGATTTAGAGACCTTGATTTTGTCTAGAACCACAAAGGAGGATACAATTGAACAACACCTAATGGAAAAGGTTAGTAATTTTTACAAACAAGGGTAAAAGTAATAATTTGCCCCCTAGCTAAGTTTTTCCACTAGGAGCTATTCAATTGTATTCTCCTTTGTGGTTCTAGTCAAAATGGAGGTCTCTAAATCCAAATATGAATTCAAATTTTTCAAGTTCAACTTGTAGATGATAAACATCTTAAATTTACCCCCTTATACATGTAACAAACTCAACGTGTGCATATATCAATTCCCTTATATTTTCTATGACAAATTCACTATAATTGATGAACTCAATAGTACATCTTGCTAAATATGTCTAGTCCATTGGGGGTTTCAAATATACCCTAAACTAGCAATTTTGTTCACGTGAATGAAATTGGTGAACAAGTTAGTCAAGCCACCATTCATGTCCTTGCGATCACCCATTCAAATATCTGAATTGTAGTGAACTACTCACCACCCTTTCAATTTACCCACAATCACCAATCCCGTACAGATCTCTTGAACACCATTGTTGCTTCTAATCTGGAACCCTTTGTCTCCACAATTGTCCGCTTCTAATCAAGATCTCTTCAGCTCCACCATTGTCGCTTCTTGCGCATTGCGATTCCTTGAATTTTATTGACTTGGCAATCAATTTTGCATCCAAACTGTATAAAGGTGCGGAGCAAGAAACAGAGGTGCAAAGTGAGAGCCGAGAGGCGAGCAACAACACAAACAAGAGCGCACGCGCAGGAGCGATAGGAACACAAGCGGAGGAGCTAGCGAGAGAGGCGAGGAGGGAGAGGCTTCACATTGTTCACTTTTGTGACTTCACGTTCACGATGAACAAAAACTCATTCACGACCATTCGTTCACCGTTTTTTTAAGATATATGAAATCCCCTAATGACTAAAGTGTTTGAAAATATCTATTAGATTATTCTTCTAAGAGATGTTTTGTAGATGTTTTGTAATTTGTCTTCACACTTGGGAATCTGGATTGAGGTCAAAATGACCAAATCTACACCAAAGAAAACTTCATACGATAGCTTTAGATGTAGTTGTTATGTTTTCTTCTTTTGTAAATTTCTATGCACAAAGCTTGTGGTCCCTTACAAAGACAACATGCGTGAAGAATCAATACCAACTAAATTTTATTAGCCGATAATGTAGTAAATTTACCAATGACATTTGTGTACATTTTTAGAGTACTTTTATTCTCTTAATTTTATCAAAATTATAATTCAACACAAATTCCCATATTTTTAAAAAAGATTTGGTTGGTAGGGAAAATTCAGTTTTCTTGATTTCTATGTTAGTTAAGCAACAATAACACAACGCACCTTTTCAAGACTACCTTTTACCAGTATTTTATATATTTAAAGTTAAAAAAAAATTCAAGTTCGAAAACAAAGCATATTTTTTTGTATTTCATAGAGTGACCTCAACAAATTAGGTCAAGGCATTAATTTTATAGAGTTCACGTAAGTAAGCAAACCATAATAAAGATTTTCAAGTAAAATGTTTCACTCTTGGAATTGTCAAAATTTCTAATGTAAATGATTTTCCAAGGAATTTTAACTTTTTGGTTTCAAATTCTGTTTTTAAATGTTGGATGATATCCATAAGAAACCTAATCTCACCACCATTGTGTAAAATTTAACATCAATATTAAAAGTAGAATGTCAACATCAAACCATACCAATACCAAACCATACCAATATCAAACCGTAAACATTTAATGAACACAATCCTTTGCATTTTTGATTGCCTTATACTTATGAAAGTAACCAAAAGTTGTGAAGTGATGTCACAATGCATAGCATCATTCTTACTAACAAAAAGAACATTTGACAATATCTTCTTTTAGCAATGTTTACACAAGCTAAGGACCTCATGGATGAGCAATCTCATGCTTGCGCTATTGGTTACTCAGGTTCTGTCCTTGTTCCTTGTTGACTTAAACACAGGAATGCTCTTGCGTGAGGCCCTTGCCCTGCTCATTTCTTCCAAGCTGTTGGTTGCAATACGGCTTTAAAAAACTTCAAATCAAGAGAAGGGAAGAGTCAAGGCCAAGTAGACTCCGAAGTAGACCCCTTGAGAGTTTCAAACCCTCCATCGACGTTTTAGTGTGAACGCAGCGTGATGCCGTGGCAGAAAAGAAGTTTGTGAAAGCGAAGGGATCAGCATCTTGGACAGGTATATTATCGGTCAAGTGAAAACATTACGTCAGCATTGCCACCCCGTAGGCCATGGAACACATACTCGAAAGCCACGTGGCAGTCACACTCAAATTTGCTATCTGCGACATGGGGGTATGAAATTTAAAACTGCACATAATTGCAATCCTTATCCCAAAATGCGGCAGAATAGATTCCTCCCTTCAACCGAACAGAAGAATATCCTCAATCAAAGAATGAACACGAGTACCACTATTAGACCTTACAAAATTCATTGTAACCCAAAACAGGGAACTTTCCCCTTCTTTGTCATTAGTCAAGCGACACGTGCTGATATGCACGGAATTTAGGAGACATGGATAGAAGTCATAGAACCATCCAAGACCGCACGTTCATCCATATGATCTATTCAAATTAGTAACGTTTGTGCAAATATTGACAAACCTGTTTTTGTTGCAAGAGGGATTTGGCAATACCATCCAGTCCTTCACCGTACTATTAACCGCCATGAGTGCAGTACCCGAGTTGCACACAGATTTGGACCTTTTGAGGCAAAATAATTATGAACTAAGAAGATAACATAAACAAGATCATCACTTTTGCAAGTTTGATATTTCAATTGTCTCTACACAAACTAAACCCTAAACTTTGCACAAAATTCATGGAGTGCCCAATGTAACTAGGCACACATTTGAAAACTACACAAATTTTCTTTGTAAGCATACTTGAATGTACTTCATTTATATTGACGAGTTTGTGCAGTAAGCATTTGAAGTCATCTATTGTCCATACTAACTTATCCACATTTTGGATTCTCGTACTTTTATTGCGGTTAGGGGGGTAACTGATAATGTTCACAATGTGGGGCTAAATTTTGCATAGCTTCCACCAAATTTTGCTCACGTTGCAAAAAAGAAATTGTGAATATTACCTCAGAGTTGAAATTAGAAAATTTTGCATGCAAACGTTGTTTGAACAAAATCCTTTGTATCTTTGGTTGCCCTTATACTTACAAACATAACAACAAAAATTGTGGGGTGGTGTCACGTTGCATAATTGTAATAACAAAAATTGTTGAATGATGTCACAGTGCATAATGTCATTCTTATCATAAAAAAAAGATAAGTTGTAGTGGCAAGAGCTTTGTGTGGGGAAACACATGGTTTATTTTGCAAAAAGATTGGTCATGCAAAATGAATAATAAATAATAGATAAAAAATTGAATGTTTCAACATACATACATATACATTTCATAAATATAATACTCTCACATAAATATATCATAATTCATCCTACTTCTATAGTCACAAGTGTGGCCCTATGCTGTTGGCTCAATTTTCACTCCCCCATGCCCCCCATGCCCCCCATGTTGTCTCCTCATGCCCCCCTTGCTTTAATTTATAATTTACTTTGGTTAAACACTCTACTTTAATTTTAAGTGGACATCCAAATTTTACTTTAGTTAAACTTGTACTCTACCCTATTTTTACACAAAACTTGCCTTTGGACCATCAATAATTTTCTAAACTTTTAATCCATAAAAAAGTTTTGAAATTTAATAACTTTCCCACCGTACACCCAAATGCCACAAAACCAAACCCATACACCCCTCCTTGCCGAGAGCTTTCCAACAGTACCAAGCATCCAACAGAGGATACACAATCCGGGAGATTTCAATGGGACAAACAAACATCCAAACAAACAGCCTACTTTTAGGTATTAGTAGTCTACTTTTACTTTTATTTTTCTATCTTTTTATTTTTGTTTTACTTTTTTATAGTTTCCTATTTATACTCAATTATTTACTAAATTGTGTTAATATAACTTTATCTAATTTTTACTGAGTGTAACCTGGTACTACACAACAATGTGACACTATTTTGTTCAAAAAACATTTATGCAAGCTAAAGACCTCACCTTTGCCCTTGTTCCTTTAGGGTTAACCCCTAGAATACACTTACGTGAAGCCCTTACCCGGCACATTTACCAAAGATTTTAGCCACTCGAGGCGGTTAGGAAGATCACATTTGGGATTGCTAGGCAGTACCATAATGAACTGAAGATTCCAGTTATGGAAATACTTAGCAAGCCAAGAAAATAACAGAGAAAAGCAATTCCGGACAAAAACAAGTAGTGAAAGTAAAAAAAAACCTAATAAAGAAAGAAAGTCAAAGAACGGGAATCATGCTCAAGTGCTGACGTGGACCAAATATTCGAAATGGTGAAGTTTGTGTAGAGAAGCGGGCAGCGTGCAGTAGAAATATCGCGGGGAGCGAGGGGGCAAGAAGAGCTGAAGAGGCAAGCAGAGGCCGAGGTTCGAAGATTCCAGAAGGGGACGGGCAGCGGGCAGAGGTGCGGAGAATCTCATTAATTATAGGGGATGCCCAGGAAGGTATAAAGTATAAACCCGGTATAAACCTTTCTGCCAAAAGTACGCGCAGCAGCTCGTGAGCCGAGTTGCAGCCTTTTTGCTGGTCCGTTGAGGTCGCGCGTGGCCTCGTACCACGATCCTCCGAGACGGGAGCTGTATGCAAAGGGAAAGGGAGTCGTGCCGTAGGGTTGACATGCAGCGCCGACTTCGGAGATGAGCGTGTGTATATATATCCGTGCTCCTTGGTGCCGCAATCACGAAGGCTGGCCTTCGCGCACTCCGTTGGATGTCAGAGCGACCTCGCTCGCTCTACCTCGCTGAGTTGCGACAGATTTGAGCATCTCTCGATTTCTGGCGCGGCCGCGCTCGAGTGCGTAAATTAAGGTAGCGAGATTATTTCAGCTTCTTCTTCTTTAGCAAGTTCTTTTCTGTCGTGTTTTGTATTGATTGAAACGAGCTTTTGTATGTTGGATAACGTATTTCTGGTGAGTTTAGCGTAGCAATCTCTCTTTTGCGATATCCGGATTCTGTGAAGCGCGCGGCCGCGTTCGAGTGTGTAAAGGTAGCCAGATTTTTTCAGCTTCTTCTTCTTTAGCAAGTTCTTTTCTGTCGTGTTTTGTATTGATTGATGGAGATTTTGTGTGTTGGATAACTTATTTCTGGTGCACTCTCTTCTGCGACATCCGGATTATGTTAAGCGCGCGGCGTGTGCCGATTTCGAGAGATTCAGCTTCTTTAGCAAGTTCTTTTCTGTCGTGTTTTGTATTGATTGATGGAGATTTTGTGTGTTGGATAACTTATTTCTGGTGAGTTTAGCGGAGTATTGCTCTCTCTTTTGCGACATCCGGATTTATGTTAAGCGCGCGGCGTGCGTGCGTGTGCTGCCGGCGATTGTGACTGTTTGTAGGAGTTGTTGTGTGAGTCGCTATTTTTCGACTTGCACGTCACTGGCAGGATTGTTGAACTGTTTCTGTTTTTGGAAGATTCTAAGACTTCCGAAGAGTCCAGTGGACGTGTAGTTCTTGGCTTGGATTGCGCTTTTCAGTGTTGTGAGGTTTTCTCCGCCCAGAGGTCGGCCCGGCCTTTGGCATGGTTCTTGATTTGATTGTCCTTCTTGCGTTAGCCTGAGAGTCGGCGCATCAGCAGTTGCAATTAAGTGCGGGGACGTAGCCGAGGCTTGCAGAATGAATTCAAGATGTTTAAAATTTCTTCGGAAGTTGTTGATTGAGTCACATTCGATCAGTCGCTGAAATGAGTGCCTGAGATTTTGTTTTGGTTCTTTTGGTTTTTGTACCAGTGCTCATTGTGCTCAGTCCTATCCTGAGATTCCTCCTCTTGAAACAGTATAGATGTTGGTGCAGTGGCATGAGTGCTGGTAGGCTGTGAAGAGTCGAGGCTTTCGAAATTTGCTTATTTTTCATCCTTTCGTTTTGAAGGTTTTGACTATGCCCGTGCGCGGGTGAACATGCATTATGCATACTCCTTGATAACCTCAATCGGTTCTCTACATTATGGTTTTCAAGTTAGTCGTAGCTTTCCGGTACAAATAGTTGATTAATTGAGGAATGTCCAATTCAGTAGAATACAACCCTAGCAGAGTTGCTGAGATTCCATGTCCTAGAAGCAATTTCTTGAAGCAACTGAGTGCGTGATTGTTCAACTCTTTATCTGACGATGCCCACACGACATGTTCAGGTGAAAGTACTGCTCTAGGCCATCAGCTATGCCGCAACTCGCAGTCTTGACCTCCTTGGACACGGCCAAGACGCAATGGTACCACTTCACGGCGATCATCATTGCTGGTAGGAGTTACTTGAGCTGCCCGTCCGACTCTTACAGTGAATTTGATTCCAATTTAATTTTCGAGTATGAAAGCTTGTCCGTAGAATTATTTTGTCTTTTAGTGTGAAACCTGACCCGTTTTTTGTTGCATATTCTGGCTACGCAACGCAGGAATGGGGTTTTTCACCGACGCGTATGATTTGTTCTCCATCCCCGTCGTCACAGGACTGCTTGGACGACTCTACTACCAAAAACCCGGCGCCAAGACTCCCGGTGTTCTGCCTGTTAACGTGAATGCCGCTGTGAGTGCCGTAGCCTTGTGTGGGACCCTGGCGGGCCAACTCTTCTTCGGATGGCTTGGTAAACAGTCATACTCACCTCCTCCGTATCCTTGTCATATCGCTTGGTTCATTTCAAGAGCTGAAGGATTGACCATGTGATTGCTCCACAGGTGATAAATTGGGTCGGAAGAAGGTCTACGGGATGACGCTCATGCTGATGGTTATATCAGCCCTGGCCTGCGGTCTCTCCTTCGGCCATACTGCAACATCGACGTTGGCAACGCTCTGCTTTTTCCGCTTCTGGCTTGGCTTCGGAATCGGTGGCGATTACCCTCTGTCTGCGACCATCATGTCAGAGTATGCCAACACTAGGTACTAATCAATCCAACCAGCCACTTTCTGAAACGTGCTGAACTTAAGTTATATCAAAGTTGTCGAAACCAACCAGACTGAGGCTTGACACGTTGAGTTTTTCGGTTTTGAATTTTATAGGACGCGAGGTGCGTTCATCGCGGCCGTGTTTGCGATGCAAGGCACTGGGATCCTGTGCGCAGGTGCAGTGGGCTGCGTGGTTGCCGCCATTTACAACCACTTCGTCCACGCACCATCATTCGAAGTCAGCCCGCAGGGCTCAGTACCAGAGTCGTCCGACTTCGTCTGGCGTGCAATCCTTATGTTCGGTGCGGTGCCAGCTCTTGCAACGTTCTACTACCGAATGAAGATGCCCGAAACCGCGCGGTACACCGCGCTCGTGGCCGGAGACGCAAAACTTGCAGCTCTGGACATGGCCAAGGTGCTTAAAACTGAACAAGCCCAAGCCATTGAAATGCAGCAAAATGAGAACATTCGCTATGGTTTATTCTCGAAGGAATTTAATCGCAGGCATGGTGTTCATCTGATCGGCACGACAACCTGCTGGTTCTTGTTGGACGTGGCATTCTACAGCCAGACTCTGTTCCAGAAAAACGTCTACAGCGCCGTGGGGTGGATACCAAGCGCCAGTTCTATGTCAGCTGTAGAAGAAGTGTTCCGAATCGCGAGGGCGCAAGCACTCATTGCGCTGTGCTCCACCGTCCCGGGCTACTGGGTCACGGTGGTGCTGATCGACCGCATCGGCAGGTTCAAGATTCAGCTGCAAGGATTCTTCTTCATGACCGTCTTCATGTTGGCCCTCACCATCCCATTCCACCACTTGAGATATCATGATCACGCCGGGTTTGTGATCTTGTACGCTCTCACGTTTTTCTTCGCAAATTTTGGTCCCAACAGCACGACCTTCATCGTCCCTGCCGAGCTCTTCCCCGCCCGCTTCCGGTCGACTTGCCATGGAATTTCGGCCGCGTCAGGAAAGGCCGGTGCCATCGTTGGCACGTTCGGGTTTCTGTATGCGTCACAAAGCTCCCATGTGCGCGATCTGCAGGCGGGATACCACAAAGGCATCGGGCTTCGGAATGCGCTTTTCGTGATGGCGGCTGTTAATGCTATGGGATTCTGTTTCACTTTTTTGGTGCCCGAGACGAACCAGAAATCGCTGGAGGATTTGTCCGGGGAGAATGACGATCAAAATTCTCTGAATGGAGATGCTAAGCTGTCCAAGGAGAATGCTGTTGATGGACGCGGTGGTCTCTAGAATAAAAGGTTATTTCGTTGTCACGATGCCCTGGCCTTGATGTTAATCCAATCTTCCTTTCGCAGAATGCCGGCCAGAGAATGCAATCGAGATGTAATCCTTAACAATAGCTTGCTTGAAGTACTGGCAATGGTACTCGCGCAACCAAGTTGTATGATAGTTGTCTGCGACCGTGTAGGAGAACGATTGAAATTTTCACAAATTTTCATATACTAAATGTCCTATTTCGTATTTGTAATTTGGATTCATATTCTGGCGTCGCTCTCACCGTCCTAAGTATGCGCTTTTGCATCGGACTTTGAACGAACACTCTCAATACAAGCCGGTTCCAATGAAGAACCGGGGTTATTTGTCTACGGATTCTAAGCAAATATTTGCAGTCTTGGCGTTTGATTTCAATCTCCTCTCTGAAGGAATGCGTGGAAGAGGGAGCTCTTGTAGCGTAATCTCGGTTCCGTTTATGACCCAAACTGGAATTCCCTTCACTACACAGATAACACTATGGCAGTGAACGTGGATGGCATGGCTGACACGTCTACGCTCTCTACCGATAGCTCTCTCTATTTGTAATTCTGACTCAACTGCGTCATTGTCCCCACCGTTAATGAAGTAAAATTTGTGTTTGAATAAGCTCTCTGCATCTCCAGGTACTAGAATTGCTTCCGATCCTGAAGGTTATACACCGTCTACCATATACTGCTTTCAAGTTTCCCAGTTGGGATTTACGGTTACCCAATTCATGTACTCTTACTTCTATTTGTGAGGGCACAAAATTTGTGTCACGTTTAACATTAGAGTGACTACAAAATAACCGATCGTCAACCTGCACTATTTTAAATACGTTGTGATGTGAATTTTGAAAAACCATGTCAGTAGTAGGGGTTTCAAAGTCAAAAAATTCCTCAAAGAAATTGGGTTTTTACTCCAATCTATTTGTAGCACAAAAGTCCTCATTTCTCATGTTGATTTCAAGGTTTGCTTCTTGTTAATTTCTCAAGCAAGAGAGTCAATAATGTTTGTGTTTTATTCTCCCACTCTTCTTTTTGTTGTATGGCATGTCATGGGTTGATCCGGCCATGTTTCCCTGCCCTATTTTTAGTTAGTTATTGTTGTTAGACTCTTTTATGAACATTTGATTGGCTTTCCATAATGAAGCATTTACTTGCTCTTCTTAGTTTGTATTTACTGTTTTATCTCAATCACTTGGTTGTTGAAAGGTAACGTGGCATTCTATAAGTCAAGATTATTACTTGTAAGCCATTATATTTCATGTGTGAATGTAGTTTCACATATTGGTAGAGAATTTGTATTTAGTAGAAATACCGTTTGTGAATATAGCTTTAAGAATATCATTGGGTCACCATGGCAATAAGTTCAAACTTCAATGCTAAATATCTTGACTCAAGTAAATTAGTGGGGCCACACAAAATTTGCAATTGAAAGATTTGCATGACAAGTCATAAAAAAAGTTTGGATTATAGTTGCTTCAACGAAAGTATTAAGTTACTAATTGTCAAATCTTATCATACTCCAATCAGCAGGAATATAGCTACTAAAGGTGACAGTGTTGCACCATATGCCAAAGCAAGTTTGCTTCAAAGTTAACCAATGACTCTCTAACTTCCGACTTATCCTATGACTATAAACTAGAAGATGATCTTAACCCCTAAAGGACCAACTGTCCGTTCAATGGACAAATGGGATTTCGGGCATGTACCTATGTACAAACTACTTTGCATAATTTTTTGAAACTTTTATTGAAGATGGGGAATTCAAAGATTTGCGTGGGCATCTAATTTTTATTTCAATTGATGCTAGGGAGCAAAAGTTATGCCCAAATAAGCACAAATTTGGGGACTCCAGGCAGCAAAACAATTCTTATAAAAACTTGATTTAATTTTTTTAAAAACTCCCTTATAAATTATATCTTTGTTTACATCTGAAGCTTTGATTCATTCCATTTGGACTAGTTATGAGAAAGTTATGGACAATCTTGTTTTTTGGACAATTCACGCATCCTCTTGAAAAAATAACTTATACAATTCATTTTGGAATGGAAGCTTAACCTTTTTTCAAAAGAAACTGTTGGAGAGGGTGAAGTTTTCTTTCTAGAACAACCTCACCATTGGGATTATTGAGTTTCAATTCCATTGCAAGGTTATTAGCAATTTAAGTTTTTGTTCAATCTCATACCTTCTTCTGCCTAATGTTCTTTTTAAAGAATGAAAATTAAATATTTTTTGTTATATTTTTTTTCCCAAGATTACCAACTCAACTTCCCACCATGCAAAAATAGAATTCCAAACTCTATGGTGCAAAAAATTTAAGTTAAAAAAGTTCAAAGTTAAATAATATAGTCATGCAAGGTGCAAAAGAAGTTGTTTTTGACTTCTTAAATGCAAATATCTTCCAACTTGTATGGTCAAAGTTCTTGAGTTTTGTATGACATATTCTTACAGTAATCTAGTACAAGATCCTAAGGTTAGATATGCAAAAGACCAATTTTCAAACTTTTTTACTCTTTCCCATAGAGGTGGCAGTTTTGAGTGTCTTTTGACAAAATAAAGGCCATGGTCCTTTAGGGGTTAACTTTTAGTTTTGTTGAGATGAAGCAACATCTATTCTTATTGTCTTAATAAAAGATAAAATATTGTTAAAGATTGCAAAGTTTGAAGATCCTAAACATGCATGGAAGCGTCTTTGAATCTTATTCAAGATTTGCAATGTAAATCAACAAGTCTTTCTCAAAAAAGAATATACTATTCAAAGGTCAACAATTACATTTGTGATTTTTGACTTATCAAGTTGCAAGTGAGCACTATTGACCAACCATTTGACAAAAATGACTTGGTCAAGACAATCTTAAAGGCATTACTAAATCCACATGAACCTATTAGTGGGTGTCAAACCTGGCAATTGCGCACCCCATATCTCTAGCTCAAAACATCCCATAACTCAACCATTTTTGCTAGTTATCAAGTATGACAACTTTCTCACCCACCTCTAGAGGTGAGTGACAACTCTAACTAGTTATGGCCTCTCTTTATAAAAGTTATAAAGTGATCTTGTAGCTCTCTTCTAGAGGGAGACTGTGATACGTGATACTAAAGAGGGAGATTGTGATACAAAAGAGGGAGGGTGTGATATTAAAGAGGGAGGGTGGACATTAAAGAGGGAGGGTGTGACATTAAAGATGTTAGTGTTATTACTAATCATACTACTAAAATCTCAATCACCTCTGTAATATCACACCCTAACCTCTTTAATATCACACCCTCCCTCTTTAGTATCACACATCAATCTTTGTGACATTATCCCATACATAAGTTATGAAAACTTACTCAAATTTTTATCAAGTAGTTTGTGAAGCTTTGAAAGGGTGATAACTTTGGAGAATTTGGTTTAGCCACCACCTCGTAACTTTACAAAAAAATCCGGACAGATTTATCCAGAAACCTGCAAATATGCCAAGTTTGACACCCACTATTACTTACGGCATTTCACGTACTTTTCCAAAAAAAAAATGTACATATTAAGAGACTTCAAACACCTTACAATAATTGAGCTCTTAATTACAAGAGGAAGACATCCAAAGAAGCATTGTATAGTACCCTTGCAAATCTTTACACCCAACCCTTTTTACTACTTACCAAACTTAGCATTTTATAAAACCCTTTTGAAACTTTTACATTTTGTATCATTGATCTTTGATTCTTATACAATCTTAATCAAGCATACCAAATTTTGAGTTCCAAAAAACCAAAACTCTATTTTTGGTGAATAATTTTACATAAAATTCATGGTTTTGCATAATAAATGATTAAAGAAGGTTGGTGATGATTTTTTGAGATTTGATTGCAAGGGTATGTAGGAAATGACCATAAGCACATCTTCCCTTCAAGCAAAAATCTCAAAAAAGTTTCAAAATTCCTTCTATATAGATTTTCATGTTAGGATGATCATGACCAAATTTAGTGAAAAAGAAATCTCTATTTTCTTATTAGATTTTGGAAAATTGACTCATATACTATGATTAAGTTTATACCTTTGAGCATGATGATGTTTTTGTTTTTCCAAAATCTAATAAGAAAGTAGAGATTTCTTTTATACTAAATTTGGTCATGATCATCCTAACATGAAAATCTATATAGAAGGAATTTTGAAACTTTTTTGAGATTTTTGCTTGAAGGGAAGATGTGCTTATGGTCATTTCCTATATACCCTTGCAATCAAATCTCAAAAAATCATCACCAACCTTCTTTAATCATTTATTATGCAAAACCATGAATTTTATGTAAAATTATTCACCAAAAATAGAGTTTTGGTTTTTTGGAACTCAAAATTTGGTATGCTTGATTAAGATTGTATAAGAATCAAAGATCAATGATACAAAATGTAAAAGTTTCAAAAGTTTTTTATAAAATGCTAAGTTTGCTAAGTAGTGAAAAGGGTTGGGTGTAAAGATTTGCAAGGGTATTGTACAAACAAAGTAGGTGCTTCTCTTGGCTCAACACTAAACCACCATTTTGCAAGGTCAAGATCACTTGCTATAATTGCAAAAAATCTACAACTAGACATTTGAAAGCTCAAAACTAAACATAGAAGAAAATTTGAGCAACATAGTGCCCAAGTAGTTAAAGAAGATCCTATCAAGATGTTAGCAACTAAACATCAAATGCTAAAAAAATGTTTGAAGTAGCAATAGCAATAACTAGCTTGGATTCTGCAACAAATCTAGCTTGTTACTATGATTCAAAGGCCTTAGCTCATGTTACTAGTACCAACAACCATTATGAACATATTGGTTTACACAACTCCTTATCTATGTGTAGCGCTAGGAGAGAAAATCACAAATTAATTGCAATAAAAGATGTCAAATTTGAAACTTTGTTTGCGAAGACATAGAGCATTGATCAAATTTTATTTGACTTTAGACTCACATAACTTTTTGTTAGTAGGGTGTGATATCCAAAAAGATTATTACATAATGTATGAAGAGAAGTCAAGTTGCATTATAAGGATACATAATAAAAACTGATAGTTGTTGAATCTAGTTCTTGCACTATCAAATGCACCTAAAGCTTGTGAAAACAAGGTTCCGTTCCATCAACTTTTTTAATCTTGATAATTTGACTAAACTATAGAATCAAAGGCTCGTTCATCTCAATTATCCAAGTTTGTCATATAAGGTAGGAGCACCCATCACCAACATTGTACCTAATGGTGTCACTCTCTACATATGGTAGTCATTCTAGAACTTAAATCTAGGTACACCATAGATAGCTTATCATTTTGGTCAATAGCAATAAGCTATCTATGATGTACCTAAATTTAAGTTCTAGAATGACTACCATGTGTAGAGAGTGATGCCATCAGGTACAATGTTGGTGATGGGTGCTCCTACCTTATGACTAAGCACTAGTTGGTCACATAGTTATTAAAAATTCAATTGCAAGAAAAAGTGTGCATAGGTAGGAAAGCAATACCAAAAATAATTTGACAATTGTTGGACTTCAAAGCTACTCCTTGGACACATCATGTGTAAAAATTTGAAGGGAAGAAAATGAAAAACTCATTTGTAGTGAGCTGCCCAAAATTGCTATGTTGCCAAAAAAATGTTGTTTAACCCCAAAACAACACTGAGGACATAATGTGTCCTCAACCAATGTTTTAAGTTAAATAAAAAATTATCAAAATTCTATTTTTAGTAGTTTATATTTTTGAAGTTTAGTATTAGCTTCAACAATCTGATTTTGCAAATGATTAATTATTATTTTTCTATTCAAGATTTTGTGCAAGGGTGTCCATTGCAATCTTGACTTTATGTAGTGTTGAGGGCTCTTGGGAATGAGCCTCAAATAAACTAGATCTTTGAGAAAAAATCACATTAGAAATTCATTTAAAAAAAATTTAGAGTAGATTTTGAGAAGTCATAAATTGATTGGGGTTATGCATGTTAGGCCCTTTAACCTCATATTTGTTTGGTGACCAACTTTTTAGATTTGACATGTGAAAAGAAGATTGAAAGACTTCAAATCACTTTCACAATTTTAACGCTCTCATGATCAAACATTTTAATCTTTCAATCCATAAGAGATTTTGTTGTGTTTTCTTTTCTAATGTGATCTCTAACAAGTCTAGTTTGATTTTATATGGTTACAATTCAAAATGAACTGATACAATTTATCAAAATGGTGGCTTTTTGTTCAAATTAGAGCAAATTCCTAAAAGCTCAAGAATCTCCACGGTCGTTTTGGGGTTAACCCCTCAAAGCCCCGGGTATCAGACTATACACAAGGAATGGAGCAAATTTTTTGCTGCTGGGACGTTGAGGGATTAAGGCTTTAGGAGTTAAATGTTTCTTTTTGCAATTCACAACATAAAAACACAACAAAGCCAAGTGAGTAAATAGGCACTGAACTAGGCCTAGGCAAAAACAAGTTGTGAACCACTCCTCCCTCCTTTGTCTACTATTACTTTAGTGGGAAAACATTGTTGCCATTAGTTGCTTGCTTAAACTCTACACTAAATAGTATAATTAGGTTGCTTTACTTAAAAAAGGTGTCTCATGACTCATTGCTTGGCCATCCTAGTAGTGCATGCAACTTTCTAAATACTAGAGTTTCACATGATTTACAGCATGGACGCCACTAGTTTACTTTTTTTTGCATTGTCATTCTTGTTGCCAAGCCTTTGAAAATTTGTTTATTGCAACAATCATTGATGAAAATTATTACAATAGCAATGAATATATATGGATGTTGCTATTTTGAGAGCCCAAAATGGTGAGCCATAAGTAGTAAGCCAAAATTTTGTGAGCAAGAACCAATTTTGAGCTCAAAATTAATCAAAAAATTAAAAATATAACAAGTTTTTTAAGAGAAGAAAATTTAAAATGCACAATTATAGGACCCTAATATAGGGTTGTAGGTGAAAGTTGGTATTTTGAGAAAAAAATCCAAGCTCTTAGCTCACAACCCACGGATCCCCGCTCACTGTATAACATTCTCCAGCACATATGTAATGTAAAATGTCAAGAAATTATTGCAGAGCAACCTAATTACACTATTTGGTGTAACTAATTATATAAAATTTATCCCAAAGGCACGGAGTATGATGGATGGCTCACACAATTAGGTTGGTTCTTGAAAGAATTTACCATTAACCTCTAAAGTTCCAAGCCCTTTTTGTGTAATAGTTACTAAAAACAGCCTCTTTTAGTGGAGTCTCTCAAAACCATACCTACTTGCAAACTAAAACTCCTCATAAATTTCATCTCATGAATTGAAATTGAATGATTCAAAGCTTCATGCATACATTAATCTAAATAATCAATTCCAAAATTTTAAAAAATGAAAATTTCAAAGATTTTTTTTTAGTTGCCTGGGCTGCCCAAGTCAAAAGTCATGAAAATTGTTGGACTTTAAAGCTACCACAATGGTGCCTCAATAAAATGAAGGTATCCGGACAGCATATTCATTTCGTGTAAGGAAAGCATTCATTGTAACCAAACACATCTTTTGTAGCTTCCTAACCGCCAGGGACAGTCATCTCCTTCATTTTAGCTAAGCATTTTTTCTTATAAAGGTTCATCTTAAAGAGGCACTACTATACTTGGGCACATCATGTGTAATAGTTTTAGAGAAAAAATGAAAACCCCGTTTGTAATGAGCTGCCCAAAATTGCAATGTTGTCAGAAAACTATATTTAGGGTTTTAGGGGTTAAAAGAGGTTTTAAATTTATAATGTTGTTGATTTGGCTTCTGAATTTTGATTTTATTTTTTGTTACATTCAATTCTTGTAACAAAGCCTCAAATTTTTACTGCAATTTTTTCCCAAAAACGTTGTAATGTAGGCATTTCCTAGTGAAAGATGTTTAGAAATTGGGATGTAGTGTGATTGTGTAAAGCCAAAAGTTTCAATTCTTGGAGTACAAGTCTCACTTTCTTTGGACTAGAATTTCCAAATAGCCATGCCAAGTGAACTTAGGGCCACTTCACACAATGGCCAAAGGTTAAGAGGTTGTTGATTTCCACCAATCATGTTGTAAGAAACCAAGATTTAGGCATTTGGACCCTTCACACTAAAGGCTAAAATCTAAAATTCAAATTTTTTCAAATTGATGGTTTTTTCATCCAAAGCAACAACCTCTCAAAAGAAGTTTGGGTTGAGCAAAACTTAAGACCCATACTATGGTTAAGAGGTTGTCAAATTTTTCCTATATAAAATAATCATAAAATGACAAGATCTTTGGTCATTAGATTGAAAGGTCAAACAAATGTTATGGATTTGGACATTGGGCTTGACCTTTGGTGATTTCACACTATTGCCGTTCAAGTTGAGAGGCCATGGAAGTACATTACAAAGGGTTTGAACTTTGAACTTGGCCTTGTGAAGGTTAGCCAAAGGTTTCAAAAAAAAGTTGCCTATTTTCAACCCATTATGTTGGCCTCTCTCTTACTCCCACATCCTCTTGACTTGCCATAGTGTGAAGTGGCCCTTATATGCTCAAAAAATCTAGCCTCCCAATTAACACCAAGTTTTGAGAATTTAACGCCTAAAGGACCAAGCCCTTTTTTCTGCCAAAATCATTGAAAACTGCCACTTTTAGGGGATGAGTAAGAAGGTAGAATTTCATTTTTTATGGAAATCCAACTGTAGGATCTAACCTTAGACTAGAAGAAGTACTTATGGAAAAAAAATCAGGTCATTCTAGATGGAAAGGAGGAAGATATTTACATCTAAAGTGAAAGGGAAAAGGTTTTTTCCCTTCCTGCTAGTAAATTTCAAAAGCCTCTAACCTCTCTAACATGAAAAAAATTGCTCTACCCAAAGTTGTGCTTTTATTTTTCCATGTAGGAGATCAAGCTAGGTATATGTGGGAGAATTTTCAAATCAATTGGAACTATACAACACATGGGAAAAAAATAGTAAGTAAAAGGAAGTAAAGAATTAGTCAAAATACTAAACTATTAAGAATTTAATAATTGAAATAAAAAATGAAAAATTCCAAAGGCTATAATGTTGTAATAAACAATCTATTTCCTTAGGTTTGTTTTTTTTCCAAAGTATTGAAAATAGAGTAAAATAACGGACTTCAAAGTTTATTTTAGAGTAGAGAATCCATAATTGCCCGTAAAAAAAAACTCCTCATAACTTTCATCTCATTGATTGAAATTGAATGATTCAAAGCTTCCCATCTATATAATAATCTAAAGAACCAATTCCAGATTTTTATTTTTTTAAAGAGAAATTTTTTAAAGAAGTTTTTTGGGCTGCCCAAACTGCCACTCCTCCCTTATTTTTGATAAATTTTTGCATAACTTCTTTGATAAATGTTAGAATGAAGAAAGAGTTAGATGCCTATGTAGATCTTAGAATTCCCCACTTTCAATAAAAGTCTCAAAAAATCACACAAAGTAGCTTATCAAAAAGTACATGCCCAAAATTCCATTTGTCCCCCGAAGGAACAATGGCCCTTTAGGGGTTAACCCTTTAGTGACCGTCGACCATTTGGAGGGGCACCTCAAATTTTTACTATACGGTCTGCAAAACACATTCAAGGACAAAATTTGTGTTTCTAAAATCAAATTGGACTAGACATATCAAAGCTAAGGATATTTGGGCAAGCATTTTCTGTGTTAATATTTGAGATAAGATTGTGAAAATTAGGATGTATGTACTCATATTGAGAAGCTTGCGTTCCTCCCAAAAACAAATTGAAATTGGATTATTTTTTTATTGAGATATGGTACCATGTGTGATTTAGGTGTTAACCCGGGCATAGCTAAAAAAAATCAAAAACAAAGGGATTGAGGGAGATTGTTGCCCACAAAGTATTCAAAAGCAATTTACAAAGGATTGGTTAACAGGAAAAAATTGCACTCAACTCTGCTTGACATTGTAATAAATCAAGTTTCACTTTTTTATTTTTAGAAAAAATTACCTTGTCAAGTACTCCACATGGTGTTCTAGGTTTTCACCATACAAATTTTGTAACTAAGCTTCATTCTAAAAGCATCTTTTTTTGTGAATGTTATTTAGTGTAATGATAGTTTCAACAAAGTAGTTTGTGCTTCTAGTTTTTTTCCGCTGTATTCTAAATATTGGATGATGATGAAATTTGTGACGCATATAGCCAACTTCATGCTCTACAAGGAATTCAAATTGCACAAGAGATTCATATAATAGAATATATCATTTTGGATGACCAAAAAATATTTTGACACCTTAGACAAGCTTCAAAAAAAGTATGGATCTTACTTTGGGTGTTATAATCTAAGGAAGTATACCCTCACAAAGTTTGAGATTTTGAAAGGGATTACATAAATAAGTGACAAAATAGATCTTATGGTTGAATAATCAAAAAGGTTTCCAAAATTTTATCCACTAATCATTTTATTGAGAGAAGTGAGTTTTGAGCCATTTGAGCATGTAAACACAAATGAATTTTAGGAGTTAACCCCTAAAGGACCGTTGTCCCTTCGAGGGACAATTGGGATTTCGGGCATGTACCTACGGCTAAACTACTTTATGCAATTTTTTGAAACTTTTATGGAAAATGGGGAATTCAAAGATCTATGAGGGCATCTAGTTTTTTCCTCATTTTGACATTCAACAATAAAGTTATGCAAGAATTTCTGATGTCAAGGGGAGGGAGGGCAATCTGGGCAGCTCAAAAACCTCTTTAATCCTTAAATTTTTCATTGACCCAAATTGGGTTGATTGGTTTTTAGCAAGGCCATTTATGACCTTAGGAATGTGAAGAGTCACTTGAACTTTGACTCATTTGAAAGATAAACAAGTTTTCAAATGTAGAAGAAGAGTCACCATTGAATTTACAAAAATTTTCAAACCATGGGTGGTCTTGGAGTTGTAGTGTTAAATTTTGGCCCTAGATTTGTGAAAGTCTTCAATTTTACTCACAATTTTTGAAATTTAAGAGTAAAGTGGTCATTATTGCAAGACCATTTTCTCACTCATTTTTTACCCTAAAAATACAAGGCTTGTTTCTATGCGTGTGGAACTTGATTACCTTGAGAATGAGCGTAAGATGCCAACTTTTTAAAATGTTATGTGTCCACAAGAGCCAATCAAAGCACAATTTCAACTACTCCAAAACATTGGTTTCCTTGTAGTACCATTTACACTTTTGTTATTATCTTCCAATCAAACCCTTGGATTGAAACCAAACTTTGTAAAGATGATAAGGACTTGGCTTTCTATAAGATCTTACGATTACTTTGGCCTAAAAATGACTCATCATTCTTTAAGCTTCACCCTTTCATAACTTACAAAATTGAGGTCCAAAACACCTTCAAAATGGCTGAAAAATTTAAGGGTAAAATTGTATTTTTTTAAAATAAAAAACTGAAATTGGTTCTTTAGATTTTTTTATATGTGGGAAGCTTTGAATCATTCCATTTCAATCAATGAGATGAAAGTTATGAGATGTTTTAGTTTGTGGGCATTTACAGATCCTCTACTCTAAAACAAACTTTGAACTCCTTTATTTTCCACAGTTTTCAATATTTTGGAAAAAAAACTAAAGCTCAGGAAGTAGATTTTTTATCACAACATTAGACTGTTGGGATTTGCATTTTTCATTTCAATAATTAAATTCTTGACAATTTAGTGATTTAACTCATTCTCTACTTCTTCTTTTTTACTAATTTTTCCCATGTGTTGTATAGTTCCAATTGATTTGAAAATTCTCCCACGCATGCCTAACTTGGTCTACTACATGGAAAAATAAACCTCAACTTTGTGTAGAGCAAGTTTTTCATGTAAGAGTGGTCAAATGCTTCTAATTTTTTTGGACAGCAAGGAAAAAAGCCTTTTTTTTCACTTTAGATGTAAATATCAACCTCCTCACCATCTAGAATGATCTGATTTTTTTTTCCACAAGTACCTCTTCTAGTCTAAGGCAAGATCCTACGATTGCATTTCCAAAAAAAAAAAAAAAAAAAAAAAAAAACTACCTTCTTACTCATCCCCTAGAAGTGGCAATTTTCAGTGATTTTGACAAAAAAAAAAGGGCTTGATCCTTTAGGGTTAATGACATTTCTATTGTTTCTTGTATGGTTATTTGAGCAATTTTGGCAAGAGGTGTACCATGCTGCACATGCTTTTTTTGGGCTTTATATGATATTATTTGGGCATTATATGATATTATTTGGGCTTTATATGATGTTAATTGGGCTTTGTATGATATGTTTGTAATTGGAATAAAACCAGTTGCTAATCTTTAAACGTCAAAAGGCATGCAATATACTTCCAAATGGTGACTTGACATGTCATGTGTGATGCCTTAGACAATCAAGGGTTAACGTAGTTGGGTGAATGATATTTTGGTAGAAATAATATATTTGTTTTTTTTGTTGTATGTTGTCTCAAAATTTTCTATATTAAAGAGATGGGTAGTAAAACCCCTAATTTCCAATTGTTCAAAGATTTTGTGCTTTTTAAACAACAATTTTGACTCATTACGAATAAGGTAATTTGATTGGGGCCAAGTAACTGGATATCACTAGAATTAGTGAAGGATACTCCATATATGAATCAAAACATAATCCAAGTAGGATAAATAGAGATACCATATGATCAAATACAATATTTACTTAATGTAGACGACGCGAGAACCAATTTCTGATTTTTTAATTTTCTAAAGGTTAACGAAGTCTTCTAATTGTAACAAATTCACATGAAGAGAACATAATTACAGTTTTCATATCTACTTCCATGCCAACCACTTCATTTTGCTGAAGAAGTCATAGCTTCTATCTTGATGTTTACCCAGTTTGTTAGATTAGCAATATCCATTAATGCAAGCATCATGGATGTTGTAAGATTGTTTTAGGAATGAATCCCAAGGAGCGTATATAAATCCCCCTGAGCATCACGGGGGATTTATATAGGCTCCTTGTGAAGGCTCAACCAAAGAAGAAAAATTTAAGTTTCTAGTACTTCATAAAAATCTCCTTCCAAGTTAACCCCTAAAGAACTTGATCCATTTTGAAATGGTCAAACTTCATTTCTAAGCTTAACTTTGCTTTTTAAATTGTGTTCAAACAACAATTTTATATTAATTTTATATTTTTATTGCTTGAAACTATGAATGATATACCAATGTAAGAAATCTCAATTTGTTTCATGAAAATTTGTAATTGTTATCATTTTTTTTCATGAAATAAACATAAATAAGTTAAAATAGCAAAAAAAGTCTAAATTACTTGAATTTTTTTCAAGAGGTACAAGCAATAATAAAGATTAGTTTGAAAAATTTTCAATTGGTTATTTTATTATTTTACACCCAAATCAACCACAAAAAAGAATTTAAAGTCAGATTTGACTATCAAACCATGTTTATCCTTATATTTAATTAATTTATAAAATTTTGATATTTTTTACTAGAAGACACATTCATTTTCTATTTATGTTGGTTTTTTCAATAAATTTGAACAAATATTCAAATTACTATGATTTTTTAAAGCTAAGTATGGAAATAAAATCACTTCAATTAGAATATATATTTAAAAAAAACTATAATTTCTACCATAAATGAATGGTAGAATGAGAAACATAGTTTTGTAGTTTAAACTTAAAATGCACTTACATAGTAGAAAATATGAATGAAAAACATACCATATTGTCTAATTTGGATTTTAACACTTGAAGCTTTCAATGGCAATAACTTTCTTGATTTTTGACATTTTTCAAAAGAATTAAATGGAATAGAAAGGAAACTTGTCAAGCTTCATTTTCTTAGTTTGAACTACGTACCAAAATTTGATATTTTGAAAGTTACAATTAGGGTTGACCAAGGTGCATCCACTTTTTGGATGCACAGACCTTTGAGGGTTAAACCTCTCATTGATAGAGATTACTACAAGAAAACAATGTTCATATTGACATGTCCAAATTGACTAAAATGTCAAAACTGACAATAAATTGACAAAATATGTCCAAATTGACAAAAAGTATTTGAATGAGGTTGACTTAATTGACAGAAAATGTCTGAATTGACACTCCCTTGTAAGATCTCAAATTGTAAATAAGAAATGAATGTAAATAAGTCCTATGCATATATAAACTTGACTTATTTCATACATCCACATATTGCAAGATTCTTGAGTTTGTTTTTTTAGCACTTTGTAGTTTCTATCTCCAAAAAAATTCTTTGTAATAAATTCTCATACCTTAACCTATTTTAGAAGAAATTTTGGATTTTTCGTTTCAAATTTTACTGAAGAAGATTGATGAGTGCAATGACAAATCCAATTATGTGCATATATGTATAAATATAGAATTATAGGGAAGTAACCTTCTTTCTTTTTTTAAGTTGTCGTTTAATTGTACTTATAGATTGTAGTTTCTATAACATCTTCACATAATAAAGAATGAATATCTAAATTACTTGGTGTATGAAATCTGGCAAATATAGGTTCATTATATACATTGGCTTGTAAGCTATATCCATGTTTGAAAGTGAACAAAAAATCGTGTAGGTTTGATGCAGAGCACTCATATTTGTGGGGAATTACCATACCGCAAAGAATCCGGTTTGGTTTTAACCCCTGAAGGGCCCTTGGGCTCTAGAGTTACGGTATCAAATACGGTTGCAACCAATATCAGAAGTTTGAATTAGTTAAAAATTAAGTGTTACAACCATACATATTGAAGGGTTGTATGATGGTGGGTGTGTAAAAAACTTTGAAAGCCCTCAGAGCAGCTCAAATACGTCTATATGTATGGTCAGACATACAGCCGCAAAGGACGTTTGGGCCCCTCAGGGGTTAAATTTGCAAAACATAAAATTGGAGAGAAATATATAAAGACCAGAAATCAGTTGGTAAGATAATAAAATCACAGAAAATTTACCAAGTCAATAATGTGAAGGGGCAGATTGCCCATTTTCTAAACTACAAGATACATGATGTTCTAATAATTAAAACTTGGCTCAAAATAAGGTTTGGAAATTGAAACATCTTGGTATGCTTAAGTAGATGTCAATGTGTGAGTATAGCTAGGTGCAAAAGCATTTTCTTTTTGAAAAACAACACTAAATAAAAGCAACACAATTACATGATTATAGGCTTGTAGCAACTCTAGAAAGTGCTATGCATGTAACTATAGAGGGGTTGTCAAGTGATTAAAACAACATTTTAATTTATGCAATTGTTTTGTGGAAAATTTCAATAAACTTTTGATAATTAGTTACAAATCTTGAAAACTTTCTTGAATGAGATTTGGAATTTTCAACTAATGAAAATGAAAATTCTTAATGCTAAAATTTACATTGATTTATCATAATCTTTTTGAATTTCAATCCCATCTGCATTTTTTGGAGCTAGAAGAGTCTTAGATTTTTTCATGATGAATATCTGTGCCAAGTTCAATTCCTGGCAAAGAGAGGTTGATCATGCACAAATTATTTTTTGACATAGATGGACTTTGGTGGAAGAATATTTTAAGACAAAGAAAATTAGCTAATCCTAAAATAATATAGGATAAAATGACTTGAAAATAGTGAGAAATTACTGCTAAAATGTGCTAATTTACAAGGGAAACTGTCCAAAATGACAAAAATATGTCCAAATCAACATGGTTAAATCTACAGAAATTGTTCAATTTGACAGTTTTTTGTCATTTTGGACACATTTAGTCAATTCGGACATGTCAATTAGGACACAATTTCTTGTAGTATAATGTTCTAAGAATCAAGCTGAATCCACCCAACAATAGAAATTAGCTGGCAAAGCTAAAACTTCTCCTTGAACACTAATCATGTTTAATCCAAACAATAAAAGCTTATAATTAATTTGGGCTACAATTACAAATCGGGAATTGATATGTGTACCCATTTCAATTACTATACCACACTCCCAAAGTAAATTTTAGATTTTTACCATCAAAAAGCTGAATTTGAGATTTTGGAATTCAAATTTGGACTTAGAGACCATGATTTAGTCTAGAACCACAAAAAAAGTTGCAATTCAACAACACCCAATGAAAAAGCTTATCATTTTTACAAACAAAAGTAAAAGTAACACTTTTCTCCCTTTCTCATTGGGTGTTGTTGAATTGCAACCTTTTTTAATGGTTCTAGATAAAATCATGGTCTTTGAGTCCAAATCTAAATTCCAAATTCTCAAATTCAGCTTTTTGATGGTAGAATTCTAAATTTTACTCTAGGGCATGGTACAATAATTGAAAGGGTGTGGTACACATATCAATTCCCTTACAAATCCATGTATTAGTAATCCTTATACATTCTTCATTCATGACTTTATCATTTAGGACCTTTCTAGGATGACAAAGAAAGATTATCATTCAAGCCTAGGCAAGTTTCTATCACACAACAGGGAAAAAGTATGAAAGCGTCTTTAAGTAAGGTAGGAGGCTCATAAACCGTCCAAGCTTTAAAATTGCACACCTTCTCAAATATGTTTCATTTGTACACATTATTTTTCACGGGTTCCAACAATATACAAGCAGTGTATATTTGAGGAGGTGTGTAATTTTAGAGCCTTATACCACTTCAACTTCAAAATTTCATAACTAATTTAACAAAATTCCAAAAAACATGAAACTTCCTCTTGTCTTTTAAGAAACATTACTGAAAAATATTTCAGAAAGTTTCACATCCCTAAAGTTCAGTTCAGCCCTTAGATGGTCGGTTTATGAACCTCCTACCTTAGCTTTTTAAGGGGCATTCCTTTATTTCCATCTAAGACCTTACGTTAATAAAATTTAGGGATTCCAAGGGAATAATTAACCAAAGAGTAAAAAATAAACTCCCGCAGAAATTTCCTAGAAACCATCATTTCAAAAAAATGAAATTGCATATGTCAGGTTCTACTAGCCAAAACTTATGCTCATTAATTGGCTGATCAAAGTAAATATGAATAGTATCCACTATCTAGGTACAAGTAATACTTGCGTACATTGTTGCAATCACATTAAATTATTTTGCCCACGGATGTTTATTTTTTTCAGTATCTCAGCATAATGTTGATAAATTTTTATTCTATTACAATTATTGTGGTCAACTTATTTTATTTCACCTATGATTTTTCGGATGTAATTTGGACTAACCTGCTGTTAGACTATGATAATTCATACATTTAGTTAGGTTTTCTTTATATTGGTAACATGTTCTAGAACTAGCCTCACTACAGTCAGAATTCATACATGCAATAATAAGAAATGCCTAACCTAAAATGTGTTCCTGCCATTAGTGTTATTTTTTGTATCAATGCTAAACATAAATACTTTTTTATCAACCATTTTTTTGTTTTTCGCAAAAATTAATGGAAAACGTTAAGAACATTAAAAATATTATTTGATTTCATCTTGAAAATCTGCTTCCTACAAGAAAGAAAAGCTTTATGTTAACATGAAATTCAAAAAATTAAACGCTTCCAAAATATTGAATTTTTGAACATTGGTTGAATACACGATCGTCAGTCGTCTTGCGTAGCACACCGGTTCTATCACTATGAGACAAACTCCAGGCTTTTAACAAATTAGAGACATGCTCAGCATGTTTGATAAAAAAAAATCTAAACTTTATTAGCCCATGCCCTTAGGACACGTAGGGATTGAAGCATTTTAACTACACTAAATAGTGCATAGTGTATTTAGGTTGCCCCACACTAATTTCTCGACATTCCACACTATTTAAATACTTACGGCTACAGTAATTTTCAGCAATACTTATTGTGATAAAACATTTTTAAAAGACTTGGCAAGTATTACAAAGTTGTAGAAAGACAAATTAGCAATATTCAAGTTGAAAATCAAGTGAAATCTAAATATATAAATAGTTGCATGCACTTCCAAGTGGCCAAGCAGTGGGTCATGAGGTAACTTTCTACGGTAAGGCAACTTAATTATTGAGGCAACCTAAATGCACTATTTGGTGTACTGTAAATACAGCATGTCTGCTCAATGTACACATGGACTTTAACCCCTAAAAGACCACTTGTCCCTACGGAATACAAATAAGATTTTGGGCATGTACTTATGGCTAAACTACTTTGTGTAAATTTTTGAAACTTTTATGGAAGATGGGGAATTCAAAGATTTGTGTGGTCATCTAATTTTTTCCTCATTCCAAAATTTATTGAAGAAGTTAAAATTGAATTTGTGAGAATTTTAGTTTGGCAAGCAGCCCAAGAACTTCTTTAAAAATTGCATTTTTTCTAAATAAAAATTTGAGGTTAGTTCTTTAGACTTACATATATGTGGGAAGCTTTGAATCATTCAATTCTAATTGATGAGATGAAAGTTATGAGAAGTTTTAGCTTGCGTGTAGGCATAGTTTTGAGGTTTACCACACCTATCCGCAAACTCAAATTTCTCATAACTTTCATCCCATCAATTAGAATTGAATGATTCAAAGCTTCTCACATATATGTAAGTCTAAAGAACTAACCTCAAATTTTTAATTTTAAAAAATACAAATTTTAAAAAAGTTTTTGGGCTGCCCGCTGAACTAAAATCCTCATAAATTCATTTTTAACTTCTTCAATAAATGTTGGAATGAGAAAAAAATCAGATGCCCACACATATCTTTGAATTCCCCATCTTCTATAAAATTTCAAAAAATTACACAAAATAGTTTAGCCATAAATACATGCCCAAAATCCCATTTGTCCCCCATAGGAACAAGTGGTCCTTTACGGGTTAATAAACGCACTATTTTTATTCCTGCCCTGGGAATACTCAGTTTATCATTGATTTTTCCCCCAATCGGTTCTCTCATTAGTACACGTCACAACCCACTACAGTACTGTGGGAGAATTTAGAGTGTAGTGTGTGGCTGCGGGCAGCTATGTTGAATATTATTCATTAGCAACCCATCCAATTTACTCCCTATCCAATTGCATGCTAACAGTTGGTTCCTTTTTCTGTTCATTATCCAAGGCGCCATGTTAAGGGGAGTTACCATATGTCCCACATCGCGATTCTACAAGATTTCAAATTTTGTTTGTATTTGGATGTTTTGAAGGTAAAAAGAAATCTTTATAAAACGTTAGGATATTTTGTATAATAAAGGTTTTTGAAGAAGGCTATTAAGTTAGGGTTTCTATTTATTTATTTTTGCTATATCTAAATCCTGAAACAAAGTTTAATTTTGTTACACCAAATTTTTCAAAAAACGTTATTGTGTTGATAATCGTAAATGATTTTTGGATTTGGGGTAGGAGCCTTAATGCAAAGCTGCACGTCTTATTTTTCAACATCTCAACCAATCATATTTTGAGAATTCAATGAGATCAAGTGGGGTAATGTGAGTTCAACTCTCAATTTTTGAATTTTAATTGGTTGAGAGCAGTGTTTTTTTTTGGGCAATTTAAGGCCCAATTGCCGCAAAAATAAAAGGCTAGCTTCAAGCCTATAGGAAAAAAAGGGGGAACTTTTTTCAAAAAATGCTAGATTGCAATAATGAAAATTGCGTTGCAGCCTAGGCTTTCATGAAATCCTTATCAAATTGAAAATTGATGCCATCATTTTAAAATTATTTGAGCATTTTAACTTTATTTGAAGTGTTGCCTAATCCAATTCAATATAACACTTAAGTAATGGCAATGATTATTTGGATGTTTTCAAAAAATAACCAATGAATATTTTTTACCTACAAAAAAATCCCATGATGCTCCAAAAATCCATGCATTGGGGCCACCTTCAACTTCAACCAAAATAGGGACAGAGCCAGCAAGCTACAAACCATTTTCAAAAATGCCACCCAAGCATCGGTGGGAAAACAAAAAAAACCCTGGTTGAGAGGTAAAACTCGGGACATCTTGCTTCACACTATATCCCGCCTTTTAAACACAAGTTTACTTTAAAACATCTTATAAATATCACTCCTTAGAAATTTTGAGTGGATTTTAGCATTAAGAATTGGATGTAACAAAGTAATGACCCCAATGTAGGAGCCTTGTTCCAAAACATTCGTTGCATGAGATACTCCAATGTTTTTTTATGTGACATTAAACTTATAGATTTTTTTATGTGACATTAAGCTTATAGTATTGATACACAAAGCATAGTGTGGGTTGCCCGTAAATGCAAACCAAACAATGAACGTGTATGATTTCACTCATAATTTGATGTCCATTTATAACTTTTATGAAAGAAAAATATTAGGTACATGAGTATATGAATAAATGATACTAAAATAGTTATTTTAGTCAATATTAGATTTGAATAGTGCTAAATCCCTTTACATTAACTTAGGTGAAATATGTCTAATTAGTGTGAAGATGAAGCATGCATCTCCCTTGTTCTTCACACAAGGATTAGATCACAACCTTTTAGAGCCCCTCAACTAATTAGGAAAAGCTTCCCCTAAAGGACCATTGTCCCTTTGCGGGACAAATAGGATTTTGGGCATGTACCTATGGCTAAACTACTTTGCTTGATTTTTTGAAACTTTTATTGAAGGTGAGAAATTCAAAGATTTATGTGGGAATGTAATTTTTTCTTCATTCCAACATTTATTGAAGAAGTTAAAAGTGAATAACTGAAAAACAGGGGACTATTGGGCAGCCAAAAACTTCTTTAAAATTTTCATTTTTTTCAAATAAAAATTTGAAATAGGTTCTTTAGACTTGTGTAGATTTGGGGAGCTTTGGATCATTCAATTTTGATAGATAAGATGAAAGTTATGAGAAGTTTTAGTTTGCGGGTAGGTGTGGTTTCTCTCAAAATCACACGTGCTTGTAACTGAAAATTTCTCATAACTTTCATCTCATTTATCAAAATTGAATGATTCAAAGCTCCCCACGTCTACACAAGTCTAAAGTAACTATTTCAGATTTTTATTTGAAAAAAATGAAAATTTTAAAGAAGTTTTTGGCTGCCCAATAGTCCCCTATTTTTCAATTATTCATTTTTAACTTCTTCAATAAATGTCGGAATGAAGTAAAAATCACATTCCCACGTAAATCTTTGAATTTCTCACCTTCAATAAAAGTTTCAAAAAATCACGCAAAGTAGTTTAGCCATAGGTACATGCCCAAAATCCCATTTGTCCCCCAAAAGGGCCCTTGATCTTTTAGGAGTTAACCCCTAAAGGTCCAAGCCCTTTTTACAGAGAAAATCACAAAAAATTGTCGCTTTTAGAAAGTTTAGTAAAAAGAGATTTTATGTTTTGTTTTTGGGAAATCCAATTGTAGGATCTTGCTCCAGACTAGAAGAGGTACTTGTGGAAAAAATCGGCTCATTCTAGATAGAGAGGATTGAGAAATTTACATCTAAAGTGAAGATTTTTTTTTCCATGCTACCAAAAAATTTTAGAAGCCTTTGACCACTTTTATACCAAAAAAAAATTGCTCTACCCAAAGTTGTACTTTATTTTTTCCATATAGGAGATCAAGTTAGGTAAGTGTGGGAGAATTTTCAAATCAATTGGAATTATACAACACATGGGAAAAAATAGTAAGTAAAAAGAAGTAGAGAATGAGTCAAAATACTAAATTGTTAAGAATTTCATTATTGAAATGAAAATGCAAATCCCAACATCTATGATGTCGTAAATAAACAATCTACTTCCTTTGGTTTAATTTGTTCCAAAATATTGAAAATTGAGAGAAATAAAGAACTTCAAAGTTTATTTTAGAGTAGAGAATCCATAATTGTCATTGATTGAAATTGAATGATTCAAACTGAGCTTCCCACGTATAAAAATATCTAAAGAACCAACTTCAAATTTTTGTTTTAAATACATGTAAGTTTTAAAGAAGTTTTTGGGCTGCTTGGATGGGTAGTCCTCCTCAAACTTTCATAAAATTCATACATAACTTCTTCATCAAATGTAGGAATGAAGAAAAGTTTAGATGCTCACATAGATTTTTGAATTCCCACCTTCAATAAAAGTTTCAAAAAATCACACAAAGTAGTATAGCCATAGGTACATGCCCAAAGTACAACTTGTCCCCCAAAGGAACAATGATCCTTTAGGGCTAACCCCTAAATCCCTGGGGCCTTTATTTTGTCAAAAGGCACTCAAAATTGCCACTTCTATTGCAAAGAGTAAAAAGTTTGAAAATTGGTCTTTTTGAATATCTAACCATAGGTTCTTGTACTAGACTAGTATAAGAATGTGGAAACAAAAATTCAAAAACTTTGACCGCATAGATTGCAAGATATTTGCATTTAAAGTGTCAAAAACAAACTTTTTTGCACCTTGAATGACTAGATTATTTGACTTTGATCTATTTTTAACTTCAAATTTTTGCACCACAAAGTTTTGGGGTTTATTTTTCAAAGGTGAAAAATAGAGTTGAGAATCTTTGGAAAAAAATCAAAACAAAAAACACTTAATTTTCATTCTTTAAAAAAACATTAGGTAGAAGAAGGTATGAGACTGAACAAAAACTTCAATTGTTCATAACCTTGCAATGGAATTGAAATGCAATAATCCCAATGGTGAGATTGTTCTAGAAAGCAAACTTCACCTTTTCCAATTTTTTTTTTTAATAAAATGTTAAAATTTCATTCAAAAATGAAAATTTTAAGTTATTTTTTCAAGAAGATGCTTAAAGTACCCGAAAAACTAAATTATCCATAACTTTCTCATAACTACTATAGGTTAGGAGCAGATTTAGCATGTCTCTGCCAAATCAATTATTTTTTGAGAAAAAATCAATTAGGCATCTGATTTCATAATTAAACAAGATTAGGCACTTTCAAAAAAAATTTGTAATTATTTGACATTCAACCAATTTTTTTTAGTAGAGTTAAGCCTTTTTCTAAGTATCTTCCACTTTCTAAAATTAGCCCTTGGTATAAAATTTGCAGTAGATTGAGCCTTCTTGAAATCAACCTTGACCTTCCATTGTTAGTAAGCTTAATGACTTTTATAGTATTTGACATTTCAATTTTTTGATTTATTTGACATTGGGCACTTTTGGAGAATAATCTAAAGAATAATTAGGCAAAATTTTGGGGAATTATTTATGCCGAATTTGCTATCAACCTACAGTAGTCCAAATGGAATGAATCAAAGCTTCAGATGTGGGAAAAATTATAACCTATGAGAAGAAAAATAAAAAAAAAGAAAAAAAATTTGTAAAACAAAAATTTTGCCCGATCTCCATAAAGTTTTGCTTATCTAGGCATAACTTTTGCTTTTGGTCATAGATTGGAATAAAATTTACATTCTCCAAAAGCTAACGTGTTTTTTTTTTACAAAAAAAGTTTCAAAAAATTAAAACAAAAATTGAGATCGTAGGTACCTGCCCAAAATCCCATTTGTCCCCCAAGGAGACACTCAGAGATTTAGGAGTTAATGCAACATTCTTTGCACACTTTTAATTGAAACATATACCTCTAGAATCTCCTAAAAAAATTTGGCCACTTAAATCATATTACTTGAGATAGTATGTAATACCTCACAACATGCTAAATTACTGTAAATTATTACAAATTATTTGTTAATGCACCTCACAAATTCAATTAGTTTTTGAATTAGTGAAAATTAGCATTATGTAGTGCAAGACACAATAATTGAAATAGCCTGTACAGGACATTATTTTTTAAATAAAAAGGTACAAAAACGAATAATTGAATTTGGATTGGCTACATTAGGAGGGTCCTAGAGCAAACCAGTCATTTTCAAATAGTGAGGGTGAAAACATAGTACACACCTCAAATGAAACAGCTCTGTCATGTACTCATGTGGCTGGAAACTAATGGGTTACCCCTCCCCAGGGGCCCCCGTCAGTGTCATAGCTCCTGTCAAAGCTCCCTCTCATGGATGCTCTTTTTGCTGCTCTATGGGTACTATCCATGTGCGTTTTTATAAATGGTCTCTGTCATTGGGAGCAAGAGGTATCCCACAATCAAAAAATAGGGGATTAGATTTCTACAGTGGAACCTATATTTAGATTAACAACACCCTTGCAATACTACAATCTTCAATGAATTGCACATACTGTACAGTACCAGTTAGTACCCGAGTTAGTATTGTAGGTAGAACCTGTTTTGGCATTTCAAAAAAGTTTGTATAACAAAAAATGTAAAAGTTATTTCAATCTCATATTTTTGGTATATGATTCTCATGCAATCCTGATTGACCTTACCAAATCTTGGTTACTAATAATCAAAATCCTATTTTTGGTAAGTGGTTTTGTGTCAAAATCACGATTTTACAAGAAAGTTGATTAAAACACATTGGTGATGAATTTTTGAGATTTGATTGCATGGATAGGTAGCAGACATCCATATGCACGTCTTCCCTTTTAACAAGCATCTTCAAAATGTTTATAATTTTGTCATTAGAGGTTCAAATGCTCAAGTGATCATGATCAAATTTAATAAAATAGATAATTCTTCATAGTAATTAAATTGTGCTATTTGACTCATATATTATGATTAAATCTATACCTTTGAACATGATGACATGTTTATTTTGCCAAAAGCTAATTAACAAATGGAGATATTTATCTTACTAAATTTGGTCATGATCACTCTAACATTTAAATTTCTATTGACTAAATTTTAAACTTTTTGAAGATGTTTGTTAAAGGAAAGATGTGCATATAGATGTCTCCTACCTATCTATGCAATCAAATCTCAAAAATTCATCAGTAATGTGTTTTAATCAACTTTCTTGTAAAACCGTTGTCAGATTGAGAGGAGCGCGCCTTGGGAACACGCAGGGTGTCTCGCTGCAATTGTGCGTTGCTGACTAAAATTGTCTTTGGTCTTGATTTTTACTCTTCAGATCTTCAATGTTTATGTTTTAATAAAACAATGAGGAGAATCACAAATAACAAGTCTTAGAATGGCTGCAACTTTTTTTCTAGTGCCACAGATGGCTCAAAGATCCAAATGCTAGGTATGATAACAATTTGAAAAGCTCTTTTAACCTTCTAACATCCTTTCAAATTTCAACTTAATCTAAGCTACTGTCCAAAAGTTATGCGGGTTCAAAGTAGAGGCTTTTCTTTCTTGCAAACTAAACACAGCCTCTATGAACTTCTATAACTTTTGTTCTACATATCACTCATAGAAATGTAATATCAATTTGAAAAGATAATATCACTGGCTACAAACTCTAAAATTTTCACTTCAAAATATAACTCTGTCCAAAAGTTCTAGTCAATCAAAGTGTGGGTCTCAATTTTTTGGAGAGAACTCAAACCTCAAACTCCTACACATTATAATTTCTTCAATAAGACTTCAAATGTAATGATTGAAGATAATATGAAAAGCTATGACAACAAATTATCACTCCTAAAATTTTGAGAAGAAAATTTCATACCATCCAAAAGTTGTAGCTCTTCAAAGTTTCAGCCTTCTCATAACAAAAGGGGCAGCCATCTCCAATCCTTCACACCTCCATAACTTTCTTCTCTAAACTCTAAATCTCAAATCTAAGGATTTTCTAAAGAGCTAAGACTAAGATAAACATTTTGTTTAAATTTTGTTGCAAAATGGTATATAGATCATAAGCTATGGCTTGTCAAAGTTTCAGTATTTCTTCATAGTTTGGCTTTTTGATTCCAAGATTCAAACACTCATAACTTTTGCATCACAATTTCAAATCAAACTTGCAAACTCATTTTGAAAAGATAATCATACAAAAAACAATTCTTCCAAATTTCAATTCAAAATCATGTATACACAGAAAAATCTCTCACCTCAAAGTTTCGGGATTTCTTTCTTTTTCCACCAACACTCATTCACTAACTTCCAATAACTAATGAATCTTTTTTTTTTAATTTCGACCCTATCTAGGGTAGGGAGGTGGGGTACATTAGCCCATGCCCCTTTTTATCCTAACCCACCATAGATGCCCAACATTTTTTCCTTTCATACCTTTCTCATTCACTTCTATATCTTTAGTATTTTTTCTATTGAAACAAAAGCAAAATATATGAGCTTTTCAAAATATCTAGATAAACATATAAAAATTATTAAATTACAAAATAAACATCACCATAAAGTAGCCACATGCCCTTGCGGGCATATAATAGCGTCAAATGCTTGTCTTCAGTCGCCAAATCGTGAACTTGGTTGGTTGGAGAAGTGGTTGTCTTTGGCCGCCTGCCGGTCCGGGTTCAAATCTCATTGGACTCGTCGAGTGGTGATGGCGGCCTATGGCTTAGCAGCTAGTAAGGCAGGAAATTGGCTCAGCCAACCCGTTACTTACCCCCTTGAGCTGTACATGTGACAGGACGGCGCAGTGCATTAGAATCTATGGCCGCTGCGCTATTACCAAACTGTGGTCTTTACCACGATCACCCTTCTTGCCACATTTGTTGATTTATTGGAATCAACACAAACATAATTAAATAACAAGTATCTACATGATGAAGAGATCTCCATTAGGACATCGTGAATTTGACACACAAAAATTTACCAAAAATAGGATTTTGGTTTTTAATAACTAAGATTTGGTAAAGTCAATCGGGATTGTATGAGAATCATATACCAAAAATATAAGATTGAAATGACTTTTACATTTTTTGTTATACAAATTTATTTGGAATGCCAAAACAGGTTGTACCTATCAATACTAACTGATATCGTACAGTGGCCTCAAAAAAGTCTACGTACCACCTTCTCATGGCATTCAAAAAGTTTCTATAACAAAGAACTTAATTGGCATTTTATCCTCAGATTTTTTGTATGTGATCTTTGTACAATTGTGATCAAGCATGCCAAATTTCAGGTACTAAAAACTAAAATCCTATTTTTAGTAAATGATTTTGTGTCAAAAGCATGGTTTTACGAGAAAGTTGATTAATAAACATTGGTGATGAATTTTTGAGATTTGATTGCATGAATATGTAGGAGACATCCATGTGCACATCATCCTTTCAAACAAATATTTTCAAAAAATTTCAATTTTCCTTTTATAGAGATTTTAATGTTAAAGTAATCATGACCAAATTTAGTAAACTACATATTTCTTCATGGAAATTAGTTTTTGGCAAAGTAAACATATCACCGTGTTTAAAGGTACAAACTTAATCACAATGTATTAGTCAAATATCAAAAACTAATTTCCATGAAGAAATATGTAGTTTACTAAATTTGGTCATGATCACCCTAACATTAAAATCTCTATAAAAGGAAAATTGAAACTTTTTGAAAATATTTGTTTGAAAGGATGATGTGCATATGGATGTCTCCTACATATTCATGCAATCAAATCTCAAAAATTCATCACCAATGTTTATTAATCAACTTTCTTGTAAAACCATGATTTTGACACAAAATCATTTACCAAAAATAGGATTTTGGTTTTTAGTACCTGAAATTTGGTATGCTTGATCACGATTGTATAAGAATTACATACAAAAAATTTGAAGATAAAATGTCAATTAAGTTCTTTGTTATAGCAACTTTTTTGAATACCACGAGAGGGTGATACGTAGACTTTCTTGAGGCCACTGTACATAAAATTATAGTTGTTAAAACATGTTGTTGGTTTGCTTCTTTTGTGCAAATATCCTTAATTAGACTAGGCATGTTAAATTCTTTTTATTTTGAGTGCATGTCTTATGGTACAACCATTTTTTTGGGAGGTAAGTCTTTAGCATCTTACCTTTGTGTTAATTTCGTTTTACTCATTATTTTTGTTTCTAAATTATCTTCATCCATGCGACGTGATTTGTTGAACTACCCGGCAAATTCATTACAAAAAGTGATTTGGCTGGACAATGATGCTGAACGTCATGTCACTGATTTTCACTAATTGATTAGTTTTCAAAGCACCATGAGTCCAAGTGACATCATCTCAATCACCATTCACTATTGATTTTGAATGAATTCCGTTTAACTTTTTGGAAGAGAACCCTTGGAATGATTTTAGGCGCAGCTTATTCTCTTTGGCTATATAATTGTGTAATATTTTGGGAATTTCAAACCCAAATTCCTTCAAAAATTCTCTGATCTAAATAGAAGGGAAGTTCATATATTCTTCCCTTTATTTGTGGGGTTATTGGGATGGGTGTTTACTCCAAAATTTTCTTAGAGTGTATGCGTACCTCCATTAGTAACTTAATGCAATATGAAAAATTTGATTGTAAAACATAAAAAAGAGGTTTGAAGAAATGTTTGAACATGATTCCTATGACCCTTGTTGAATGTATTTCAGAAACATGGTATCGCGTAGAACTAACATGTGACAATCTTGCACCCCGAACTAATCAATTACTATACTCCAATAGAAAAAAACCAATTTACATTTTGAGTGGATAGTAAGGAGAACTACCAAGCAGACTCTTTATTCATATTAAGTTGGGTCGTCTTCTTCATCTTCTTCTACTCAATAAAAGCTCAACGGATTTGAGGAGCCAGTAACTTACGACTTCTAGGGTAACTGACCAGTGGAGTTACAGTTTCGACTGCAATAGTAACTTCCAGCTCTTCAATGGGGAGTGGGGACAGTCGTCCGGAACTCAACCTCACTCCCACAGGGATGAAGAAGACGACCCTACCTACGACAACGTTCATCCAAACCCTGACCAACTCACCTCTCCCAGTCCCAGCAAAATGCACATGGATGGAAGCTGATTATGAGAAGCAAAATCACGCATTATTGTGGGGCAATTGTAAGAGGAGCCGATGTGGACGTGGGATGCCACCACCACAGAATACCTCATCCACGATTCTCGATGAATATCATCCTCACGAGGGACAGATGAGCATTGCTGACGAATGCACTAGCGATAGAAACGCACAGAAAATAGGGAGATGAACGATGAAGCGTAGAATTTGACAGAATATCAGAAGACAGGGAATGCAGCGGAACCTCCCCCCCCCCCAAGGCAGGGCTAATGACGACGATGAATGTACTAATCAGGGGTTGGGGCTGGTAACTTAATCCAGAGGGTAATGCAGAAGAAGTGAGTTTTAACAGGGGCTAAGCTTAAGCGTATGTGACATGAATTTGGGCTATGGCTGTTGAGACATGGCCACATTCTCTTCTGTTTTCCTTGCTGCTCCACCAACTGGAGATGGATGGAGCACTGTAGAATTGCAGCAGCAGCAGCAGCTTCGGGTGGGAAGGGATCTTCTGGCAAACGCACTTCATCTGCTTCCAATAGTATCTGAATCTGTTGAGGATGATATTGTTTTGTTAATGGTGGTCGGGAGAGAGAGAGAGGGGCCACATAGAGGGAGACTAGTGAGAGAGAGAGACAAAGGCAACAAGCTGACCCAACCCTAATCTGACTCGGGTCCTTCCCTTCCCCATTGTCATCCCCGTTGCTGTGAAACCAGTGTCTTGTTTGGTCTTTGCTCTCTCTCTCTTGGTCACGGAGTGTTTCGTCGGGATGCCGCTGGTTCGTGTTTCATCCGATTCGGGTGTGTAGCGTGTTGTGTGTGTGTGTGATTCGTTGTCTCTCCATATCTTCGACCACCACTAAATCTGTTGTGGTGTCCACCTACCGGTAGCCTCATGCAGTTGTTACCTTTCTCCGGCCTTCGCAAGGTAGAGCTCTCGCTGGTTGGAGTGGCGAGGTCGGCGCGACAAGGATTGGCGTTGCTCGGTTGTTCTCCGGTGTTGCTATTCATACTGCCGCCCGTGGTGATGGTTGGTTGTGCGCCTTTGGTGGTGGACAATTGGATGCGGACTTGGATCTGGTGATGAGACGACTACTCCTGGCTTGGCAACTCGAGGCCGTTGAAGGTTGTCGTCGTAGCGTATGGGAGGGAGAGGCAGATGGGCGAAGACAGGAAGGACGCCGCAGTGTAACGCCGCACGGCCCGGGGCCTTTTACAAATCATGCCGAGTCTGTCACACAAAGCACTACTGCAATCGTCATCGTCGTCCGCCGCGCCCTTCAATGCGTCCGTCGCAGATGCCCTGCGCTCCAACGCCGCTGTCTGGACCCGCTCCAATACCGACGATGTCAGTCTGCCTCAGCTGCACAAGGTTACTTGCACATCCGCTTCAATTTCTTTCATTGCCCGCGTCTTGTTTCCCTCGCTCCACATATCAATTCGTCACTTGTTGTCACCATGTTGGCGATGCTGTGATTGCTCGCAACCAGGCACTGGAGTTCCTCTGTTTGGCAGATCGATTTCCGGGTTCCACGTCTGTTCATTTGTGAATACGTTGGATTTCCCTGCCCTTTTGGTTGCCCTAACTTGCTAATTAGAGATCTCATTGAGACCGCTTTTTGAGTTCAAAATCCGAATCTCTGATTGTAGTGCTGTTTAGAGCCCTAATTTCTACTAATGCTCTAATTGTAAAGGTCAGGGATAAGTTCAAGATCTGAGTCCGAAGTTTACAATTTTATGGAGGTCGCCCTAGTCTTTGCGAAAGCTGGATCTTCTCGGGTTCTAAGCTGACGTGGAACTCAGAGGGTGTACGGATTGAAGTGCAATTTTGACCCAAGGATTTTCTGCAGCAATTGGGATTTGAAATTAGGTTGAATGGATCATGTTTCCTGGTCTGTGCAGCAGCGCTAATTTGGCAAGGTCTCTCCCGGGTGCTCAATCTCGTGCTCAGGTCCAGATCATTATATTCATGAGAGTTGCGCTCGTGGAGTATCAGAGCTGATTGGAAGTGATCTGTGAGATAAGCAGTGTTCTCGTATTCTATTCAGTACTGAGCCTTTTCATCCAGTATCCAGAAGTCTCGTCATTCAGAGGAAAATTTAGGGTTATGGCTTAGTAATGAGTCTCTTCTGGAGAGCTACGCTCCATACGAAAGCAGTTCTCATTGGATCTTTGCTCTATAAACTTGGGGTTACATTTGAATCCATGAGAACGTGGTGCCTTTTCAATGCAATGTAACTGTGCTTTGCATAGTTTGGATAAAGCTTGTGAGGTAGTTCGCAGGTGAACATTCGAATAGTCTTTTAAAGCAGGGCATCTATGCACATCCTCGTCGTATTGTACCACTGCCTTGACTTTAGGATATTTATCCTTTGCAGATCTGGAGTGGAATGGTACCTAGAGAGTGAGGCTCAGTAAGGGAGTCTAACAGATATTATCATTAGTTATCCACCCTATTAACTCGGGATGACGTTTGGATTCATGAAAGCGTAGTACTTTTTCTATGCAAGGCAAATGTGCATCATTCAGGTCGTGTAATTTGGCTACAGCTTGTGAGGCAGTTGTCAAAGACTGGGCTGAACTTAAAACCAGTTGATAGGTCGAAAGTTTTTTTTCTGAAGCACGGTTTGTACGAGAGTCTAAACGTAGGATGGTTCAATCTTTGCAGTTCTGGAGTGGATTATCGGTTGTGGCTCGCCGGGACTTGCTACGCATTGATAAGCAGACACTTTTTGAGCAAGTGCGCAAGAACCTGTACTGCTCGCGGTGTCATGGACTTCTGGTGGAAGGGTTTAGCCAGATTATTCTCTATGGGAAGAGCCTGCAAGCAGGCATGGTGGGGAGCAGTAATGGTGCAGGAGCCCCTGGCAGGCAGATAACAGAAAATGGCCACTACATTGCTGTTGCGAGCTTCTCGGATGACTCGAGGGACCCGTCTGTTCACCCGTGGGGTGGCCTAGCAGCCACTCGTGACAGTATGCTGACGGTTTTGGACTGTTTTTTGGATGGGATGCCGCTTGAGGTGCTTCAAAATGTACCTCCCACATTTCATTACTTTTGTTAATGGTTCATAAAAATGATTAGATATCCACTGCTTGTGGAGCGAATGAAAGTTGCATTTAGGTCTTAGGCCTTGTGTCAAAGTCAGACTATTGTCTTAGATGATTGCAAAGCGCTTTTGACTCAAATGAAGGACTATTACGGAGTGCATTATAGTGCCTTGAGAAAATTCTGTATGCAAGTTTGCTTGATCTTCGCTTTGAACGGTTCACCTGGATATGTGCCCGATTTACTGTTGCTATTGAAATTAGAGTTAAAATAATAAGCTTAGCATAGAAATATAGCTGGATCCGGAGAAGTGGCAGGAGAGCTTATATAAATTTCTGCTGACAGGTGTTTGAGAGTGCTCGAGCCAGAGAGCGAGAGCGAGAATTGCTGTACCCGGATGCGTGTGGTGGAGGTGGAAGAGGCTGGATTTGTCCAAACTCGAGCTTTAATGGACGTGGCCATGCGCTGAAAGAGACATGTGCCCTCCACACAGCTAGGCTGTCGTGTGAAGCGTTAGTAGACTTCTGGTCTGCTTTGGGAGATGAAACAAGGCGCTCTCTCTTAAGGATGAAAGAGGAAGATTTTATCGAAAGACTCATGTTAAGGTGTAGTTCTACATCCAAAGAGTGGCTATTGTTGCCATCTGGAAGTTTTTCAAAGACAATGCGAAGCAAAAGCATCATTGCAAACCAACCTGACAAATGTGCTTGCTCTCGATGGCAGATTCAACAGCAAACGATTTTGCCGAGATTGTAGGCGTAATGTTCTACGGGAATTTAAGGAGATGAAAGAGTTGAAGCGGTCGCGGAAAGAACCTCAGTGTACTCGATGGTTTTGCGCTGCTGACACTGTTTTACGATACGAGGTACATATAATGAGCTATAAGTTGAAGGCAGAACCAGCATTGGCAGCCCACCATAAGTTTATGAATAATGTGAATGTTTGAAGACAGAAATTTACATGACACGAAGTTCGGTAATAATACAAGCATTTGCTGCACCATTCTTTCAAAGAGGAGTGTCCACACGTGTGACGTTACGTTAGTAGAAATGCTCAATCAGGATTATCTGCAGTTGTACCTGTCGTTTGAAGCTCCAGCGAGTTTTTATGGTTAATCATCTAACTACGTTTTGTTGTTCTCAGGTATTAGAGAGTGCAGTGCAAGTAGACTGGCAGGACTGCTTTGCTGGCGACGAAGGTAGTGCATTTCAACGTTTTGAATGGGCGTTGGGCACTGGAGAAGGGAAAAGCGACATTCTGGCCTTTGAAGACGTGGGTCTATCTGAATCTGCTTATGTGGACAACCTCGACCTTTCAAATACTAGTGCTTGTTTCATAACTGTCCGTGGTTGGAAGCGAGATGGTCGATATACAGAGCTTTCTGCTAAAGCGCATGCTCTAAAAGGGCAGCTGTGTGTTCATCGGCGGCTGATTGTAGGAGATGGCTATGTATCGGTAACTAAGGGGGAGAGCATACAAAGATTCTTCGAACGAGCAGAGGAGACAGAAGAAGAGGAGGTAAGTGACCTTGAGCAAGAAGACACAATTTGAACGAGAGGGATGATTCACTTGCATTGTTTTTTGTGGTTTTCTCTGCTCATGTATGAAGTAGCTTGAGTTTGTGGAAGAGTGTCAAGGAACATCTCTCTATCAAGGGAATTAAGGGAACGTTTCTGTTAAAGAATTTTCTTGGCGAGGCAGGCATATACGAGATAAGACATTTTACGCTTTGAAACGCCGGTTTTGGAAAGGATGAATGTGTTTTGATTTGCTTTCAGGACGAAGATGCTATTGACAAAGATGGAAATGATTATGAGGGTGAAGGTGCTCGTCCTCAGAAACATGCCAAAAGCCCTGAGCTTGCTCGGGACTTTTTGTTAGACGCGGCCACTGTCATCTTTAAAGAGCAGGTATATATCCTGTACATTAGATTCTCTTTATTTCTGCTACACTTCTATCTCCTGGGAAGCCCTAAATTGAGGGCCTTGTAGTACAAATTGTCCTTCATAATGGTGTGCTCAGAGGTTCTGATGTCTTTCAGTTTCTTGTCAACAGGTAGAAAAGGCTTTTAGGGAGGGCACAGCACGACAAAACGCGCATAGTATATTCGTCTGCCTAGCTCTGAGCTTACTTGAAGAGCGTGTTCGCGTAGCTTGCAAGGAAATTACAAGTCTTGAGAAACAGGTCTAATTTTTTATGACTTTATCTTTAAGAATCATTGAGGACTTGCTCCAAGTAATGTCGACTGATTCTGCTTGTTTTTCTCAACTAGTGATTTATGATGTTTCTCAACTTTGCTTTCTTCACCTACACCAAGTCCCAGGCTTGAAACCTACAAATGCACGTGAGGCTTAGCTTTCAAACCAGTTAATCTATTTCTTTGTCTTACTCTATTACTTAGAACATCCCCTGTCTATTCTATAAGAGAGGAATTAGGGTCTTTCTATGTGAACTAGTTCTTAGGCGAGTGGCAGCGGACGCATGCTATTTTTCATTCGGCATCGATTCTTCGTAGCATGTGCTCTCATACTAGGGTTTCCAGAATCAAAACTTTCATACGAACAACTATGCATTGCTGATGCTTAAACATTGAAACTTCTGGTTATGGTGTAAGCAGAATAAGCTCCTGGAGGAAGAGGAGTACGAAAAGCGTGAAGAAGAAGAGAAACGGGAGCGGAGAAAACAGAAAGAAAAAGAGAAAAAGCTGCGTAGAAAAGAAAAGCTGAAAAGCAAAGAGAAAGGCAACAGGAAGAATTTTACTCCTGCTACGTTGGACTCTGATGGGTGTCTGACAGCAAGCCTCTTGGGTAAGAGATGAATTCTAGGCTTTGCTCTTTTGCTTTTCTTTTTGCAGAGCAGGCTGTGGCAGCTTAGTTGTGACATGTACGAGTCTGTTTGGCTCAGAAATTCATTGCTTATAGGGCTTTTGCTGCATCGTATTTGTTGTTAACATCTACCCATTAAAGGCTATTTTCAATCGTTTATCTCTTGTTACGTGCTCAAAAGAAATGTCATGCTGTTAGTTGACATTATGAAATTATGGATTCCCTGCATCCCCGTATTCCGTGGTGATCCCTATTTTTGCTGCGTTGGTTGCATTGCAACAGGCTCTTTTTCTTGGCTTTTGTGTACTTTGCAGAAAGAATTATACAGGTCACTGAAAATGTTGTTGAAATTGTTCAGATGAAGATCATGAAGAGGAGCGGGAGAGCAATTCAGGCAGCCAAGTGGAAGGAACCGAAAGCAACAACAGTGAAGACAGCATGTCTGCCAGGCCTTCATCGCCGAACATGGTGGAGGCGAGGCCTTCAGCTGATGGTTTTGACAGTGAGAATGGAGGTTCCAGTCAGCATGAAACGTTTGCTCCTGCGCAAGTCATTGACGATGCTCTGGGCTTGAGGGATGGAAATGGCGCCTTCATCGTGGAGAGGTCAAAATCGGCCAAAAGGAGAACACAGGGTCGGAAAGGTTCAACAGCCAACTCTAATGGCAGTTTTAGAAGAGGATCTATTGAAGCTGGAAACAGCTCCTTTGGAAATTCCCGAAGAATAACCAATGCACATTGTGCTGAAGACAGAGGGATTCCAAGCTCTCAAGGGCACCAGAAGAATGGGACTCACAAAGGTGAGGCTGAGACTACCACCACAACACGGGTAGATGGCTGGTCGGGCTCGCCGTCATGTAGCAGTAGCACTAGGACTGAAATTCTTCAATCCTGTGCGTGTGGCACTTCTCATGCCAGTTCCCGGTCTAAAGCTGGGCATCGAGGTTTTGGTAGAATAGTAATCGGAGAATCAGTTGCGGGCAGTAGATCCAATGAACGCACCGGTGTTGGGGGTCCAACAAAATCTCTTGGAAACCTGGATCCTGTGCTTCCCCGAAAATCGACCGAATCCCAGGGAAGGTCAATCCCAGCCACCACGTTAGAACGGAGGGATCAAAGGGCCGGTAGTAACAATGCTGACAGACTTTCTAAAGCATCATCACACTCAAAAAGCTCGTCTTTGGATTTGACATCAAGTGGTGGTTACTCTGCGGGACCGAGATCATCTCCGAATGGATCAACGGGGCATGGGTCTCTGGAGAATGGCTTTTCTGTGGCTGTTGCAGTGAAACCTGTGTGGACTCCGCGCGCTGTAAGTGCCTCAGGCAGCCCTAATGGCATACCAGGGAAGGTTATTGCAGCTGGAGGTCGTCCTTTGGATAATGAACACGGGAAGAGTGACAGCCTACGTAGTATTGCTCAAGCAAGACCCACCACCGTCCCTTGGATTCCTGCATCCAAGTCAACTTCACCCAAGTCTGTAAACGTGATAGCGGTAGAATCTCCGGAGAGCTCGAAGGAAGAGCCGACTGGTTCTGAGCGCCCGTCTGCTAGTGAAGAGAGAGAACTACTACTGGATTCTAACGTACCTCGGACTATTATTACTACCGATGGTGACCCGGGAAATGCCGTAGTGACAGAAACAGAAACCAATGTCGGGAATTCGTCTCCAGTGATATGTGCACCCGACTCTCCAAGCGAGGATTCGGCAACGCAAGCTGTGAGTGCACAGGGACTTACTACTACTAGTGCTGTATCTGAGGATAGACCAAGTACCGACTCTCGCAGTGGGTTGGCAGGAGAAGAGCAAGAATCTGCACATGCTTCAAAATCGCAGGGAGCAGTTAACATGGTACCAGTAGTGGAATTCACCTCTCAAGTGCATCACGGTTCTCCCTCCGCAATGCCGGGGCTCCCCCCTCCACACCTGCATGCGAATGGGCACCAACACGTGAACTTCCCCCAGGGGAGCTTTATGAGGCCTCCAAGCAATGGCATGTATGCTTTCACAACTGACATGCTGCCTTCCCAAGGGCCTTTGCAACACGCCATACAGCCTCCGAACATGTCACCTGGTCCAATGAATATGCACCATCCTCGCCCCTTCGGGTTTTTTCCAGTAGGCCCATGGGCAGTGCGTGGAAGCACTGGCGTATTGCCTCTTCCGCAAGCAGGTGGTGGGTATGCTGTCTCTGGACCTGGAGGTCTAGCCATGGGCGTGCTTCCTCCGATGTCCTTGGCTGGCTCGCCAGGGAACCTTGGACCCGGTCACTTGCCTGCAATTCCGGATGGGCTGAATTCCCTGCAGCTCGGAGAACACCAGCGAAGTGTCAATCATCAGGTGTTCCGGTCCCGGTTTGGTGCTGCTGCAACAACAGCTTCACCAGGGCGGGGTTCCCAAGGGCGAGTCCTGGTTGAAAGAAGTCCAGGTTTGGCGTCAGATGGCGTTCGGGTGGAAGCGCCTGTCTCTGCAGAACACTTCAACGAGGGTCAAATGCCGCCTCTTGGCCAGGCTCTCTCCAACGGCTCATCACCCCTCCCTGGTGGCCTCAACGAGAGACGTCACGCTGACTCACCTACCTCGGCAGATTTCTCCTTCTTTCATTCGAAATGGCCTATTTCCAACGAGAACGACGCCTCTCTGAAGGCATCAGATTCTGACAGCAACACTTCGGGTAAACTGCCCACCAGTGCTGCAGAGAGAACACAGTGTATAGGTGGAGGAGCAGCAGGAGGTTCTGATGGAGCTACCACCAAATCCTCGAGCTTATCTGCGGGAGAGTACAGTCTCTTTGCGTCTGCACCGAGCAAGGGCTTTGGCTTCTTCTAGTCTAATCTAGTCTTAATCCAATATGAGGAGTCTCATCATATCCATGCGACTCAAATTCATTCCAGGTATTTAACATTACTTCCCGTATAGAGTGAGCAGCAGTAGTAGTAGCAGTAGCACGTGAGTGAAAATGATACACCCTCTTTGTGAAAGAGTGCTTCGGTTCCCCACTATAAGATAGAAGGGGCCCCTAAGCCAAGAGTAATTGTCACAAATTTATGTACGAGATTAAATCAAATTTCCCCCAGATTTTTATTAACTTTATGGTTCCATCTCCCTCGACCATTTGTTCCTCACTTGTATTGCTCTTCTTTGATCTAGACTGAAATGTCTTTTTATGATGTTTCCTTTGAATGTTTTGGTGTATGTGTTCGTAGCTCATCGGATAGAGCAACAAATGTATCCCAGAAAATTGTACTTATTGCGGTTTAACCCGTAAGAGTGCAAGGTGAGTGTTTGAATCCTGTAGATCTTGAGCCAAATTTAAATTATGGCCCAAGAATATTCCAGAAATAATAACATGTTTTATAATATTTTGTTTTTCTACTATCTCTACTCGAGCTGATCTCTTCCCTTACGATCAACTAGTCACAGAGTTGAAACATGGTTGAATTTGTTTTCTTAGCATACTTGGATATACTTCATCTGTTTCATGCAACTTCTATATTAAGCATTTGAAGTCATCCATTGTCCCACATTCTGGACTCTGGCACTCTTGCGGATTTTTTATGGAATCCCATTTTGGTCCATCTCTCAGCCTAATGTTGATTTTTCTTGCATTTGATTTCAAGAGTAAGTGTATTCAACTGAAAACTCACATCATCAACAATCTTGTATCTCTGGTCCGCTTTCAAAATCTCAAATTTTTTCTTATTGCACTAGGGATTCCATTCCAAAGTACACTGCATATCATGTTTTTCTATCAGAGTTCTTTTGAACACAGGCTAAGAACAAAAAAATATCAAAATTTGAGATATACGAATCAAAGACAAGCTCGACGTTTTATTACTTCCTAAATTTGACTCCGCTCTTTAACCCTTAAATGACCATAGGGCATAGTATATACTATTGTCATTTGCTACCAATAAGAAATTTTAATTTGGGATCTCAAGTAGCTCACTAGAACGGCATTGATCTATTCTCCAACTTATTTGTTGGTCTTAAATGTAGTAGAAGTGTGGATCCATTCCAAATACAAGAAAAATACCCCATATTGTATTGATCGTGAAGGGCCTTTCAGTTGTTTAAGGGTTAAGTACTTGATAGCAAAATAAACCCTAGGGAACAAAAGCAACGGCACTTTAATTTTTAATTGGTAATAATATGTCTTGAACTTATTATTCTAATCATTGGCATCTAATTTAAAACACTTTTTGTTGTTAGAGTTTTGGATATGTGGATGTTACAATTTTGACACTAAGGCAACACTCTCATTAACACCATATTAGGTATATTGGGAAAAATGAAGGGATCATTTTGTACTCCACCTTAATCTTATATATAGTAAATGTAGGCATAGCTATAGCTCAAAGTTGTAATTATTTGAAATTCTTGGAGGCAATCACTAAGACTTCAATATTGTACAAGAAAGTGCACTCTTGTTTTTTTGTAATATGCTAAATTTTAAATAATGACCGAAACAGCAAAAGTCTCAAAATGTACTATTTTTCCCAATTTACCTAATTTGGTGTTCATTAGAAAAACATGATTGTAGTTGGATGTAAGCTTATAGGTGGATGTAAGCTTATAGATTGACATCCTTGTCAAACCCTCTTCAAATTATCATTTTAACCTTGACTTGAAGGGTTCCAATCAGCCTTCATATTTTGGGATTTGAACACATATTTTTACACTTTAATAAGCATACAAGAAATTTAGGGAAGAAAGTGTCATTTATCTGAAATGTATTAGAACAACTTTATTGTAATTTGCTATCCACTATTAGAAATTGTGGTAAAACAAAAGCATTATACAAAAAAATCAAATGGTAGCTGCAACAAATTTTGGAGCTACATTGAAAAGAAAAGAGGGAAAAAAAACCATTTCCAATAACAAAAAGCCAAGCAACATAGAGAGAGGAGCAAGCAAAGTTGTTAAAGTTTGAATGGAGTTTTACAAGACATCCTCTTTCAATTTTGATGAAAGATAACACATCCTATAAACCTAAATTATGTCAAGGTGATCAAATCTTGAAAATACATGACACTCTAAATGTGTGATTATGGAAAGGAGGGAGTTGTAATGCTAAAAGTATCCTCACCTTGAGTCCATGAAGTTCATATCATCCAAGGGTGTTGAGCCTTGTACCTAAACTATGACCAGCCATCATATTGGCGAATAAACGTATTCCTAGACTTAATGCGCAAAAACAATAGGAGATTAACTCAAGAAGTACTAGGAAGGGTGCTAACGGCAAGGGTACTCCTTGCGGCAATAAAAAACTAAAAAAATGAAGCCCATGTGTTTGAAATCCAACTATAGTGATTCCGATAAAAAGAGATAATGAAAGAACCAGGGTAATTATAAAATGACTTGTTATTGTAAAACTATAAGGTATCATACCAATAAGATTACTGAATAATAAAAAAAGAAAAGTGACAAAAATTAAAGGAAAAAAGCGTTGTTTCATCAAAGAAGGACCACTTATTTGTTCATTTACCAAGTATGAAGTTCATATCATCCAAGGGTGTTGAGCCTTGTACAAAGTGGGCTTTGTCACTATTAAACCATGCTGCTTTATAGCAAGAGTCAATCAAATATATATTCTCCCAATTTATGGTTGAGAAAATCACATTTCTCCATGTTTATAAATTGAAAGATTCCTTAAATCTTAATAGGAGCAACTAGGAAATAAGGCACTCAAGGTGTTAACTTCTCATAAGAATCTCGCTTTTTTGAAGTACTGTACATCTACAGTAGCAAAGAACTTCTTTGCCCCAAGGTTGTTTTCTAGTAGGCCAAAATGGGCTAGTGTGGTAACTAGAAGCACACAACGAGTGAATTGGAGTTTCATTAACCCCTAAAGGACCACGCAAAGTTTTCACCAAAAACTCTCCAGAACTGTCATTTTAACCAAATTTGAAAATTAAAACATTTTTATGCATATGTGATCATAGGATCTTGTAGAAGAGTAGTTTTAGTAGATGTGGAAAAAAAATCAGAGTTTTCCACCACGTGGATTGGAAGATAGAATGGTTTGAATATTCAAAAATGACTTGTGGAAAATCGGGCAACTATCCTTCAGAAGGTGAAATCCCCAAGGAAAAAGGGTTGTGTGGATGGTGCTTCTCTAGATTCCTTATTTCGCCTAAGTAAAGTACATGTCTAAAAAGTTTCAAATTACTTGGAACTATATAACATAAGGAAAAAAATTAGTAAGTAAAAAGAGGTAGAGAATGATTCAAAACACTAAATTGTTAAGAATTTAATTATGGAAATGAAAAATGCCAATCCCAATAATTTTAATGTTGTAATAAACAATTTATATCTTTTAGTTTTGTTTTTCTCCCAAAATAATGAAAATTGAGTAAAATGAAGGACTTCAAAGTTTATTTTAGAGTAGAGAATCCATAATTGCCGGCAAACAAAAACTCCTCATAACTTTCATCTCATTGATGAAAACAAAATGATTTAAAGCTTCCCACATTCATATAAATCTCCTAAACCAATTTAAAATTTTTGTTCTTGAAAAAATTGATTTTTTAAAATCTGCCCAAATTGCCCGCCAAGTGAAAAAAACAATATATTAGGCCATAACTTTTTACTCATAATTTCAAATGCCATGAAATCTAGTGCATATGAAAGATAAACCTTGTTCCCACATTCAATTAAATTTTTAGCCTAAAATATGAAAAGCTCCAATCATAGGTTCTTGCCCAAAATTGCTATGTTGCTAAAAAAGGGGGTCTAGTCCTTTCGGGGTTAAAAGAGGATGACACTATTTTGTGAGCAGAAAATGATGAGCCCATGAGTGGTGAACCAAGATTTTGTGAGCAAGAACCAATTTTGAGCTCAAAATCAATGTAGAAACTTAAAATATAGCAAATTTTTCAAGAAATGAACATTTACATTATACAACTATAAGACCTTATGTACACATTTATAGGTGAAATTTAATATTTTGACAAAAAAATTTGCGCTCACAGCTCATGTGCTCACGATTTAGCATTCCCCCCACTAAAAGGCACTTGGAGGCATTGTGGAAGAATTGATGTTTACAAAGGAAGATACTTGTTTGGCCTAGTCCAAATAGTCCAAAGGACCACAATGCTCTAATGTCAACATAGTCATTACCACCCAACGCCTAAATTTAACTCTCATATATTGACGACAAGCATTTTAGAACATAATATATACCATTGACACATATTCTTGGAGTACAAAATTGACATGCTGAATGGTAATTGCTTGTAACGTTCACACACACGGCTAAATCTACCAAGACTTCTACCATTATTTTTACTTATAGCCACAGGAAATGAGAAACTCAGCTTCATTTTTTGAATTTATAGCACTAGTTGCTGAGAGTTTAGCCACTTGAGCTAATTATTAAAATCACATCCGAGATCCGTGAGCTCCCATGAGTCCCATCTGCAACCTTCAGGAAGCGGTAACGAAAAAGAGACGGAGTCAACAATTCAAATAGTTCGACCAGAAGATCAGAAAGTAATACAGTGGACTAATAGGAAAACAAAAAGAGAGAAAAAAATGTTAAGAAATGAACGCAGTCAGTTTCTATAGAAAATTGAAGAACACGTTCCCTGGATCCCTGGATCATCTCATTTCTAGGGTATTGGGAGTATGATTTAGAATAACTTATCCCATTCTACCCAACTCAGTCATCTATGTAAGGGATAGTTCACGTTATATCCCAAGTCCCAATAAAATCTGAAAATTTGATTGGTTACAAAGTTGGAAATTGGGACTTGGCAATGCACAAGACCCATGTCTTGGTTCACTTAAAAATGCCTACATGGCAGCTCTTTTTGAGAGTTTTGGCACCAAAGGTAAGATTTTAGGGTTGAGCCAAAATAAAATCACACATCCTACAAAAAAAAATAGCTCTAAGGCTAGTTCTTTAGTATTTCATTTTGCAAAACCAAAGATCTCACGTTGAGGTGGGATTTGCAAATTTGGGAATTGGGACATGGTGTGAACCAACCCTTAGCAGTGTTTTTTTTTCTAGCGACAAGATGTCGATTCTGCCCACCTTATTGGAGCATATGTGAAGGGAAGACATACTAGTGGGCAAAATCAACATCTTGTTGCCAGAAAAAGAAAAAAGAAAACATTGGCCCTTAGGTGAATAAAAAGCACCCAAAGGAACAAAGACAAAGTGAGCAACTCAGTCCAAAGCTCCTCAAAGGGAGGGAAATTTTTAATTTAACGTATGAGGAGATCCAACATCTAGTAGAAAATAATCTAAGTGAAGTGAATAAATAATTGTCTTTACTTCAATATTCTAGCTCATATAGCCAAACAAAAAACCAGGAGTAGAGAAAATGAATTGCTCATGAAAAAGAAACAACAATTTTTCATCAAGAACAAGTGGATTTGTATTTCATGCAAGCTCTTGCCCGTTCCTTGCTCAATAGCATGAGGGTGTGGCCGGTTAGGGCATCTCCGCCGGTTGGATCCAGCCTCAACGCATTGCAGGGTGTTTGAGCGGCCCCGTGGAGCAAAATGACTCGGGGAATTGCGCATACCTCCACCCGTTTGTGTTTTGTGAGACACGCCACAAAATTAGGGTTTGAAAGCTCGACTAAAACCAGCTGGGGATGCTGGATTCTTGGAGCACATTCATCATGCCAGCATCGGGTCTTGTGACAAGCCAGTAGGAAAACTATCGGAACCGAGAAACCAGCGCGCTCAAAACTCAAATTACCCCGGGAGGTCAGAGGCCCCGGAGCCTCATGTGGCGAGGCCGCGCAAAAAAATGCCTTGAGCAGGTCACTAATGGAGATTGGAAACTATGAAAAGACCTTCTAGCCATGCTGTTTCAGAAGCCGGAGCCGACTGGTGGAGATGCTCTTATAACCGGTTTTCATATTAAAATCCAGTTTTTAGGCATGCACAGTACCAGTTAATAAAGATATGTAGTTCTCTATGTTGTAAGTCAGTGAACTTGCACAATATAGAGAATAGTTGGTATTTTCTTGTCTTAGCATTCTAGTTTTGTAACTATTATGCAATCCCGATCAAGCATATCAAATTGTGGTTCCTAAAAACCTAAATTCTATTTTTGATGAATTATTTTGTATTGAATTCATGGTTTTACATGATAAATGATTGACAAACATTGGCGATGAATTTTTAAGATTTGATTGCATGGGTATGTAGGAAGCATCCATAAGCACATCTTTCCTTCTTACAAACATCTTCAAAAGTTTTGAAATTCCTTCAACAACAATTTAAATGTTTGGGTGATCATGACCAAATTAAGAAAAATAGATATCTCTTTATGATAATTAAATTTTGTAATTTAACTCATACACTATGATTAAGTTTGTATCTTTGAGCATGATTGCATATTTATTTTGCCAAAAGCTAATTAAAGAAGTAGAGATATCTATTTTTCTTAATTTGGTCATGATCACCCAAACATTTAAATTGTTGTTGAAGGAATTTCAAAACTTTTGAAGATGTTTGTAAGAAGGAAAGATGTGCTTATGGATGCTTCCTACATACCCATGCAATCAAATCTTAAAAATTCATCGCCAATGTTTGTCAATCATTTATCATGTAAAACCATGAATTCAATACAAAATAATTCATCAAAAATAGAATTTAGGTTTTTAGGAACCACAATTTGATATGCTTGATCGGGATTGCATAATAGTTACAAAACTAGAATGCTAAGACAAGAAAATACCAACTATTCTCTATATTGTGCAAGTTCACTGCATATCTTTATTAACTGGTATGGTACATAATACATAGTAAAACTAGGATTTTGTTGTTTTGAGTTGTGTAAATTGATTCTTATGCAATCCCAACCAAGCACACCAAATTTCGATTACAAAAATCAAAACCCTCTTTTTGGTGAATTATTTTGTATCAAATTCATGATTTTACATGAAAATTGATTGAAGAAAGCTAGTGATGAATTTTTGAGATTTGATTGTATGGATGTGTAGGAGACACCTATATGCACCTTTTTCATGTTAAAACAAGGGAAAGTTTCATGGATACCCTTGAAGTTTGCAATATTTTCATAGATACCCTTGCTTTTTCAAAAAATATCACAAATACCCTTGAACCAAAAAAAATAGGCGTTCGTTTTGTTGTGCATGTCTTTGTGCACATGCATAACAAGAAAGAAGTATTGTGCGCACAAGGGGAGGAAGTGACCTGCATAACAAAACAAACTCCTAATTTTTTTGGTTCAAGGGCATTTGTGATATTTTTGAAAAAGCAAGGGTATCTATGAAAATATTGCAAACTTCAAGGGTATCCATGATAATATTCCAAACTTCAAGGGTATCCATGAAATTTTTCATTAAAACAAATACCTTTAAGAAACAAAATTATGATTGAGAAAGAGTTCAATGTGGGTTGTAGTAGGACCAAAATTTGTAAACAAATATTTTTGTTTTTAAACTAGCTTTTGGCTAAGTAAACATATTGTTATGTTCAAACTTACAAATTTAGTCATAGTGTATAAGTCAAGTAGCAAAACCTGATTATCATAAAGAAACATTTACTTTACAAAATTTGAACATGTTCATCTCAACATTGATATCGTCATAGAAAGAATTTAGGGGCATTTTTGGAAATGCTTGATAGAGGAAAATATGTGCATATGGATGCCTACATATCCATGCAATCAAATCTCAAAAATTCATCACCAATTTCTTCAATCAATTTTCATACAAAATCATTAATTAAATACAAAGTAATTCACCAAAAAGAGGATATTGGTTTTTTGGAATCGAAATTTGGTGTGCTTGGTCAAGACTACATAAGAATCAATCTCTATGATTCAAAACAACAAAATCCCAATTTTACTATGTATTATATAAACTTTTTTGAATGGTAGCAAAGCTTGGTACTGTATAGTACATGAATTAGGATAGCTGCCATGGAGTTTTATGTGATGTAGTGTCATCAATGGCATTGTGATGCAACCATTGTTTGTTTAACTCTATTGGTCTCTTCTTTGCATTGCCATTGCCTTCTACACTTTTGTTTCTTCCCTCATGTGAAGAATTCAACTACTTGTGTTTGTTAGAAGTAAGATATATGATTAATGTAAGTTGCAACTTTGCAACTTTGCAAGTGTGGAGTGCGTTGAATCTTTTGTTTTTGAAGGTCCTCTACAAGAAAACATGACCTTAATCAATAATATTGTGTTGATTTGAACATCTTGATTAGGACATTTTAAACATAGAAGTGTTGATTAGAACATGTTTGTGTTAATGAGGACCACTTGATTAGGACCCATTTTCTTCTAGTGAACAAAGTGGAGAACATAGAGATTGCTACAAACTTGTTGCATGAAAATGAGCACTTTCTAAAGTTTGTTGCTGAAGAAGCAAACATTGAACCTTCTACTTTGCAGCTAATCATAATTGTAGGAGCGAAGGTACATTGCAATTCAAAACAGCCTCTAAAGGTCTTTGTTTTGCCAAAATGACAGAGAATCGTGAAAATTTTGTGTAGTTATTATATGTCATTTTATTTAAACAACCTTTAAAATAGAAAATATTTTGAACTTTAAACCTAATATTCCATGCTAAATCAAGATAATAAGATTTTCTTTTTCTTTTTTTATCTATGCATATCACTTTCCTAACTACAAGAAAACCATGGTTGAATCTACAAAAAGTTGACAAAGATTGTGACCCAATCTACAATATACTGTAGATTAGGTCACAATCTATGTCAACTTCTTGTAGACTTGACCATGGTTTTCTTGTAGAGGGCTTATAAACTCTAAATATTAAGAGCAGGGTTCTTGGAATATGTTTAGGGTATTTTGCAACGTAGCTATATATGCGTATAAAATTGAGAAACAACCGCGATCTGGAAATAAAATGGTAAAAGCTACGAGATAAATTTGGAAAAAAAAGTGGAACATTTGTTACATAAGTTTACAAAATGTAGTACAACTCGCGACTTTGAGGGAAATTTTGGCACTACAAAATGGCTACTTGCACTTTATTTATTTCTTGAAAGTGCTATGTGCTTCGATATAGTGTGAATTGAAATGCAATTTGCTTATGTAAAGTCTTAAGTTATTGGCGATTTTTCAGTACAAACACTAAAGTCACCTGTTGTTTTTTCTTACAACAATATATCACTAACATGGAAATTGAATCCAGCATGCGTATAGCATGACTGCCCAAAACACAATATTAGTGTTTTGCGCACCAAAAAACAAGCCACGTCAAGACAATGTATTAGTAATCTGATGTGCACAAATATTTGAATGTTGCAATGGAGATGCCTTATTTGTCCAACTTGAACATGTTGCCCATAGCTCCATCTTCAAGGATCCAAGTGACCACGATCCAGCAGAATCGTTTGCAGCACTTTGAAGTTGAGGTAAAACTTAAGATTTCAGCTGTGCTCTCAGAATTGCAAAGCCAGCTTGACCTCATGAAAACTAAGGTAATTGAGGATATTGAACTCTTGGAATTCTAGGCATCCCCATGCCAGCCAACTTTAACAGCATCTTTCCAGGAGTTAATGGCCTCTTTATAAGGGAAAGTCTCCAAGTTAAAATTCTGCTAGCCAAACATTTGCACAACTAGAGGAAGGTGTTTGCCAAGCCTGTTTTGGTGACAGGACTTTAGGAACTTGAGATTAGAGGAACATCTCTCATCTTCCACAGAACCCAGCACTAAGCAGCAGCCTATTTCAACAAGCTTGAAATACTCAGAGATGAGTTTTTGCAAATGCAGTGATTGGGACAACCCCCGCTACAACTTTACGATTGGATTCAAGTGGAATGGGGGGTCACAAGCAGCCTCGCAATGGGATTTCATCATTGCTTTGAAAAGGCCCTGCTGATTCTCCAAGCATGCTGCAGACAACATATTGGGGGCGGCATATGCATTCCCATCTTCCGAAGGGTCATTAAAATTCATCGCTGCAGCATGGCCGTAAAAGCTCTTAAGCACGGCCACATGGTGGGCAAAATTTCTTTCAGCCCCCTCATCCCTCCAGTACTGAGGGTATATTATGCCAAAAGTGTCTAAGAGCTTGTGTTGTGGAAAACGTCAATCCAACTCACTGCAGAGGTTTTCTGCCATCTCTGCAAGCATCCAGAAGGACAACAAAAAACAAGAGAGTTTCATAATTGAATCCGTGCCAACCAACAATAAGAATGGCTATCTTTCCTAGAGTTGGACAGAAACTACGTGAACTAGCATAACCAAAATCAACAATGCCCGAAATCCCCAACGTGGAACAAAGGAAATCTACCTTCACTAACTTACAACAAATACAATCATAGACGGTAGAGATGACATTAGCACTTGCTAAAAGTAAGCAATATGAACCAAAATCACACACACCCGATAGCAACATGCATGTCATGACACCAAAACATGCCTGAACCTATCAAATATAAAACAACATCAACCTTACTTGCAAATGATGCCACCCATGATTCATTCAATGGAGTGACTATAACAAAACATGAAGACTTGTGAACTTAATGGGACAACAAAGGCAGACTTCAAACCATAGAATGCTATGAACTGCCTTACCTTTATGCTACCAGAAGTAGCCTTAAGGTAAGGTTAAAGCTTGCAAATCTTATCATGTCTAAAAGCAGAAGATAGGAATTAGGAACTTCAATGAAGTTATTATTCACCCAAATAATACGAGAACCACCATAACACCCTGACACCAAAAGCAAACTGAAGAAGAGAAGCAGCAAAACAATCTCAAGGTATGGAGAGGAATAGCAATCTCAAGTTCACACAAAACCTGAAAGAAGGTTACTTCTGAGGAAAACAGCCTAGAGGTAACACACCGTAAGGCATAACAAGCAGCCTTCACATGTCAAAGCTGAGCAAATGAAAGAGCTGCCTTGCCCACTATAAACCCATGTAAGCCTAAACTAGAAAAGAAATCTAGCAAAACAAAGTCAAGTCAAATGAAAGCAAACCTGTGTGACCAAAACACGATGTAGATTATCGGCAGGGAAAAAAACCATGAGCTAAAATTGAGAGCAATCAAAGGTAGCTTCTAGACAATCAAAACAACAAACGCTAGAAATGTACAAAGCCAGCATGAGCAATAGCTGAAACCACATAACAGTAGTGCGGAATTATGAAAGAACAAAGCAAGCTTCTTTGAACCACACACCAATCCAGCCTCACATCCAGATTTATCACAATGCCTTTACCTGCACAAAATCTGCACCATTCTTAATACAAAACCCGCAGTACTCTTAATACAATAGCAAGAACGGCAACCAAGACTATAGATAAATTGGAACATGAAACAAACAACAACAACAACAACAACAACAACAACAACATGCACATGCTACCTGCAAATTGAAGTTGGATGCTTTTATGAATGCACTCATACTCTAGTTGTGTGACAAACAGCTGTTGTCCAGTCTGCTTGTCATAGCAGCGAGGGAACACAGTGGTGAATTTAAAATTAAACATCAAATATGTCAAGTCAATGTCTCCTGGAATGTCGTTCCACTCCATCGGAATCTCCTCATGGATGAGTGTCACCAAAGCATTGTAGATTTTAAAGTCCACTACGCTATAGGCTGTAGATCTATCAACAAAAAGCCTGTGCAACTCATCTTGACACAGCTTCAGCACTTTCATGAAATCACATACAAAGATGTCACGGGATTGAAAAAGCTTGATCAAAAATTGCACACAATTCAATAATGGAATAAAATACAATAGAGATAGCAAAACCTCTATATCAGCCAAGATGTTGAAGTTGACAGCAACTCTAACAACAAACTTTTGCCCTGGACCAGGCTCCATGTCAACCCCTATCTTCAGCAATAGTGCCTTGTACTCCTCTAGAATTTTGAGTGATGGGCTTCTCATAGAGATCCACCGAGTCTCCATGTTCTTTAGCATCTTATTTCCTTTAGTTTCCACGAGGTCAGCCAACTTCTGCAGCTCAGTATGGCGTTTGTTGCTACGGCAAAAATACTTGTACGTGGACTGGAATAGGCCTTTTAAGCAAGAGACCAAGGGGTACTTAGACAATGTCTCCACAACTAAGTTTATTTTGTGTGAGGCACAAGATGCCCCTAGCGAGAATGGAGCCCACTTCTCTTGAATCTGCTTAGTACTGCCTCCCTTTGCACTTTGGAAGGTACTCACTCCATCTGCACCAAAACAGACAAGCTTGCAAGCAATCTCCTCTCTAATTAATCCACCCTCATCCAACAAGGACTGCATAATAATATTGGTTAGATGGTCAGCAGTGTCACTCTCAACAACGCAAGAAAGATGCAACAAATGAAGAATTTGGTCCCAGTAATCCACAGCATATACATGGATGCCTATCCATGATGTATTATCTATAGCAGTGACCTCATCAATACTAATGGAAATGAAGTTTGCAAATTGAACCACTAACCTCAAAGTACCCAAAACAGAAGAATGTAGATGTTCACTCATTTCCAAGCCTGAGGTCTCTGACCAATGCTTCCTGAATAAATGTTTTACCTTTAAGTGCCGCAGCAGATGCTGTTGCCGTTCAAAAGCACACATGGGGCAACCATGGCTCAGAATTTGTAACAGAGTAGAAAACTGTAGTTCCTTACGCTTTGCATTGCCCTCCAAACCTAGGGCAAGCTGCTCAATCACTGTGCCTGGTTGCTTCCGGCCTGCCCAAAGTTGGCAAAACTTCAAGTGTTTGTAATCAGAACTAGTGTACGATTTATCCTTCTTCAACTCTAGTAGCGGCACCCCATCCTCACGGCAAATCATCTTACCTTCATGTTTCTCTAGGTTGTCTGCTTTAGATACAATGACTTTCCTTTGACCAATGATGGTTGTGCAGCTTTTACATACTACTCTAATAAGGTCGCCATCTCCATTGAAATCACCTTCTGCCTAAGCAAAGCGGCACTCCCAGACTTACTGCCATCTGCAAGTGATGGTGCTAGCTGTCACTTTCCTTCTTTTTGGCACAGTAATAACAACTTTGTCTTGCCTCTTCTCCCCCCTGACGGACCATGAGCAGTGCTTGGTGTCTCCATCGCGATGTCTGCACCCTAAAGAGACATAGCAATGGCCTCCAAAGCCAACAACTAGCGGGTAGTAGGTTGTGCGCAAGACTCTGAAATACAAGTTTTCGAAACACAATTGACCTCCGCAAAAGGCAGTACAAGCCTCCTAATTCCGTTACTGCCTTGGGTAAAACCAAACAATTGAATCTTGAAGTTCTCAGGCAATTTCAATTGCAAAGCCATGACTGAAACCTGCACGACCCTCAATCCCAGCAATTCTGAATAACTGCGACCGGAAAACATAGCAACAATACAACAATCCAACAAAAAAATGACTTTTGCTACACCCAACAGACACATGAACCAGCAGTACAACACCAAAACCTCAAGCAGCACGATGATTTTTGTTTACAACAATAGATCCAATGGCTTCAGAAGAGTAATTTTGCAATTCTAAATTTGGAAAAGCACGTCAAACATATGCACGTACAAAGATGCACAATTGCACACTTCTTGAATTGTTTGTGCAATCCACAGAAGCCAGAGATTTCAAATTACACACCTTCTAATTCTCCGTTGTTCTGATGGAGATCTTTTAATCATGTAGATACTTGTTATTTAATTATGTTTGTATTGATTTGAATAAATCAACAGTTGAGGCAAAATGGTTGGTCGTGGTGAGGACCACGGTTTGGTGACAACGCAGCAACCATAAATTCCAGTGCACTGCGCCGTCTTGTCACATGTACAGCTTAGGGGGTAAGTAGCGGGTTGGCTGAACCAATTTCCTGCCTTACTAGCTGCAAAGCCGTGGGCTGCTATCACCACTCGACGAGTCCGATAGGGTTCGAACCCGGACCGGTGGGCGGCTAGAGACGACCGCTTCTCCAACCAATCAAGTCCACGACTTGGCAACTGAAGACAAGCGTTTGACGCTATTATATGCCTGCAAGGGCATATGACTACTTTAAAGTGATCTTTATTTTGTAATTTAATAATTTTTATATGTTTATCTAGATGTTTTGGAAGACTCATATATTTTGCCTTTGTTTGAATAAAAAAAATACTAAGGATTTAGAAGTGAATGAAAAAAGTGTGAAAGGAAAAAAAGTTTTGCATCTATGATAGGGTTAGAATAGAGAAAGACATGGGCTGATGTGCCCCACCTCCCTACTCTAGATAGGATCGAAATTAAAGATGAGAGATTCCTTAATTATTGGAAGTTAATGAATGAGTGTTGGTGAGAAGAAGGAAAAAATCCCGAAACTTTGAGGTGAGAGACTTTTTTATGTATACATGATTTTGAATTGAAATTTAGAGGAGTTGTTTCTTGTGTGATTACATTTTCAAAATGAGTTTACAAATTTAATTTAGAGTTGTGATGCAAAAGTTATGAGTGTTTGAATTTTGGAGTCAAAAAACCAAACTATGAAAAAACCCTAAAACTTCGACAAGCCATCGCTTATGATCTATATATCATTTTGCAATAAGATTTGGAGGGAATTTCCATCTTAGTCTTAGCTTTTTAAAAAAGCCTTAAACTTGAGATTTGGACCTTGAAAAATAAAGTTATGGAGGTGTAAAGGATTGAAGGTAGCTACCATTTTGTTATGAGAAGGACAAAACTTTGAAAAACTACAATTTTTGGACAATATGAAATTTTCTTTTCAAAATTTTAAAAGTAATAGTTTGTTGTCATAGCTTTCTGTATTGTCTTCAATTATTCCATTTGGACTCTTATTGAAGAAGTTATAGTGTGTAGGAGTTGGAGGTTTGGGTGCTCTCTAAAAAATTGAGACTCACACTTTGATTGACTAGAACTTTTGGACAGAAATATATTTTGAAGTGAAAATTTTAGAAGTTGTAGCCAGTGGTATCATCTTTTTAAATTGATATTACATTTCTATGGGTGATGTGTAGAACAAAAGTTATAAAGGTTTATAGAAGCTGTGTTTAGTTTGCAAGGAGGAAAAAGAGCCTCTATTTTGAACCCGCATAATTTTTAGATAGTAGCTTAGATTGAGTTGAAATTTGAAGGAATGTTAGAAGGTTAGAAGAGCTTTTCAAATTGCTATTACATTTAGCATTTGATTCTTTGAGCCATCTGTGGCACTAGAAAATAGATTGCAGCCATTCTAAGACTTGTTATTTGTGATTTTTCTCATTGTTTTTATTAAAACATGAAGACTTGAAGACATAAAGACTGAAGATCTAAAGAGTGAAGATCAAGACCAAAGACAATTTTAGTCAACAATGCATGACCGCAGCGAGACACCCTGCGTGTTCCCAAAGCGCGCTCTTCTTAACCTAACATTGTGTCAATTGCACCACTAGAGATTTGAACCCTAAGGACCTATGCTGCATCCATCTCCAGGAGGCACTGAATGTTAGAGATGAAATTGCCGCCTCCTAATTTTAAAGCTTTCCAGACATAGCGCAGAGGCCGAGAAAGACATTGCGGTCCAAAACTTCAGCACCAATGTGCTAGGCTTGCAAATATTGTCATTCCCCTAAACCCATAGACGCCGGTAGCGAACCAACAAACTCTTTATTGAACCCCCTCAAGTTTTGAGGCTAATCTCTCTATTCTCCTGCAAGGCTACAGTCTGTAAACCTAAAACAGTTGCGAATCACCAATGCTACTTCCAGCAAGCTCCAATGCACAAGTTTTAGAGACGGCAACGCATTCACAGCAACGCTGCATCAAACCTGAGCCCCATTACTACAGATGCAGAAGCAACAACGGCCACCCTAAACAAGTAAGCAACAATCCTAGCAACCAAACGGAAAGCGCCAAGTTGCACACCATAAAGACCTAAACTGTAGAGGCATCGCAGATCCAAAAATGAAGGGGATTAGAGCCAAAGCCTAGGACAAGGGGCTTGCTAAACCCTAATGTAATTGATGTACTAACGCGCGCTAAATGTGTGCAGGCATGGGAGATTTTAAAAGCTATACGGATGGTGGAGATCTTGCCTCTTGGACGAAATGTAGACGGCTAGGATAGCTTGAAGGCAACAAGAGCAGGGGCGGCAGAGCTGATAAACGCAATATCCAGATCTGCCTGCGAGTACAAGTCACGATCTTTTGGCCACAAGGTATGATTCTGAACTAAAATCTTCATTTTTGTACTGATTTTTACAATGTACATATAGTGTTGGTTTTTTTTTGTTGAAATCCAGCAATTTTTAGCCAAATTAGAAAACCCTGATTAAGAGTATTGAAGTCCCAAATTATTACCTATTAAGTTTACTTTTATTAATAGGGCTTTTCTAGTCTACCTTATTCTCATAAAGCACCAAAATAATTCCCATCATCAAAATAAAAACTACAATATTTGGAATTTTTTGCTTATTTGTAATGATCACTACAAAAGCCAAACAATTGAGGTATGGTGTGTCCTTGTGCTCATTTTGGTAGGTGAGAGACCTTGTAAAGGTTCAAGTAAGCGCCAAACACCTTGTGTTTTTTATGAACTTTTGGGCCATTTCTAATGTTCAAGTGTTGTTTGTAGAAATCAATAGCTTTGGTAATATCTAAAAATTGTGACAATGAGATGGGACTTTGTAGTGACAACAATAGATTGATTGTTATCTAATTTCTTTGAAAGTGCAACTCACATCAAAAGTAGGAATCATTCTCAACCAAACAGACTTCGAGAGGTTGTAACAATACAAATTAACTTGTTTGAGGTTTTTTTTGGAAATTGTGGCTGACTTCATTTTTTTTCTTAGGAAATTGATATTTTGGAGATATTAATTGTGTATAGGAGTGATGTAATCAAGAATTGATCATTTGTGAACATTGATATTTAGTTTTTTTTAAAGGATTTTTTTGTGAATTTGTTCTTTCATAAATGTCTTTATGATGTGATTCTCAATTTTGGTTCTTAATTGGATACTTTGGTTAATAGGATTATAATTATTAACCAAGAGTTTTGCACTTAAAAACAATTGTAACTTATGATGGAAAGCAGTGAGTGAGGCAGCAAGCTTGAACATCATCAGCTCCGAATGAAGAAGACTCTTAGGCTTATGTTGAGGAAGAATTGTTATTGACATGCTTTGGATTATGTTAACCCTAAAGGACATAGCGTGCCGTTGCGACCAGTAGAATACAAGGTATTTTTCATGTATTTGAACTAGATTCACACTTTTCCTACATTTGAGATCAACAAAAAAATTGGAGAATAGATCAAAGCCGTTCTAGTGAGCTATTGGAAATTCCAAATTAAAACTTCTTTTTGGTAGCAAATGCTAGTTATATGACAATGTATATACTATGCCCTATGGTCCTTTAAGGGTTAACCCCCAAAGGATTGTTGTTTCCTTGGGGGATAAATAGGACTTCAGGCATGTATCTATGCTTAAACCAAATTTTTTTTTTTAAAATTGAAATCTTTGAGGAAGGTGGGGAATTCAAGTATTTATGTGGGCATCTAATTTTTTCTTCATTCCAGCATTTATTGAAGAATTTATGCACAAAGATCTAGAAAACATGGGAAAAGTAGGTAGCCCAAAAACTTCTAATTTTTTTTTTTTATAAATAAAAATCTGAAATTGGTTCTTTAGATTTACGTATATGTGGGAAGCTTTGAATTATTCAATTTTGATTGATGAGTGAGAAGTTTTAGTTTGCTAATAGGTATGGGACTCCCAAACTTGCATTACTTTGCCCTTTGTAAAACTTGATGCTTTACTTTTTTGAGCTCTTTGTGTATTTTTTTTTACTTTATTTTTTTCCAAGTTGTATTGTAGTAGACTAAGATTCCTTAGTTTTCACCATTTGGATCAAAGTAATTCAAATTCATGAACTTTACATAAACCCTCCAATTTTGTCTAGTGTATTTGCAAAATCCATGGCCTTACAGTATTGCAAGATTTTACAAAGTATGATTCACACCTCCAATTCATTTGAAAACTTTCCCACACTTACCTAACTTGGTCTTCTTCATGGAAAAATTAAACCTCATTTTTGCGTAGAGCAATTTTTATGATATAGGAGAGGTCAAAGGCTTTTGAAATTTTTGGGTACTAGGGGAAAAATCCTTTTTTTTTGCACTTCAAATGTCAATGTCTCAAACAATAAGTGTTTGGATTTTGTGAGTCAAAGAAATCCAACAATCTCAAAATCTCATCTACAAATCTTTCCCTTGAGCATCTAAAATACTTGAATTTGAGACAAATGATCCTTGACAAAAAATTATAAGCTTAAAAACCAAATAAATAACTAAATAAATAAACTTTAAAATTACCTCCTGTTGATCCAGAGCCAGCAAGGCTGAAAAATCTGATTGCAAAAGTGGCATGCAAAGATGGTGTGTTGCACATTTCATGCAAGTGAATCTAAATTTAGTTCAAGAGAATGGTTTTGGGCTTCTTTTTGCATGCAAGTAACTTTAACCCTTAAAGGACTGACCTTGAACTTGTGGCCAACCCGGTTTAAGAGTGCGCTGTTCATGGGCAATAAACAGCATGTGGCATGTGTCCAAGAGAGATAATATTCTCCTCAAAAGAAGGAAAAGTGAATAGTGTATGCTGCCCTCACAAAAAGGGCAGCAAGGACCTTGTACATCTATTTACAAATTGGTGTTTTAAAAAATATGGAGGCATTGAAAGCAACTATTTTTGGCATTTAGTGATGTGACACAACTCTCTTACCACTCTCAAGAAAAAAAAATGCAAAAAAAAAAAAAAAAAAAAAAAAAAAAAAAAAAAAAAAAAAATTCCACCCTCAGGGTTGTTTTTGGCATTGAAAGGACAATTTTTGTCCTCTTGGACGGTTAGGGGTTAAATTAGTTCAAGAGAATGATTTTGGGCTTTCCTTTTCATGCAAGAGCAAAATCAGCAAATAATACATGACTCAAAAAAGAAACAACGACAATGTTCAAATTACTTGAATACAAAGCATTTGAGCGATGCCAAACATCAAAGGGTTGGTTTCCAATATATCCCACTTCCCAAGTTATACAAACTCTACTTTCTGATGATGCTCTTGTAGATGTAAATCATTGGAGTCCCTAATGAATAGGGGTTTCAAACCTGTGCTGGTTTCTATTCACAGCATTTTCCATTCTAATTTCTTGTCTTTTTCCCCAATTTGTTACGCAAGTAAACTGATGTTTATGCTTTTCTACACCTCTCAATATGCAGAAGACTTTTATTTTTTTCTCCTAAGAAAATTGAAATTTGCCTCTAAAAAGTTGTGGTATTTTATTTACAAAAACAGTTGGTTTAGAGAGCAAAAGAACCGTCTAACAATCAAATTTTCCCAACTGAAACCCCCTACCAAGAACATATTGCTACGGTGAATTTATTACAATGCACAAAAATTACACATCTTCAACCTCTAAAATTTCTTTGTGTTTACATGCTCAAATGGCTTGAAATTGAACTCTCTCAATAAAATGATTATTGAATCAAAATTCTGAATTTTTCTCATAACTTAATTATAACATCTAGTTTTTCACTTAATAATGTACACCCCTTCAAATTTCAGACTTTGTAAAGGCATACATAATTAGATCATAAGACTCAAAGTAGAGGCAAAAAAATTTGAAGCTTATTTAAGTTGTTGAAATTTTTTTGGTCATCCAAAATGATAGCTTCCACTTTGTGAATTTCTTGTGCAATTTGAATGAAATAACTCCAAGTTGTCATGTCCTTTCACTCCTATAAATTTGCCCTAATATCCTTTTTGGAATTAATTGAATTTTTCCTAACTCACCTATCATATTAAAATGCAAACAAAACTCGAATCAAGGTTTTTATTTGTGGCGCTATTTTACATACTTGCGACATTGGAGAGAAAAAGAAGAAGAATAGGAATGCACGACAAAATACATTCCATTCAAATATTGCTAATTTTATAGTAGAATTACCACAAATGGATGAATGTGGAAAAACATCAATGGGAAAATGATGTACGAGAGTATCATGGATGCAAATAGCTTCACAATCACAAATTACAGTTCCTTGGGCAAACTGAAAAGAACACCCTTGCGGCCCTGTCCATGCCTGAGAGTGAAACACCTAAGGACATCTCCACCGGTTTGATTATTTTGAGCCGCTCCATATTTGCTTGAGTAGGCCTGGAGTAGGGAGATGGCTCGGGGAAGCGCCCCAATCTCCACCTGTTCGCTCTCGCTCACTCGCCAGAGAATCTTGAAAGTGGGGAAAAGCGGGGACAATCTGCCACTTAGCATCTGCTTTCGGTGCAAGTAAGGGACTCGGACATCAGCTGCTGCAACACGGTGTACGAGCACAGTCATCACAACCCCAAAATACCCTAATTCTCAAAATTTCAAGCTTGCCCAAATTTCTAACTATCCCGATGAGCCACCGTCCCTGGAGTTGTTTTGAGAGAGCCCGCTCAAAAAAAATCGGCCCCCATGCCACCAGTAGATATCCGGGATGGGCAAAGAGGCTCCAGCAACGCTGTCCTCTCGTTTTTTGTCAACCGGTGGAGATGCTCTAAGCTTACACCCACATCAATGGTTACATCTGAAGTGTGAACACACCTATGACAACATTAATGATAAATATAAGAAATATTAATTAACTGGGTGAGGGGGCACGATCAGTGATCCACCATGCAATTTTCATAATTAGTTCATGAGGCTAAAAACCCTGCTTAATGTGCTCTCACACTTCAAATTCAACACACTGGTGTGCTCACTGTTGTTTTTATAGCTATAGAAAAGCCCAAATTTGGTTGCAGCTTTGTTAAATTTAGCCACAAGTGAGAACACCGGACACGATCGGCTGGTTGTTAAGCAAGGACAGCGGAAGGATGTGCTGGTGGGGCAGGCCAATTATTTCGTTATTTCGTTTATCGTGCGTCATGCAAGTTAGGGGAAAAATGGACTACGTGAGCATTTTCATCCAGGATATACGCAGCTCTTGGTCACGATGTTCATCAAAATGTTGGCGAGCCTTGTGTTTCTTGTTAAATGTTTTGGATGTTTCATCCTCAACCTTCCAATTTCATCCGTTTTACTAAAAAAAGGTTGAGGTAGCCAAGGTCAAAATGGGTTACACCGTTAAGTTACGGTTCGACTCAAAAAACTCGCCTGAAAGAAATTAGCTGGGGAAAGGGGGGCGGTTTGGGCAGGGGTAACGGTATTTCTGACAACAGGATGTAGGGAAGCAGGTCAGAAGAGCTGCGAGTTGCCATAGGCGGAATGATGTGGCCCCCAAGGTGCCCTGCCTCCACATCATGCTCGGGGCCCCCCAATCCCCCTAAATGCCCTAATCCCAGCTCCTTAAACCTCGCCCGGATTAACCTCTCGCCCGTGTTGGCCCCCACCTTAATTAATCCTGTGCTGACCCCTTGGCCGCTCCTTCCAGCCTGCCCCGTCATCACCGCTGCTATTCCATCCAGTCAGCTCCTCTGCTCCTGTCTCCTCAATATCCCTATTTCAGTTCTAAGCTTATTTCATTTTCTCATTTCCATTACTGACCCCTCCGAGCTCAGCGTGCTCACGAACGTCCACACTTCCATGTCGCCAAGTTCCCCTCCCTGCGGTGGACAACTACCATGTTTTACTTTGGTGGTGCTTATGGTCCTAATTGGAACAATCACCCCATTTTTATGTCTCCTGAAGTATTTTTCCTTTCTTCTGGGCAGGTGAAAGAGATACATTGCAAGAAGTCACACTGCACAACCTACGCTAGGCAACAATATTGTCGCCCCTATCAAGGGGTAAGGAAAGAAGTTAAAAATAAGTGGAGGAACTAGTAGGAAGCAACTTGAAAATTGAGGAGAATGAAAGCAAGAAAGTGTCTAAGAGCATTCTCAATCCAGCTGGGTCAATACCTTTGCATCAGCACTCTCACGGTGGAGAATTGTAAACTTGGTCCAATGCACTTTGCAAGGGGGACGTGATCTTGAAGGGGACAGCAAAACCTGGCCCACACTTGATAGTTTTAGTGTTCTTCAAGAGTCCTTCAAATTGCTCTATATATTTCTATTAGAGAAATGATGACTCTTTTGCAAGCCAAAAATAGAGATTGTGCCAAAAACACCTCACAAAAGTATGACAGAAACAAAGTTTATAGTCTCACTATTTGTGTGTGTTGGGTCAAAGGAGCCGGTGTGCTGCCCGAGTCTGTTGAGGCCACCCGACTAAGCTCAATAATCTCCATTAACCAAGCTCAATACATGCTCTAGATTGAGGGTGCCCTAAGCTTAGTTGGGTGGCCTCAACAGCCGCGGGCAGCACACTAGCTCCTTTGACCCAACATACACAAATAGTGAGACTATAAATTTTGTTTTTGTCATACTTTTGTGAGGTGTTTTTGGCACAATCTCTATTTTTGGCTTGCAAAAGAGTCATCATTTTTCTAATAGCAATATATAGAGCAATTTGAAGGACTCTTGAAGAACACTAAAACTATCAAGTGTGGGCCAGGTTTTGCTGTCCCCTTCAAGATCACGTCCCCCTTGCAAAGTGCATTGGACCAAGTTTACAATTCTCCACCGTGAGAGTGCTGATGCAAAGGTATTGACCCAGTTGGATTGAGAATGTAATTGCTGTTAACCAAGCTTGATGCAGGCTATATATTGAGGATGCCCTAAGTTTAATAACTCAATACAACTATAACTGCCTAAAGCCACATAATGCCAAATAATCAAATTGTCCTCTTTAGAGCAATTAATGTCATCTTTGCACCTAATTCTTGACCCAAGTTTTACCTAGCTTTGACTTGTTGCATACTTCTTTGGCCACACTCGTACTTGTAATAATGCATGATAGTTAGCAAATTCAAGTAGCTATATTGTGAGTGAGGATGACATCATTGCAAAAATGTTCAGTTGGTCTCGTACAAAAAATTGCTTTTTTTTTGTGTGTTTTGTATTCTAAGAGAAAAATTCCATATATATATATATATATATATATATATATATATACATACATACATATATACATACAGGTCCTCTTTCCTGTTGTAGCAATAGACTTCTGCACAATTGTCCTTCTTTCCCTACCTTGACTTCTCCTTTTTGTTCTTGAATTTCAAAATTTGAGAATTATAGAGACACCCAATACTAAAGAAAATCTCAAATTTATAATGCATTAGCCATGCCCATGTCCCTATGCCCATGCCCTTAATGTCTATGCTCCCCATTCCAATACCCCTCATCCCCATAATTTGGTTACAGAGCCCCATGCACTCACATCTCCACAATTTGGTTACAAAACCCATGCACTCACATCCTCATAATTCGGTTACGGATTTGTTCTCTTTAGATACAGAATTGTCAAGGACTACCACCAAAGACACTTTTGTATAAATATACAAGTCGTCCTTCCCGTTGTAGCAACGAACTTCCGCACAATTGTCTTTCTATCCCTACCTTGACCTCTCCATTTTTTGTTCTTGAATTTCAAAATTTGAGAAGCATAAAGACACCCCCATACTAAAGAAAACCTCAAATCTATAATGCATCAGCCATGCCCATGCCCCCATGCCCGTGCCCTTACGAAACCCCATGCACTCACATCTCCACAAATCAGTTACAAAATCCCATGCACTCACATCCCCACAATTTGGTTACGAATTTGTTGTTTTTAGTTATGGAATTGTCAAGGACTACCACCAAGGACACTTTTGAGGTATATTCTATTATATATAGATATAGATATATATATAGATAGATATAGGTATATATATATATATATATATATATATATATATATACATGTGTATACAAGTATAAGCATGTATATACATATATCTATACTACTAAGTGGGAGCCTAACCCTTACTGACTCCGTGCCCTTTTCTAGAAGCTTCTAGATTTTTTTGGTGGAAGTTGAAGCAATAAAAAATGCCCTAGATACAAAACACCAAGCACCCTTCAACCATGTTCTTTTCCAGAATCTTCTTGAACTTTTTGGTGAAAGTTGAAACATAAATGATGCCTCAAATATGGAACACCAAACACCCTCCAACCATATGTTAGAAAAACAACAAAACACCAAACACCCCCTAGCAAAGTATAAAATAAAAGCATTGTGATGAGGGTAATTACTACTTTTGGTTTCCAAAAAGAACCAAAATGATGGTGCATCAAGGTTAGATTCTAAACCAATTGTGAGATATTGACTTTTTGTAAAATACATTAGGATTAGACTCTAGACCAACTGATTGGTGGGATGTTATTTTTTTATAAAATTGAATGTTGCATTACCCATACATGTCCAATTCATACAAAGCATGTGCATGTATACTAGTATATGTATATATATATATATATATATATATATATATATATAAAATAGAGATGATTCATTTTGAATTAGGAAATGGTGAATTTTCCAGTCATGAGACACATAGTCAACATTAAATTGAATTTTACAATACGGCTCACTAGCATTCATGCTTCTATTACTTGCCTATGCTCCAACAATATTGGTGTGTTAATCCCTACATGCCCACGGTACCAAATTTTGGTGTTAAACACACCAAATTTTGGTGCCTTGGGCATTTAGGGGTTAGGAACCTTGCAATGATTGGTTGGGACAATTAGAAACTTGTCATGCTTCTCAATGCAACCTATGATAAAAAGGTGCAGACCAATGTATGGAGAGTGTTGAGGTTTAGTTATGACCTAGCCAAAATTTTATGAAAATTTCCAAGTGACATAAAAATCAGTTGGATGAGGTACCGAGTACCGACCCAAAATGAAAATTAAGAAACTAACAAGGGAGGAGAAAAAAATCTTCGCAATGTGGCTGACCCTCCCACTAGTCCTTAGGATATTTACTGTTTGCAATTTCTTTATTTTGGATTTGAGGCAAGGGAAGCAAATTTTGCCAGAAAAAAAATAAAATAAAATAAAATACCAAATTAAAAATTAAAATTAAAATTAAAATAAATTTCACTAGAGGTCAAGATAGCACAAAGTCCCAACTATGTGAGAGGAGCCTCAAGTTCATTTTCTCCTAAAGTTCGTTTTCTCCTTTTTTGTGTTCTCAAATCTAACTTGCATAAGCAAGATTGTATTGTGAAGTTGGAGCAAGAATTTGTACGCTAGGCTTGAAATTATTTTAGAAGGGCCATATGAGGAGTTTGATCATATCATTGATAATGCTACACCTTTGTGGAAAACAAAAGTAAGTACCAAATTTTAAATACTCCTCCTTTAGTTACTTTGACTTTCTTAATTGTCCTTAGTCCATACAATGCTTCATGTTTGTTTTGCTTACTTGATTCTCAAAATCGTGAATTGGGTTGAATTACATTTATTGTTTTGTTGTAATAATCAACCTCCAAAAAATGCATGAACCCTCTGTTGAATTCATGCATTTTCCAAAAACAACATCCTTATCCCTAAGAAGGTGGGAGCTTGACCAAATTCAAATCCTCTCAAGGACATTCAATTATGGAACCTTAATTACGCATGAACTCTTTTAAAAAGATCACACAAGAAGAAAAGAATTTGACCATACACATCATTTTTTTGAAACTATGCCGAGACAAAATTAAAAAGTCTAGCAATTTGCCTAATGATAAATTGAAATGGTGCAAATTAATTGAGGTTAAATGAACTTTAGGCAGAGCTCTATTGTAGAGTGAAAACAAATTGCCAACCCTTGTTAACAAAACTAGGAAATGAACCAATTTTCTCACATAACACTACAAGAAAATCATGGTCAAATTGACCTAATTTACATTATACTATACATTAGGTCAAAATCTTTATCAACTTTTTGTAGATCTGACCATGGTTTTCTTGAAGTTTGAACTTCCCTGACTGTGGTGCAGATTTGATTTTTCATGTATCCACGGTGAAAGAAAACATTGTTAAAGTTATATGGCATTTCAATTCCAAATCCCATAATTGATTTCCATGAGCCCAAAGAATGTAACGAAAAGTGGCTCACATGAAACATTTGATTTTCTTTCAAGAGAATTTACTAAAATAATTGTTTGAAGGTTCATAGCCCTTCCAAAATAACGAACTAAAGCAATCACCTAATACCTCTTATTTTACGCAGCATGCCTTTTTTGTAGTACACTTTGATGACTTTATGACATATCAAGGTTAATCCTGAAAGTTTGTCAAAGTTGCAAGTGGTTTACATATGATCAAATTGGGCTTGATCTAAGTGATAGTAGATAGTTTTCATCCATGTATTTTGGAAAGAGTTGTTTGAGTGCGTTTGCAGCTCTTATTGCTGGAAAGCCCCCTCACTGAAAAACCACAACCTTTTTTTTATATAAGAAGATGCAAAATCCACAAATTCCAAAATATGCTTCTCCGTTGTACTTAACAATTTCTATCTCCTTGCTTAAAATTTGAACTTTAGCAGCAAAAATGATGTTTCTAATTTTGAGTTCAACTAATAAGTTAACATTTGCTAAGTCTAGTTTCTACTACGGTATGACTTTTTTTTGAAAACTTGAGTAATATATTGCATTTTGAACTTTAGACTTATAACCAAGTGCTTTTGGTTGACTAATTGTAATGGGACACAAATGTTTAGTTTAAGCCACAATACTTCACATTATAATATACCCCTATCGTGAAGGTTTCAAAAAACAGCTTAATATTTTGTACTTGATTAAAAAAAAATAGTTGTTTTTTATTTATAGGATTCATGATTATACGATAGATTCAAAAAAGTCTGAATGAGACACATGATTTCGAATTTAGAGTAAAACATGAAATATGCATATAAAATCAAAATGTAAAACAAACTATACCTATTTGAAAGATTTTGAAGTTGACCCCCTGGTTAGAGGTTCCGTCCTGCAAAGGTTAGTAATGTCATAGCAGACTTCATGGGATGAGTTGGCTAAGGTAACTGTGCCCATTCCCGACCCTTTAGCAGCTCGTCCCCAATTCTAACCATCTGTTTCCAGTGGATATATTTCAAACTTGATATGTACATACTGAATACATTAATGATCGGCATTGGGGACAGGTCGGGATTGGGTACATCTACCTTATTGATACCCACAGATAGCCAGGGGACTACTACAGACGGTTCTCAAGGGTTTTCCGAAGGAGGCACGGTCTACAAGGAACTGATTGTAGAGTGGGAGTCATGGGACACTGGGTGGCATCTTGAGTGGATAACGGGATAACAGAATATTGCACTCAGTGCCGTTATTCTATCGGTCGCTGACGTCCATCTAGGGGTGGGGGCGAGGGGAACTCACGAGAGAAATATGGGAACGTAAAGAGAACGTGAAGAGCTTAGAGAACGTTCGAAGGGAAACGTGGGGTAGAGGTGCCAAGTGGCTTGAACAGCTGGGATTGGGAAGGTCGAGGGAGATCATGTGAGAAGGTGGGAGGAACAAAAAAAGCATTAGGATTGCTTTTTGGATGGGAGCCATGTCCTGCCCTCTATATAGCAGGCACTTCCCCCTCAGTTTAGCAGCACACGCCTGCATAATTGCACCATGGTACAACTGCAGTGCTTGCTTGCAGTTGCTGCACCACAAGCCTAAACACCTTCCTGTTCCCTGGGTTTGCCTTTTATACTCTTTCTGCATGTGCTTCGTATCTGTAGCAAGTTACTATTACAGTAACCTTTTGTCCTCATCATGGTCCATTTGCAAAAACCTCAGGAGCGAAACAAGGGGGACGACCTTGAACCTGCCATGGCCCATTTGCACTTGGTGTTCATAGCCGCATAATACATGTTATCTAAAATTGTATCTAAATTCGTTCCCAAATCCCAGCTATGTGCAGATGGGTCATATTTAACCCAAAGAGTGCGATGGGGGTGAAGTATGTAGATATGGAGCTTTTGCGGTGAATGAATTATGGTATAAGAAGATTCCAAACATAATATCTCCACTTTTGCAAGATTTTTCTTCCCAGCCTTCTATATAGGAATTGTTTTAGAAACTTGCACAAGAATCATGAAGCACGTATTAATCAAACTAATCACATAATTGAAGAAATAAATTACTTTCTGAACACGCTTGGGTGTTTACTTTTTTGTTTCATACAACTCCCTATTGTGAGTGTTTGACAGTATATTTTGTCTACCAAGTGAGCATTAGCACTCTTAAGGGCTAATTCTTGAAAGATAAATTGGACAAAGCAAATTGAACTCCATTTATATTTTTCTTTGGGGTAATCTAAGTCTTAGATTTACCTTCATCTTCCTTCAAAAATGTACTCATATATTACAATGTTTCTAAGGCTCTACCCTGCAAGAAGAGTAATGAATACAAAACGCTTTTAGTAGTATGAAATTAACATAATGGAGAAAACATTGTTGAACAAAACAACGCTATCCTTGGTGTGCTTCTTAACCCCTAAAGGACCATGGCCTTTATTTTGTCAAAAGACACTCAGAATTGCCACTTCTATGGCAAAGAGTAAAAAAGTTTGAAAATTGGTCTTTTTGCTTAATTGACCGTAGGATCTTCTACTAGACTTGTATAAGAATGTGTCATTCAAAACTTAAAAACTTAACTAGCACAGATTGCAAGATATTTGCATTAAAAGTATAAAAAAGAAGTTTTTTTGCACCTTGCATGATTAGATTATTTGACTTTAAACTTTTTTAACTTAAATTTTTTGCACCATGGAGTTTTGAGGTTTATTTTTTTATGCGGGGGAATTGAGTTGAGAATCTTTGGAAAAAAACCAAAACAAAAAATACTTAATTTTCATTCTTTACAAAAACATTAGGTAGAAGAAGGTATGAGATTGAACAAAAATTTAAATTGCTAATAACCTTGCAATGGAATTGAAACTCAATAATCCCAATGGTGAGGTTGTTCTAGAAAGAAAACTTCACCCTCTCCAATAGTTTTTTTTGAAAAAAGGTTAAGCTCCCATTCCAAAATGAACTATATAAGTTATTTTTTCAAGAGGATGCATGAATTGCCCAAAAAACAAGATTGTTCATAACTTTCTCATAACTAGTCCAAATGGAATGAATCAAAGCTTCAGATGTAAACAAAGATATAATCTATAAGGGAAAAAAAAATTAAATCAAGTTTTTGTAATTTTTTTTTTGCTGCCTGAACCCCAAATTTTTGCTTATTTGGGCATAACTTTTACTCCTTGGCATTGATTAGAATAAAAATTATATTCCCCAAAAGCTAATGTGTTTTCTTATTTTCAAAAAAAGTTTCAAAAAATTAGGACAAAAATTGAGGCCGTAATTTGTCCCCCAAACGGACAATGGTCCTTTAGGGGTTAAGTTTGTACGAAGATAAATTTGGTAGCAAAGGTTAAAGTTCAACTTATGTTAAGATATATAATTGTTGATTTTGAAATGCTATAGAATTGCCGCTAATTTAGCATTTTCTCTTTTAAAGCAAAAATAGAAATAAATGTAACAGACTAGAGATACATGTTTTTATTGAGCATTAGTAAATTATAAAGAAAAAAAAAAAAAAAAAAAAACTTAGTGAGAATAGTACGATTGACTTCGAAAATGCCCCTCAGGCTTGCAATTTTATACAGGGGTTAACCCCTAACGCCTAGGCCATATTCACTCAAATCCATACCCTTTTGTACTTAGTCCAATAAAACTACTACTTAAGTACAGTCAAATAGCTTGAAATTTTTTTGAGTGGTAGCAGACACATGCCTGGAGGTACACAAAAAAATACAAGTCCCTTTATTGTACCATTAAGAAGATGATAAGAGTCAAACTTGGGACATTTTTCAAAAACCAAAGGTGATTATATGACCTTTGGGGCGCTTAGGGGTTAACGTACTCTAGTTACTTTTGCAAAGTACTCCGTATTCACTTTTAACTCATCAGTAAAATAACAACTCACATGTTGGAAAATTTGCATGATATTCTCTTCAACCCCTCGCTGCAGTAGGGGATGAAATATGTCCCATGTTCTGCTTTTTTTGAGATAAGCACTAAGAGCAGCCTCAATGACCCAGCCATATGGGCTCTACAACACTAAAATAAAGGAGACAAGAAAAAAATCCAATGGAAACAATAATCAAAGCATGTAATTGGAGTGCGTATCACAAGAGGATCTTAAAGCAATATTTTGCAACTAGTTAGAGCATCCCCAACCTAGTCGTAACACAAGCACGGAAAAGTTTGTACAAAGTGTTAACCTAGGTTTCAGTGAAAACTAAGGCTCCAATGCAGCTGTTTCTTCCAATTGCATTTTTTAGGTCTCCTCACATAAGAGCCCTTCCCCTATATTTTTGCACAATTTGGAGGGTCCTGAATAACACTCCAAAGTGTGTGATTCTCTAACTATGAAGCAAGTTTCTGATTTTTCCGACTTAAACCTCCTCACATAAAATACCTAGTACACTAATCTTTCACCATAAAATGCATGAATAAGTAAATAGTTATGTTTAGTGAGTGTCAGAAGCCTCTTTGCATTGGGGCCTGGCAAGATGGGAATTGCCCCTGCCCTGCAACTGGGGTGCAGTTAGACACTCTTTGACAAGCTTTTCCATGCCGGTGTTACAATTGGATTAGGGATGCTCTTACAATGCCACTCCAAGTGAAGCAAAAAGGCGTAGTTAAGAGGGTCATGATGACAACTAACCTTATTTAATAAAGAAAATGGAGGAGCAACCACCTAAAGTGACCTTATCCTCATGTAAATTCTTAAAGTGATTTCCACTTTATGTTAGAATAGTCAGATAATAGCATTATTCTCCTCTAACCTGAAATCCCAAGCTCTACAAGCAATTAATGCAATGTTTACTGGGTCAAAATAGCCTTGAGTTGTTAAATGGCTTTGAACACTTGGGTGCCCATAAATCATGCTCTAATTTATTGATAAAGGATCTACATGGAGAGTGGCCATTGAGGCTGCTCTAAGAGCATCAGCACCCACCCGTGAAAAGTAGGCCGGCAGTGGAGAAACTCATGTCCCGTGAGGGTCATGGCCCTTTTTCTCCCGCACCTATGCAACTTCTCCGTAGTCTTTTGCCAAAGTCATTGTCCCAAAACTCGTGCACGGTGTTTTGGCTAGGTTTTCTACATTGGTTTATAGCCTAGTATTGTTTCTTTTTGTTTTTGTCTTAGTTTGTATAGGAGGTGCTGCACTTGAAAGCTTTGAATGGAATTTTTGAGTAACTTCCAGCCATAATCTTCTCTTCACACTAGGAGCGGACAAGTGTAGGACTTCACTCACACTGTCGTCTCTAGCTTTGCCAATCACGTTGAAATGTTGATTTACTGGCTTTGTAGAGCAGAGCAAAACATGTGCAGATGCTCTAAAGCAGAGGTGAATTGACTCCCTCGTAGCCTCCACCTGGATGAATGGGATTGGGGTCTAGGGTTTTTTCTTAAGGATATCAACTTATCAAAGTACTGCCAATGATTTATGATCCTAATTCACTTAGGTGGCTATTTTGGAAAAAACATTTCAAGAAGCTTGTTTTGTTCAAGAATAAAAGTAGATAAAATATTGGCTTCCAATGGTGTTTTATTACACACGTAAAGAGGTGCAAATGAAGTGTATTGGCCACAACTTTTGAAAAAGTACTACAAGTAAAGTGTGAAAGATGAAATATGTGGACAACTTTTGGAAAAGTATTACAAGCAAAGTGTGAAAGATGTAGTATGTGATAAAAAGGACACCCATATTATTTTGGTTGGAGATTGGATTGGCGATGTCAATCAACCAATAAGGGAATTCATACATGGTCCTTAATCACGGCTTGGCCTTACAATTATCAATTAGAAGTGAACATTGGCTACAGAGACACTCTTTTTCAAGTTTGTTTTCTATAGTGATAATGAAGCATAATTTTTTAAGGTGAATTTTGGCTACTTTTAGCCAACAAAAAAAACATTGCCTGGGTCAATCTACTACACATATGTGTTTGTGGGGCCAAGATAAAGCTCTGATTTTTCATAAACCACTCTTGGAGAGGTTAATTGATTAACTCTTGAGCGTCCCATCAACTAGATTTTGGTCGTTGCAAATTTCAAAGGCTTGTTTGAGGCACTGAATCTAATTTTTGATGAGAATATAAACTACAAATATGAAGGCATTCAAGTTGTTCATGTCAATGGAGTAAATGGCAAGGAAAGCCAAATGTTGTACAAGTGCTGCAAGAGACTTGATTGGGTGAAACACCATACGGGGCATGGTGGCAAGCAGTGTTTTACAGGCTCCAACCGCTCAATATCCTTTGCAAGCTCCTTGTGTGTGCTTTGTGGTAGCGGGAAAGTTGTTGACAAGGGTTCAAGCATGTTCTAGACCCTTATTATGGCAATCGTCACCAACTGTGCCGGTTGTTGTTTTCCGTACAATAGCGATTTAAAGCCCTAAAACTTGACATAAAAAGAAGGGCAATCTTCAATAATTTACAAGTGTGTGCATTCACATCTATTCTTACTACTCACAAAATTTCAGATGAATCAAGGGCTTATAGAATTTTGTAAAAATCATCAAATAACAACTGCCTACCAAAAAATGAGATTTTGTCATCACTTGTTGTTTGATCAAATTTTATAATCTCCCATCACCTACGATTGTTCCCAAAATTTGCAAGCCATTTTTTAAGTAGGTGTTTCACCATTTTCAATGGTCACTTTTTGCGGATCATTTGAGTGGCTGATATACAATGCATCAAAGTTGTAGGTCTTCCAAAACCTTGATTTTGGTGAAAATGGCATGGGCGCTCAGGGGTTAACCACTCAAGGCTCAAAGGGACCAAAACTGTCCCTACTTGTTTGTAATTTGTGAAGCCTAAATTTCCTTCATGATTAATTACAATGATTACTATTTATTTAAAGTTCTTGTTGAAGTCTTGTTTTAGTATCAAAAGTATGATTTTGAAAATGAATAATTAAGATTTTTCTATTTAAGATTTTGTGCAAAGGTGTCCATTGCAAATCTTCACTTTCTAGTGTTGTGAGCTCTTGGAAATGAGCAGAGAAACAATCACATTAGAAACTTAATTTAAAAAGTTGTAGAGTAGATTTTAAGAAGTCATAAATTGATTAGGGTTACACATGTTGTACTTTACATACTCGTATTTGTTGGTATCCTCAATTTTAAATTTGAGATGTGAAAAGAGGATTGAAAGACTTCAAATCACTTTCACAATTTTAACACCCTCTTGATCAAATGTTATAATTTTTCAATTCATAAGTGACATTGTTGGGTTTTCTTTTCCTATGTGATCTTTAACATATCTAATTTGAATCTGTACGGCTACAATTTTAAAAAATTGATACAACTTATCAAAATGTTAACATTTTGTTCATCCAAGAACCGATTCTGAGATACTTGGGAAAGTGCATGGGCCTTGACGGGTTAAGTAGCAACACCAGCGTTTTCTTCTTTTTTTAATTGCAAAAGGACCCTGACAAATGGATGGTAATGGAATGCCACTTGGGTGAGAGGGTGATTAACTGATTGTCCAGTTTGGCTGTTTATGTTCTGGGGCTCTGGGCTGCAGATCTCGAATAAGGCCAAAGGGGCAGAGTGTGCAAATCCTAGACTGATGGTATAATAAGTGTAGGCCATTCACATGAAGCCTGTGACTTGAGGTGTTCAACCTATGAGGTCAGTGATGAGCTCTAGCCTCCAGTCTGTGGGATCAGGGGGTGTACACAAAAGTTGGTTGGACACACGGACACCTAGCTAGCCTGCTCCATGATGCTTCAGTCCTACCAAAAAGGAAAGAATGTTGTAGAAGGGAATGTCGAGAAGAAAACAAAACTTAAGGAAAAAGTACCACAGGATGCCTTTTTCGCTGCTGAAAATTGTAGGTATTCAATTGCAAGGGCAGTAGTGGGTGTCAAACCTGGCATATTTGCAGGTTTCGGGATAAATCTGTCCGGATTTATTTGTAAAGTTAGTGAGTGGTGGCTAAACCAAATTCTTCAAAGTTATCATTCTTTCTAAGCTTCACAAACTATTTGATAAAAGTTTGAGTAAGTCTTCATAACTCATGTATGGGATAATGTCACAAAGATTGATGTGTGATATTAAAATGGGAGGGTGTGATACTAAAGAGGGAGGGTGTGATACTAAAGAGGGAGGGTGTGATACTAAAGAGGGAGGGTGTGATACTAAATAGGGAGGGTGTGATATTAAAAAGGGAGGGTGTGATATTAAAGAGGGAGCGTGTGATACTAAAGAGGGAGGGTGTGATACTAAAGAGGGAGGGTGTGATACTAAATAGGGAGGGTGTGATATTAAAAAGGGAGGGTGTGATATTAAAGAGGGAGCGTGTGATACTAAAGAGGGAGGGTGTGATATTAAAAAGGGAGGGTGTGATATTAAAGAGGGAGCGTGTGATATTAAAGAGGGAGCGTGTGATATTAAAGAGGGAGCATGTGATATTAAAGAGGTAATTTAGATTTTAGTATGATTAGTAATAACACTAACATCTTTAATGTCACACCCTCCCTCTTGAGTATCACACTCTCCCTCTTTAATGTCTCACCCTCCCTTTTTAATATCACACCCTCCCTCCTTAATACCACACCCTCCCTCTAGAAGAGAGTTACAAGATCACTTGATAACTTTTATAAAGAGAGGCCATAACTAGTTTAAGTTTTCAACCACCTCTAGAGGTGGGTAATGAAGTTATCATACCTTATAACTTCAAAAGTGATTGAGTTGTGGGGTGGACCCAACTAAACTTGTCGGGTGGGAAATAGCCAGGTTTGACACCCACTAGTCCCTAGTCCCGAGTTCCCAGTTCCCCACCAGGGTTTTTATGCAATTCTAGCTAGTACATAGGGGCCAATGAGCCGCAGTCCCTCCAAAATTGGAGGCCAGTCATTGGCCCCATGCACGAGCTTGTATGCAAAAAAATCCTGGCTCCCACCCCCACTATTTTACTTGCTGATTTAGACACCTTCAATGCTACTTTGGCCTTCAATGCCTCCCAACAAAAAACTTGCTACTTTGAATGTAAAGTTGACGGATTTTGCAAACTAAGGGACTCTATGATTCTAGTTTTGCCATAAGCTTAAACTTAGTTATCACAAAGCTAAGAATACAAGATGAACGCACCAACTACCCCCTGTTGAGTATTGGGGGCCATTCACATTAGGGGTAGTCACGGCACTTCCTTGAGCGAATATGGAAATTGCAAACTCAGACGTGCCACGGCGCTAGTGGCTGTTGGAGCCGGCGGTTAACTTAGCGTGCTAAACTTCTCAGAGCTCCATTTTTCTCCTTTGGAGGTGAATAATGGAGTGGAGAATGAGTTAGCATGTGAACTACTTACCATGGTATGCTTGTTTCCGCATCTGTGAATTGTTTTTCATCCTAACTTTTTCTACTCCTCCAATTGCATGTCATACTCCCTTTCTTTAAGCAAACCATTCTCCATTCTCCACTCTCCACTCTCCATCACACAAAAATGGGGTGTCACATCATCTTCACCAAGAACGAACTCCTACTGGCTCCTACTTTCACTCAGCCAATTCTCAATCTTCATGCTCTTTTCATTCTCCAAAGTGTTGTGACTACCCCTATTGTGTCCCAAGGCTAGCCAAAATCACAAAATCTCATTGACTGGTTGAGAGGTTGAAATTTGTGACTTGTAACTTCACTTCACACACTGTCCTGAGTTTCATGAACCAGTTCACTTAGGAATTATACCTCCAAGATAGTACTCTTTGTGAATTTTGGTGCCTGTATAGTAGGATTTTGCTTCTAAAATTATGTATAACAAAAAGGAAATCCAACTCAGGAGCCAAGTCTTTTGACAAAGGACTTGCTTAACCCCTAAAGGACCAAGCCCTTTTTTTTCATGAAAGTTAGTGAAAATTGCCACTTTTGGGGGATAAAGGTAGAAAAAAATTTTGTTTTTGAAAATCCCACCTTGCGATCTTGCCCTATATTATAGGAGGTACTTGTGGGAGAAAAATTAGCTCATTTTAGATGAAGAGGAGTGAGATATTGACATCTGAAGTATTTTATTAAAAAAAATCTTTCTTGCCTGAAATTTTTAGAAGCTTTTGAGTGCTCTTATAGCAAAAAGATTTTCTACACAAAATTGAGGTTTAATTACTCTATGTAGAAGACCAAATTAGGTATGTGTAGGAGTTTTCAAATCAATAGGAGATGTACAACATACTTCAAAAAATCTTTGAATTCTAGAATGTCATGAAATTAGCAAATACACTAGGCAAAATTGGAGAATTTATGTAAAATTCAAAAATCTAAATTACTTCAATCCAAGTAGTGAAAGCCAAAGAATCTCAGTCTACTACAATTTGGAAAAAAGAGAATTAAAAAACAAATATACAAACCGCTCAAAAAAATAGAATACCAAAGTTTACAAGGGGCGGAAGGAATGGAGGGTTGGAGTTTTCCAAGAAGGGCCCCTTCCACTCCACTCCTCTTTGCCCAAGTGTCCACACCTTGTACCCATAAGAGCTTACCCTCTTTGGAGGCAACACCCATTTACAAAAGAGAGGCCTTGCTCAAACCACCTCCTTTCCCATAATTTTGGAAAATTCTTGATAACTTCTTTGTTGAATGCTGGAATGAAAAAAAAATTAGATGCACACGTAGATTTTTGAATTCCCCACTTTCAATAAAAGTTTCAAAAAATCATAAAAACTAGTTTAGCTATATTACATACCCAAAATCCATTTGTCCCTCAAGGGGACAATTGGTCCTTTAGGGATTAAAGTTTTCAAGCAAATTCTTTTGTGAATATTTGTCTTCACCTTGCACAACCCAATAAGTTTAGGATTTGGTGTGAATAGGCACTTTTGAAGTTGAAGAGGGGCACAAAGTGTGAACCAAATCACAATTTCAAACAAACAAACATGAAATTCTATATTGAATCTCCAGCGCTCCAAAGCGCATGTTTTATATGATGAACATGACACTTCAAAATCAACATTTCATTAAAGTATTCTTATTCATCTAAGGTAATGTTGGAGTTCCTCAAGAAAAACTAACATTCTCTATGACCAATTTTATGAGATAAAGGTGATAAAACGTTCATGCAAAGACATTTCTAAACACTTGCAAAGGTTTAGGAATAGATCTCAACGCTAGGAAGTTAAGCAATGCCACCAACTAAAAGGAGGTTGATTGAGATCATGCCCTTGTTATTGCTATATCTTTTTTGGTACCGTAAGGGCTGACACTATGGTCCAAAGCTTTTAAAATACAATAAACATTGTTAAAAATTATGGCAAGAATTGCATGAACTTAAGCAAAGGAAGGTATTACATCAAGCTTCACAAACCATACGAGCAAATTATGTTCTCTAGGCTTTTGATATTGGTGGAAGAAATATTAATTAAAACATTTGGAATGCTATTGGCATCCAAAATGGCATTGGCACTGTATTGTTTAAAAAGTGGTTTGCAATTAAATGAAAAATCCAATGCAATTGTTATGGAGGGATGTAGTTCCTTATTCCCAATATGCAAAGGGATAGAAACAACTTTTTTGTCTATTTGTATGTCTCTCAAAGCATCTTGCCACTTGAGATTCTCTTTAGCAGTTAGATCAAAACTAGAGAATCTGTTGCAACTTTTCAGCAACCAACGCCGTGCCTCAAATAACCTTTGACCAAAATCTCAAATAGGGTGTAGTAAACCAATCACACATTGGGGCACTTGAGATAAAACAGAAACTAATAGTGCACAAGCCTTGTGGAATTGCTAGTCATTTCCCATTAAAAAACTTGTATGCAAGGTATGCATTGGAGATGCTTTTAGGCACCAAGATGATAAGATAGTTTACAGCCATACACAAAGATGTTGACACTTAGCCTTAGTTTTAAGTAGGGGTAGTTTTGGCATAGGACAAGAGGCCATATTGACGCCCAAGCAGGTTCATATTCTCACTCTCTCATTGTTTAAATTTCTGAAATTGGACGTAGGGCCTTCATTTTACAAATCAAACAAGGAGTCATTTTATTTTTTATTTTTTGTGCTTTAACAGTAAGTCTAACCGAATTTCACAACTTTTATCCATTACAAATGGAAATTCATTTCATTACATTGATGCCATTGTCAAATTTCATCGAAATACATATGTTGTAAATGTATATGTATACATATGTGGGTTAATCATCATTGTAGAATGGAGATAAAACTCCAATAGCTCTACTTGATCTCCTCCTTTGTTCCTCCTCTTTGAAAATGCTTAGGGCATGAAATCATAGCTTTAACTTCTGGTATTGTGACCTCTATACATGGAAAAAAGGGCTCTTTCTTATAATGAGCTATATAGGCTATTTTTGAGACACCATGTGCCGACCTTTCGAATCAAACTACCCAAATTTTGAAGGCTTTTATTCTTATTGTAAATAGACCCTTATCTCCGAAAGGACCATTGTTTCTTTGGGGGATAAATGGGATTTTGGGCAAGTACCTATGGCTTCTTCTTTTTTTTTTTGATTTTTTGATTTTAAAAAAAAAAGGAAAACATATTAGTTTTTGGAGGATATAGTTTTTACTCCAATCTATGCATGGGAGCAAAAATTATGCCCAAATAAGCATAAATTTGGGGATTCCGGGTAGCAATTTTTTTTACAAAAATTTGATTTTTTAAAAACTTCTTCTTCTCATAGGTTATATTTTTTTCTACATTTGAAGCTTTGATTCATTCCATTTGGACTAGTTATGAGAAAGTTATGGACAAACTTGTTTTTCGGCCAGTTTAAGCATCTTCTTGAAACAATCACTTATAAACTTCATTTGAATGCAAGTTTAACATTTTTTTTATAACAATTGTTGGAAAAGGTGAAGTTTGCTTGCTAGAACACGCCATTGGGATTAGTGCATTTCAATTCCATTGGAGGGTTATTAACCATTTAATTTTTTTATTCAATTTAATACCTTCTTCTACCTAATGTTTCTTAATTAAAGAATGAAAATTAAGTGTTTCGTTTTAATTTTCCAAAGATTCTCAACTCAATTTCCCACCATAAAGATTTAAACCTCCAAAATTTTTGGTGCAAAAATTTTAAGTTAAAAAATTTCAAAGTCAAATAATCTAGTCATGCAAGCTGCAAAGAAGTTTGTTTTTTACACTTTAAACACAGATATTTTGCAATCTGTGCGGTCAAAGTTTTTGAAATATCTTTGACACATTCTTATATTAGTCTAGTACAAGATCCAACGATTAGATATGCAAAAAAATAAATTTTCAACTTTTTACTCTTTGCAATAGAAATAGCAGTTTTGAGTGTTTTTTGACAAAATAAAGGCCACAGTCCTTCAGGGGTTAATTGTGGATTTGTGCCTTTGTTGCAAGGTGCGACAACTTATTGATAAGGCATGTTTGTTTTGGTTCCTTTACAATAAAATTACAAAATTTGTTTCAATCAATGCAAGATTTGAATAGTACCAAGTGTCTTCATAATAATTTGTATACTAGTAAACTTTGTCTGATTAGTGTGAAGATGTGACATGCCTCCCACCCTTATTTTTCAAATAGGGTTCTTGCCACAACCTCTTGCCTCCCCTAATGTAGCAATTTGGAGATGGAATTTACAAAATAAATTTTTGATCAAATATCCTTTATTGCTTTAAAAAATCCCCTTGGAACTATGGCCACTTATTAACAATATTTGAAAAAGAGTAATTAAACATTTAAACCCACATTGTATAGCATTAAGGTAAATTGGGAAACAGAGTACATTTTGGGACTTTCAAATTTTTCTGTCATTATGTAGAATTTAACATATTACAACAAAAAAAAACATGCAATTTCTTGTACAATATTGAAGTCTCAGAATTTGTCTCTAAGAATTTCAAATAATTTCAACTTTGAGCTATACCTATGCTTATATTTATTGTATGTAAGATTAAGATGGATTACAAAATGGCACCCCTGTTTTTCCCAATTTACCCAATATGGTGTTATTAACTTAAATAATTTAAAACTACTTTGTTGGTGCACCTCACAGATTTGTTTGTTTCTTGCTTTTGTTATTAGTGCGGGGCTAGTAATTGACATAACTTGTGAACTTCAACCACAAAACAACAACAAAATTAAGGAAAGAGAAAGAGGTTGACCTGTGCGCCTCACAAAGGTTATACACCACCAACAAATAAGGGTGACGATAAGAATCCACTACCCTAGTGTTTGGAATGAAATTTTAGCTTAGCCAACTAAAATTTGACATTTCCCATCTTCAACCAGTTTTTCATTGGCATACACCGGTTATCTTCTACACCTTTCGTATATTTAAACTGTAAAATATTATCATTTTTTTTTGAAAAAGTTGACCAGTTATTTACCCTGCAATTTGAATTTTCAACCAATTCATTTGCAATTTCAACCAGCTGACAGTACACTAAATGCCAATTCTCCCTGGACCTTGCCTTACCGTCTTTGATGGACATACTTCCCCAACCGAGGGTGACTCAACCTCATCAAAGTTGTGCACTCTGGAAGCCAGATCTAGGTTCTCCACTTTTGTTGACCAAGTTAGAAATGAGGAAGGAGATTGTGACTCCAGGAATCATAATTATATCGTTGAGCAGGAATTGTTCTGTGTAAGTTACACTGAATATTGCGTTTAGGTTGCCCCACACTAATTCCTCAACATTTCACACTATATGAATATTCATTTTACACTATTTATTGCTGCTACAGTAATTTTCAGAAAAAATTAGGGAATTGGTATGTGCACACCCTAAGTTTGATATCTGTATATCAAGGGATAAATTTTAGATATTTACCATCAACAAGTTGAATTTGGAAAATTTGAATTCAAACTTGGTATTAGAGACCTTGATTTAATTTAGAATCACAAAGGAGGTTACAGTTAAACAATGCCAAGTCGAAAAGCTTAGCTTTTTCTACAAACAAGGGTAAAAGTAAGAATTTGCTCCCTATCTAAGTTTTTCTACTGAGCATTGTTCAATTGTAATCTCCTTGGAGGTTCTAGACTAAATCAAGGTTTCTAAATTCAAATATAAATTCAAATATTTCAAATTTCACTTGTTGATGGTAAATATCTGAAATTTTTCCCTCCCCCTAACGTGCAAATATCAAACCTTGGGTGTGCACATATCAATTTCCGAAAATTATTGCATTACACAATTTTTAAAGGGTATATCAACAATAAAGAAGTTGCAAAAAAACAAACTAATGGCATCCAAGTCATAAACCATATAAAATCTAAATATCTAGAAAGTAGCATGCACCTCCAAATGACCAACTGATGAGTCATGAGATAAGTTACCAAGGTAAGGCAACCTAATCGACAATGCAACCTAAGTGCGATATTTAGCGTAGAGTTTGTAGAGTGTAGGTTCATGTGGGAAAATGCTGAGAGGTGGATGAAAATGTTCATGTCCGATACAAAATCATGGTGTTTCTAGCGGTGGCCCCATCATAATATTCTTAAGGACACTCAGCTTGTGATTCACTAAATTTTGGCCTCCGCTGCGAAAGTGAGATCAACAGTGGGGAATGTTATAATAGGAAACAGCCGACCTTGCCAACTTTTTGTGGGCACGATTCAAGCAGGCAGGCTTGGCTGCTGATTCATTCTCAACAGAGAGATCCATGTCCCGGAGATCCCATCGCCCGCCTGTCCTTAACCCCTAAGCGCCCAAGTCATTTTCATCAAAATCAAGATTTTGGGAGATCTACAAATTTGATGTATTGTATGTCAGTCAATTAGATGATTCACAAAAATGGATCATTGAAAATAATGGAACACCTATTTTGAAAATGATTTGCAAATTTTGGGAATAATTGATTGTGGGAGATGGGAGATTGTAACATTAACCCCTAAAGGACCAAGTAAAGTTTTCACCAAAAACTCTTCAAAACTGCCATTTTTAGAGCATCAATCAAATTTGAAAATAAAAACATTTTTATGCATATGTGATTGTAGGATCTTGTAGAAGAATAGTTTTAGAAGATGTGGAAAAAAATTCAGAATTTTTCACCACGTGGATTGGAAGTTAGAATGGTTTGAATATTCAAAAACATCTTGTGAAAAATCGGGCAGCTACCCTTCAAAAGGTGAAATTCCTAAGGGAAAAAGGCCATGTGGGTGGTGATTCTCTAAATTCTTTATTCCACCTAAGTAAAGTACATGTCAAAAAAGTTCCAAATCATTTGGAATTATACAACATATGGAAAAAAATTAGTAAGTATAAAGAAGTAGAGAATGATTCAAAACACTAAATTGTTAAGAATTTAATTATGGAAATGATAAATGCCAATCCCAATGATCATAATGTTGCAATAAACAATCTACATCCTTTGGTTTTGTTTTTTTTTCCAAAATGTTGAAAATTGAGTAAAATAAAGGACTTCAAATTTTATTTTAGAGTAAAGAATCCATAATTGCCCGAAAACAAAAAATCCTCATAACTTTCATCTTGTTGATAAAAATGGAATGATTCATAGCTTCCTACATTCACATAAATATCCTAAACCAATTTAAAATTTTTGTTTCCAAAAAAGTGATTTTTTAAAATTTGCCTAGGCTGCCCTTCAAATGTAAAAAGCAACATATTAGGTCATAACTTTTTACATAATTCCAAATGTCATGAAATCTAGTGCATATGAAAAATAAACCTCGCCCCCACATTCTGTTAAAATTTCAGACTAAAATACGAAAAGCTCCAAGCACGTGTACCTACCCAAAATTGCTATGTTTCTAAAAAAGGGGGCCTGGTCCTTTAGGGGTTAATCAAACAACATGTGATGGCAAAATCTCATTTTTTGATAGGTAGTTGCTATTATTTGTTGATTTGTTGCAAAATTCTATAAGCCCCCAATTCATCTCAAATATTGTGAGTAACAAGATTAGATGTGAGTGTAAGCACTTGCAGATTATTGAGGATTTTACTATTTTGTATGTTAGGTTTTAGGTTTCAAATTACTATTGCACAGAAAACAATGATTGACACAATTGATGAGATATCTGTGCAATTTCTGAAAAACCAAGGATATGTGTACAAATATGGGCGAACGTCAGGGGCATTCATAAAGTTTTCCCCAAAAAAGTACTCCCTCCGTCCCAAAATGATCTTCCTATTGACCTTTATTTAGTGTCCCAAAATGACCTTCTTGTTGGAGGAGGAAGGGAGCTAGTGACACTTGCACATAGTCTAGAAGCATGGGCATGCTAACCAATCCCATGCCATCAAGTGAGTGGCCACCAGTGCTCTTCAAAAATGCCTCAAAAATTCAATTTTCAAGCATTTTGAAACCACACTTTGAAAACTAATTTGAAACTCAAAATTTCAAAACAATAGGAGGACATCAAACTCTATTCATGGGTAAAAAGAGAAAAGAAAAATGGTTCTTTTTGAGCTTAATTTATAACATTTTGTGTAACAGGAAGATCATTTTGGGACGGAGGGAGTAACACCTCATGGCACACGACCATGGAAATATGCTAGGTAAGTAGAACTACCTCAATCAATCGCTGTAGTTTCACGATGGGCTTGGGGCCAACTGGTCTGTACTACAGTACAAAGAGTGAAGAGGGGTCTTCGTCTTCCCGTGTCCCAGAAAGAAAGGAAAGTAAAAAAGAAAAAAAAAGCTTGGCAAACGGGGAGAGCCAGATGGCCCAGATCAGACAAAGAAGGCAAACTGCCAAGGCGGCTGAAGTGGCAACGAAACTCTGTAGCAGCACCCGTGTAGGTCGGCCAGCTGCCGCGGGGGGGTCAGAAACTTCAGATCATGAGGGAATATGGAGGCTTGCAACAACGGAATTTAGCAAATGGCACCAAGGCAGTCATCGGATGCGGGCATGGTTGCCCCCAAAATTGGGGGAGACTGAAACCCCCCCGCAGCCAGGCTACTGAAGCTTAATATGCTACGCACAGGCCGTGGCATGCCTAGAAATAGCATTTCTATTTGGCAATGTGCGTTGTGCCCCTGTGCGGTGTGCTTGCCACTCCCACCTCACCTCACCTCACTCACTCACTCACTCCCCTGCCCTTTTCCTTTCTTATATAATGCCCCTTCACCTGCACTTTCAATTCTCGCAACACCACCACCAGCACTCCTCTCTCACTCTCCCTCTTTCTCCTCGCCCACCCACATTCCCCGCAAGCTTCCTTGGTCCTCGGCATCTCTTGTTATTCAACCAAGAAGCCCAAGAATTTTGCTCCCTGTTGATCCAACTTGTGTCCGCTCTCTCGGTAGTTCCGCCTGCTGGATTCCAGTACCTGGCGGTGCGCGCTTTGTGTAGTGAAGTGTGAACTTGGTGTGATCTGTGAGGAGTGGTGGTGTGTGAATCTTTTTTTTTTTTGTACTTTTGCTGTGGCAAGGCGATCAGTTGTGTGCCAAGATGCCTGCGATGGCGTTGACCCCGGTGGAACCCAAAAGCAGTGAGGCACTGGCGTGCGGCAGATCGTCGTCACAGTCCGAGGCTGCATCATCGCAGTGCATTAAGGAATCGCAAGGAAAGACGGCGACCAAAGCGGGGCGACGGCATTTGCTGCCCACATGCGCGCAGCCCGGCATGTACCCACCGGCGCCCACTTGCCCTGGTGACGACATGATGTGGCACTGCCACGGAGCCAACTACGAGGAGCTCGTCTCCAATTTGCAGAGTCAGTCTAATCTACCCCCTAATTCCCTTACCTTTGATCTAGAAACTGGTAGTTGGTGTGCATTCTTGATAATTTCGGGTCACCCTTGCCTGATTTTGTGACTTCACCGATTTTTGAGTTTTTGGGTATACCCAAGGGCTGATCCGATCTTGTTGTGATTACAGAGCGTGGCATCCTGACCTCGTATGACGCTGCAATTGCAATGTCCAAGGTGGACCGGAAGCTGTTTGTGCCTCGAACTGGCAAAGCGTACAATGACTCACCCCAAGTCATTGGTTATGGAGCCACCATATCAGCCCCTCACATGGTACCAGATACGCCCCCCCTATCCCAAGTCACTTGAATCCTGTGTCTGATCTCTTTGATGCCTACGGGGTCAAGCAGTCCTCCTGTGTCGGTACTAATGTTTGAACTTTGTCCCATTCGGTGGCGTTACTGTTCACTTGGTTGAGTTTTCTACTATTTTTTCTTCAAGTATTTGTTTAATTCTGACCCTCGGCGTTTGCGATGCCATTGCAGCATTCCTATTGCTTGTCGTTGCTGGCCGGCCATGCAAAACCTGGCATGTCGGTGCTGGACGTTGGATCCGGATCTGGGTACTTGACGGCTGTCTTCGGTCTCATGGTAAGTCTGAATATTTTTTTGTGGCATTTATTTGTAGTTTTCAATGCTTTTGCCGTAACTTGTATGATAAACCTGTGCGAATCTCACACTGACATGGAGTTTTTTGTTTCTTTTTGTTGCTTTGTTTAGGTTGGAGAGACAGGGCTTGTTGTTGGCGTTGAGCATATTCCAGAGCTTGTGGAGAGGTCCATTGATGCCATCAAGGAGACGCCTGCTGGAGAGCTCATGGACAAGGGCAGAATTATTGTGCTTGGTAAGCATAACTTCTTAAAAGGACACTTTTATAAAACATGTCCCACATTGGGAAATCTGTTATACATTGCTCCTTCGGTCACACCGTACTCATTGCATTATAATGAATGAGCATCATGACGAACTAGAAACTGGTTACATTTCCTTGTAGCTTATTGCTCCAGTAAATTAGGTTTTACCTTTTATTGCTTCTTTCTTATGTCTATCTTGCTAATGATTGCAGAGGCTGATGGTAAATTGGGGAACGTGGAAGGGGCTCCATACGATTGCATTCACGTTGGAGCTGCTGCAGCTGGTAGTTGACATTTCCCTTTCATTTAATGCGCATGACTTAGCATCCAATTTGCTGGCCTATCTGCAGTTTTTGACTACATGATACTCATTTAGTATTCTGTTGGTGACGCAGAACTCCCTGAGGCGCTTGTGGAACAACTGAGGCCGGGAGGACGAATGGTGATCCCGGTTGGAACAAATACTCAGGTATTGCAGAAGACCATTTCCTATTGAATAAAAATATAAAGTTGTTTGTAATAAATTTACGGTGTTGCGGTTGTGCAAAATTTGAATATGTAAGCTTTTTTGTTAACCTGTTTTATTTTGGTGTGCAGGATCTTGTGATCATCGACAAGCTACTGGATGGAACGATAAAGAAGACGATTGAATTGGTGGTCCGTTATGTTCCTCTCATCTAGAGACGATACCGAAATTTTGCCGAAATACGTAGAGCTTAACACCCTTTGGCTAGTACTCGTATCGACTTTAGTGCAAGCAGCTGATCCTCTAGAGCTTCTAGGTCTACTTCCTCCACTCTGTAATTAATTATTTCGTCCACCTCGGCACAAATAAAACCCCCTGGGATTTTGACATTGGTAACATGAGAGCATCCGTCTGGCTGTGCTTCCATGAGAATTTCTATGCTTTGCAGTTTCTCACTGTAATATATAAAGCTTTCGTCTACGTCTTTGTACTCCTTTCTGGGACTGCTTTTGCTCCTGCTTAAGATCGGTAATTCCAGTCTTAAACACTAAAGATAAATTATGCTAATTACTTAATCCTGCGCTTGTTTTTCTTGTGATAATGAAGCGAGTGGACTCTAGAACCTTGCAGTAGGGTATATACAGCAGGATGGTCCTGGAATACACGGCATATCCATGAGCTTAGATGGGTCCAAAACATGAGTGTATTCAGGCATTTGCTTGTAGTTTGCCTCTATGAAATTGGTGTGACCGTATTTCTGGAGTGTCATACGCACGGTTTTCGCGTGAGCTCATTCGTGAAGATGATCTTCGTGCTTGATTTTGCTTGAGTGGTGACGTGAATGATACCACTGTGACTTGTTGCTTTGTTCAGGATTTGCTTAATTGAGTGACGACCTAGCTGGAACTCAGTGTCTTGTGAAAACAGGAATAAATCGGGTGTACAGTAAGACTCTGTTTCAACTTAATTTGGAGCCGTCGATGCTGGATGTGGGAAACAACAAAATACTTGTTAAAACGGCGATGGCAACAGCGACACTGTGCCCAGTGCCCAATGGAATGGGCTTCCGCACTGACAGCGCCACGGGCGGTGTCTGCAACGGCAAGACTTTGGTGGGCCGCACTGATGAGCGCAGCTCGTGCCCCGCGGGCAGTCACGTGGAGTGGGGTTCTAATTGGGGCTCTAGTTCTTTAAATATGCATTGTTGACCAGAGGATTTAGTTCATGAGAGAAATACAAACAACTGATGACTGATTAGAAAACGTACTTAATTTACTTGGGGGACTGCAGAGTTCAAAATGTTTGCTACTTCCAGCAAATCTTCTGCCCAACTGATTTTAACGCGACAATAGAACGTGAAAACCTGAGCGTGGCAGGTGAACTTTTAGCACGTTTGCAACTTGAGCAAAGTATGAAAATGGCGTTGCCGTGAAACAAGTGGGGCTGCATTACGCTCTCCTCCGTATCTTGGCTCCCACCGCTGAAGGTGACCAGGTTCTGCATGAAAGTGAGAACTCTGCCTCTGGTGGAGGCACAGCCTGGCAGGTATTCTTAACTTGAGGAATGTGGAGCGTGATTCATGATTCGTGAGTCAGAATCCTCGCATCTTTCTCGACAGACGCGGTAGTACTTGCAATCACGAATCGTATGAAGAAGCTTTGCAGCCCCTTTGCAGGAGAATGGCAGGGAAGGGGGGTCCCTTGTGGTCGTGAAGCTAGAATGTAAGTTAGAGCTAAGGACTATTGGGTCCCTCCCTCCACTGCAAGCTACTCGACCAGTTGAGCAAACACCAGAAATTATAAAAAAGTGTGCCATTCGACTCACAGTAGCAAAGTATTGAACCTTGTAGATGCCCCTCCATGCCCCTTTCAGCGGACCTCAGCAAAGGTTTTGATTTGTACTTTGGGATATGGAAAACACTTTACAATCAATTTTTCCTAATCCAAAGCTTTGATTGCAATGATGTCTTGAGAGCCTTAGAAATAAGGCAACTATTCAGTCATGATGGTGCGTAACACAAGAAAACTATTAAGAAATTGTGGCATGGTACTTGATTGTGTTAACTCAAGTTTGGAATATCATATTAAATACATGTCTTATGTGTGACTTGGTACTTGATTGTGTTGACTCAAGTTTGGAATATCATATTAAATACATGTCTTATGTGGGGCTTAGTACTTGTACAACAAAAAAGTCATACAAGATAGTGACACTTCACACACTTGTATTGTCCGACCTAAGTTCAATTAATTTTAACATAGTCAAAAATTAAGAAGCTTTTAGAGGGCTCATTATTTTGCTAATGATGAGTCCACTAAATGGGGAGTTTATACCTTATAGGGTGACACAACTTTTTGTCCTTTTTTTCACATGTAATTTGGTATTTCTATATGGTCAATTGACTATTGCCTACTTGCTTAAGCTTAATCATATGATTCAATAGAAAGCCTAATTATTTTTTTGACATTTAGGGTTAGTCCTTAAGCTTGCAAAAGCAATAGGTTAAAAAACCAACAAATTAAATCCCAACTTGGTTCAAATACTAAGTTGAAGGTAACTTCCTTTGCAAATTGGGCATTTTGGGTAGTGTCCAAAAAAATCCAACTAGTTTGAAAATTTCCTACATACTCTCAACACACCCACATAACATATTTCAAAAAGTTACAGTAATAACAAGCACACAAAGTGCACTTATGACCATTTCATAACAAAATTTCAACTTTTGGGCAACATTCAAAAATAAAAAGCCCAACTTTAAAAGTTTTTGAATCAAAAGGAGGTAATTATATGTTTTTCATCTTATTCAGAATTGACAAGAGTTAAAGTGTAAGCTAAGTACTTGTTGTTTTACTTTAAAAAATAAATTACTATTCTTTTGCATCCTTCAAAGTCCACCTTTTGTAGGATGGAATTGCTAAACTACTTTTCCAAATAATTCACATTCCCCATGATAGATAAGTCCAATTGTTCTGTTTTTTTGTGCATACACTCTCAACATAAGTTAGTTGTGCAATCTAATCGCAAGAGTTCCAAGGTACAAGAGCACAAGTTTTGGACTACAAGCCTTTGAAAACAACCTCTCCCGCCTCTTTGTAGCGCCCAAAAATTTTAAAAATCTTATTTTTGAATGATATAGTTTTGTCAATAATAAGAAATTAGGATTTGGAAAATTTTCCAAATAAAAAATCAAATCAGCTCTGAAGTCACATGGTCAAGTGTGTAAAAAAACACCCCAAATAATCATTACTAACTTAGGTATTTTGAAGAGATCACAATTTGGGCAGATTTGGTCTCAAAATTGCCAATGACATACGACCTGCGCTCCAAATGCTAATATACTTGCTTCTGGACAAGTTCAATTTACGTGTTATATGTACTTTGTTCTGTTCCTAGATGTTTAATCTGTAGATTAACTTGATTTTTTGTGTACAATCAACAATCAGTTTTGGCACATGGGCATCAAGAGTTATTAACCCCTAAGCACCCGGAGTTGTTTTAGGGTTTAGGAAAAAACGGAGGGTTTAATGGCCACCAGAGCTTGGAAAATTACATTCAGAAAAAGTGGTTGTAGGATTTGAAAATGGACTAGCTTCTCTACTGATGGGGACTAGCCATGACTGTTTTCACCATACAAATTAAGAGAAAAAGTGAGATAAAGTTGTGAGCCCCAATGATAGGATCTTGTTGCTAGGGCGCTTAAGGATTAAGCAAAATTAATCAAACAATATCATAATTTTTTGTGTATTGTACTAGCACTAATGTAAATGCAAATTCTCTTAAAAATGTATTTAATGGATAATCCAAAGTCCGAATTTGATTATCCACGTCATAAGGTGAATAAAAATTGGGAGTTTCATTGAGATGTGATCTCTAAAAATAACAATAAAAATCCCTTTGATAGGAGTGAACAATTCATGCTTGGATAATAGTCTAATTTAGTGTATGACAATGAAATCTTCTTCATCACCAAGACCTTCTACATTCCAAACGATTTGCCGTTACAATCTTATATGTAGTCCTACATTAGTCAAATATGACATTCAAATTCAATAGTTTCTTTGTGTGACATTACTATTGCGACTACAATCTACAAACAATATCAATACCAAAAAATGAAACTTGAATCAACTATATGTTAATTTGGATGTCTTGAGTTGAATATTTTGAATAAAATTGTGTTAATTAGGATGTTTCTGTGCTAGTTAGGACCCTTGATTTAGGCCTTATTTTCTACTAGTGTATAGACTTAAACACAAGCATTGACAGCTCAAAGTCTATTGAATTCCTTTGCATTATTCTCATATCTTGAAACATGGTCTTTGGGAACCATAAAGGATGATTTTGAAATGTTCAAGTTGGTTTTTAGAAAAAAAAACCAGTTAAAGCCAAAACAGTCAAGGTACCGTCCAGTACCCAAAAGAAAGAGTACATAACTTTTGGTTTCTTGCCTAAAGGCTTAATTTTGAAATCACATTTAGAGGATGATCCATTGCAATTTTGAAAAAACTTTTTGAACAAAAAGAGCTCAAACTTTATAGGAGAACAATTTTTGTTCTTGGTCAAATAGCTTATTTTGCATTTGTAGTGAGTGGTTGATCAACAAAGTGGAAAATTGTGAGTTCAAAGGTAATTTTTTCAAATCAAAATTACTACATCAGTTACTAAGATTTTGAAATTACTTTCTAAAAGAAAGCAACTCAAAACCTACTCAAGAATAACTTTGTTTTAGGCTCAAGAGCTTATCATGCATGCGTGGTTCACAAATGAAGCTCAAACAAGTGGACCAAGCAAGAAGTATGATTTCTTTTTTATTGTGGTTGTGCAACTCACTCCTTTGTGAGCTCAATTGATGAAGCTAGACCTACTCGATCAGGTGCAAGTGAAGGTCAGTCAAATTTAGCTGAGGAGGCTAGGTCAAACTTTCCACCTGCTCGTGGGTAGACATGGTTTTTTTTGGAACATTTGCATTTGTGGAGTGAGAGGTGCACAACTACAAAAAGAAATCATACTTCTTGCTTGGTCCACTTGTTTGAGCTTCATTTGTGAACCACGCATGCATGATAAGCTCTTGAGCCTAAAACAAAGTTATTCTTGAGTAGGTTTTGAGTTGCTTTCTTTTAGAAAGTAATTTCAAAATCTTAGTAACTGATGTAGTAATTTTGATTTGAAAAAATTACCTTTGAACTCACAATTTTCCACTTTGTTGATCAACCACTCACTACAAATGCAAAATAAGCTATTTGACCAAGAACAAAAATTGTTCTCCTATAAAGTTTGAGCTCTTTTTGTTCAAAAAGTTTTTCAAAATTGCAATGGATCATCCTCTAAATGTGATTTCAAAATTAAGCCTTTAGGCAAGAAACCAAAAGTTATGTACTCTTTCTTTTGGGTACTAGATAGTACCCTACCAAAAAGATTGTTGCTCCCTTTTATCATTCAGCATGTTATAAAATAAAATTGTCATCAATGGGCATTTTATTATCTTGCATCATTAATATTTAATTCTTGCATGCAATCCCAATCAAGCATATCAAAATTTAATCCCAAAATACTAAAATCGATTTTTAGTGAATGGTTTCGTGTAATAATCATGATTTTACAAGAAAATTGATTGAAAAAAATTGGTAACAAATTTTTGAGATTTGATTATATGGGGGTACATGAAACATTCATATGCACATTTTTTGTGCTAAAAGAAATGTCATTAAATAGAAAAAACATATTGTATGAAAACTTCAAAGTGATGTGTGATAAGATCAAATTTTGTAAAATAAATATCTTTATTTTTCTAGTAAATTTTGGCAAAGTAAATGTACCATTGTGGTCAAATGCACAAATAGAATTATGATTTATATGTCAAATAAAAATATATAGTTTTTCTAAAGAAACATGGTTTTTACAAAATTTGGAAATGAGCACCCTCATGTTAAAATTTCCATAAAAGGTACTTTGGAGATTCTTTGGAGATGCTTGTTAGAAGAAAAGATGTATATCTAGATGTTTTTTACATATCTGTGCAATCATATTCCAAAAATTTGTCACCAATATTTTTCATCAATTATCTTGTAAAATCATGATCATTACTCAAAACAATTCATTAAGAATTGGATTTTGGTTTTTTGGGGTTGAATTTGATATGCTTGATTGAGATTGTAGGTAAGAATTAAATATCAATGATGCAAGATAATGAAATGCCCATTGATGCCAATTTTATTCTATAACATGCTAAAATCTGAATGATAAAAGGGGGCAACAATATTTTTGGTAGGCCATTGTACATTCAAAGCCAAATTAATTTTGAGGACCCATGTACCCACCCAACACTAGAAAAGGCACCTTGGCTCACCACCTTTAAAGAAAGTGTCTTATACATGTGCTTCTAACTTATTTATAGATTCAAACAATACAAACATGACAAGACTTTAACTAATTATGAAACATCCATAGTTTATAAATTATAATCCACAAATAAACTTGAATGAGTCAATTTACAAAACATTGAGAGATACTTGCAAAACATTGAGAAATATATATAAAGCACCTAGAAATCTTTCAATATTTAAGGACATATATTTCATAGTTAATTAAATACGTCATCAGTCATCCATATACTGATCGTGAAGGTCACTTGTTTTCAAGGACAAGCGCATAGGAAAGTACACTTATGGTTATTTACATTGTTTCCTATCATCATCTTACATCTTAGAATAAAACCTTTGGATACTTGTTACTGTCGAATATGGCAAGGATTTTTTATGGTCTTTCATTAGTCGAGCAACAGAGACCCCCTGAAGTGCATGTAGGTGAGTAAAAAATGGATAGTATCTTTCATGCGTGCACTTTCATCCAAAATATCACCTAATATTCATCCTTGCTTTGGACCATTCAACATCGCTTTTGAGAAGGACTTGGCAATTCCATCCATTATTTCAACTAATTTTTTTTTGCAGTGTAACGGTAGCCAATGTCAAAACTAGGTAAGATCGTTGCCACAAAAAATTGCCTAAAAATGTTCCTGGTGACATAGATTCACTTGGGCCAAAATAAGATTAAAAAGGAAAGGACCAATTCACTTTTTGCTTTGACCATCTAAAACATACCTTTTTATGCTGAATGTATTATTAATTCAAATCCAACTCTAATAGTATTCACTTGTTCTATAGCATGTGTAGAATTTTTTTGGTAGAAGAGACTTGTAAAAACTGATCCACATCAATAACCAACTTGGTTAATTATTTGAGCCCTCAAAGAGCCCCTCCAAAGTCTCAAAATGATCTCGAGATATGTACTTATTACATCAAACAACTCACTAATCCCCTATTTCCATCCACTCTTTGAATCCAATGCAATCATGAAAGTTATATTGTTATTCCATCCCAATTGGACAAAGACGTGGGTATAATAAAATCATAAATTCTATTTTACTCTACTTGTATAAATGAGTGAAGTACTTGAATAGTGATCGACTAGTGAGTTCATTTACATATTTTATCAATGTAATACCTTTGCATTTTTTCAGATTATGCATATGGCTAAGGTCCTTGACAGAAGACAGCATTCCATACGCGTCATTTTTTCCATACTCACTCTAGCATGCCTAGCTACCACCTAATAGCTTGCTTTGTCAAATATTGGGGGGGCTCTTTGAGGGCTCAAAATTTTCCTGGGAGAGTTGGCGATGTACCGATTGCTGCTGATTCCCAGAATCACAGAAAAATAAGAAAAAGCAGACGGCTATCTTGATTCCTGCTGTGACTGCTGGAGCGTGTGATGGTGAGGATGGTGAAAGCCTGTGCACCATAGTCCCGTCGAGGACAACAATTGTCCGCAGGCATCTTTCAAGTGCAGTACGAAGTTTACGAATGCCATATGCCTGACAGCACACGCTTATGGCGCTACAGCATCCCCAATCTCAGCGACTACGATGCTCGCAATTGGCACCATTAAAACGTACCAGTCTGCTGCATTTCTACAAAAAGCTCAGAGATCACTCCATTCTCTTCACCGAACGAACGCTGTCTTCCCGTCAATGTGGGGGAATGATAAATTGCTTCTTTTGACAAGTTCATGCTGGGATAGTACTACTCTGGGATTCAGCTGTTCTCACCAATCTACGTTTGCCCACTGTTGGCTTTGTTTACACGATTGTACCGCATTTTGATCTTCTTCTATCTATATGTTGGAATTAAAACATGAACCTCTGTATTTCTGGCAGTTGTAGCCCCGGTTTGTTGCTGGATTGATCAGCGTTTAGTGGACATTTAGACAAGAATTTTCGCTAAGCGTTGCTGATGGCGTGCACGTCATTTGCAGGAGTGAGGAACTAGTGAAGACGCAGAGGAGGGTCTGGCGGAGACAATGAGGATTTCTGTGGTGATTTTGACGATAGTGCTCACTGTGGTGCCATGCATTGAAGCTGTGGAGCACAAGATTGGAGGCACGCTGGGATGGAATTACCCTCCCTCCAAAGGACCAGAGTCCTTCGCCAACTGGGCTGCTCAAACCCAGTTTCATGTTGGCGATACTCTTTGTAAGTGATTCTTTTTATGGAAATTTTTATGGATACCCCTGAAGTTTGCCATATTTGTATAGAAATCCCTGGTTCTACATAAATTGCACAAATAACTTTGGACCATAGACATTTGTTCTATTGTCCATGTCATTTCTTTCTTCCTTGTGCACATGCTACTTCTTTTTTGTTCTATTACATTCCATGCTTCAACATTGGTCATGAAAATTATGGTTCAAGGATATTTGAGCAATTTCTGAAAAACCGGGGGAATCTTTACAAGTATGGCAAACTTCAAGGGTATTCATAAAACTCCCCCCCCCCCCCCCCCCCCCCCTTCTTTTTTTGCTTCCCACTCTCTCCAACTTGCCTGGAAAAACTCCGAAACTGACACAGTGTTTGCAGCGTCCATTGAATAAACTTGAACTAAACTTTCATTACCACAAGTGTATCATAACTTTGTTGTAGGTCTCTCACGGTTTTACTACATCATGGATTCTATTTGATGAAATGGGCACGACATGCCAGATTTCGAGTACATTGCAGGGACACATAATGTAGTTCAAGTTGACGGTGCCGATTACGAAACGTGAAACAGACCTGTGAAACTTAACAGTGCAAACAACGTGGTGGTGAACCTCCCAAGTCCAGGCACATATTACTTCATCTGTGGAATCAAGAGTCACTGCGACTACGGCATGAAAGTTGCTCTCACTGTCACATGAGATTCCTGGAGCAAGCCTTAGATATCTCAGTTTGCAAAAGTGTGTAGAAAGTACAAACGGTATCTTTGTATCCTTCACAAGTTCACATGGATACTTATTTCTCGAAGGGGCTGTTATGGTAGTTACGTGCTAATATTTGCAAATGTTTCATGAAAAGGGGCCAATTTCGAAAGCTGCCAAGGTGGATTAGAAGGATTAACAAAAGCTGCAACAAAAAGACAGTGTAGAACCATACAGAACCCAGACTCTCTACAATTCATTGTTGAAATGAGGTTTGCCAGCGAAGTTTATGTAATAAAGTTTGAATACATGTGTCTGCTTTAATTTACTCAAGAGACGGGGAAAATTGCTCGATTCTACGCTTCAAAATCATACCTTGATAGGACTGAGTAGATTTTTGTTTGTCATTTGTCTCTCAGTTGGAAAGACAAGTTTATGATACTTGGTCGATTCTCATCTCGCCCTTGTTGGTCATCCATATGCTACAAGGACGCATATGCTTACTCCTGCAACTAGATAAAATATGGGACCTTATCTTGGTTGCAGGTGCAGAGTGCAGTTGAGCTGTGTGTTTGTCTTTCTTTGATAAGTCTGCACCATCAAGCCATTGCACATCGTTAGCCCTTCTCCATTTTTGCCAAAACAAAACTTATAAATTCGGCGGGAAATTGAAAATCCAAACACTTGTTTTAGTAAAATACTAGATATGCAAACACGTACCACTTCAAGTGCCCGAAGCCCGATTTACTTGCCCGGACTACTTGAAGACATGAGTTAGGTCATTTTGAAACGGATTCGAGGTGAAGTGCGAATGCAGTGAACTCTTGTTGCCGTGAACCTGCTGGAACATGGCAACACTGCAAACGGGCAAGTACAAGGCCGAGAGCCTGTTCGACTGGTTTGAAATCATGTTGCAAATGGAAGAGCCACAGGCAGGATCAATTCCGTATCCATCGTTCCAATCACTCATGTCACGAGGCAGGAGTTGCCACTGAAGAGCTCCTGCTGCAGCTCCCTGCTTCATCTGCGCCGATGCATACACTTGATCATATGCAATGCTGTAGAACGCCTCCTGCTTGTCCTCGCAAAATCCAGGTTTCTGCTCCGACAGGCCGAACTCGGTGACGAGCATGGGCATCTGCAAGATCTTCTCCGCATCGACGTTGTGAGCTCTCACCCAGCCGTCCATAAACTCTAGCTTCTCGTCAACATTGGCTTCCGACGAAAGCCTACCACAACCATCACCATTGTGTTCCATTACAAGCAGCAAAAACCGTAATACAAAATTTATGTACATTTTCAGCTGCAAATGTTCAAAGAATCCTCTGAGTCTACTTATTGTGAGAGTAGAGACCTCGTTGCTCTCTCTTCATTTTAAGCCCTTAGATTAACCAAAGTCATAGATCTAACGCAAAGGACTCTAAAACGCGATATTCGTTAATTTGGAAAAATGGTACATTTTGGGACTTTCAGGAAGTGAGTCAAGAAGTTTGAGGTGATCACCTCAAACTAACACGTGCCCTCACCTGAAAGGAGGGATTTGCAAGGGAAAAATCTTAGTGGCTCAGATTGAACCTGATACCTTTGAAGAATCTAGTTTTAAAGTAACTTTTTGGGTTTGAGGGGAAAACAAAGTGGGACCCCTGTTTTTCCCAAATTAACGAATATCGCGTTCTAAGCATTATGCCTGGCTCTCAAGCATTAAACACAATATTCGTTCATTTGGGAAAAACACTTTCTCAAAACGGATTTTGGTGAAACTGAATATTGTATTTGTGAGAAATCTATGGTGATTTATACTGAGTTTTTGATAATTCCTTCAAGATATTCCATTGTTGATGTAAGGCCTTGAAGAAATCACCATAAAATTCATTCTATATCACCTGAAAAACTCTTGAAAATGAAAAAATTCAGAAGTTCCAAATTAACGAATATTGAATAATTTATCGAACTCAATAGGCGGTCAGTTTCATGTTTGACGGTGAGCATAGTAGTACCAAGAATCGGGATACGCATGGGCAGTAGCAAAATCAATGCCTGGCAAATTATGGTCTCCAATGAAATCAGTGCCGAGAGTGCCGAAGTAGCCACTTGGATTGGAGCTGCTACAACCTCTGCTGCCTGTCGAATAGAACCCCTCCGTTCCAACTGTCAGGAGATGCTTCTTGTCCACACTCTTCACATACGAAGCCATTTCTCCAATCCATGCCTGCCATGTCATCACCACAGCTGCGCTTCATTGACATTCCGCGTCCATTGCATCCCGCTCTGCATGCAAATCGGAAAGATGCGAAAACAATTGGTCGGTAGATATTCAGATGAAGCAAGACCTGTAGTGTTGCTCCTGAGGGGTCCGACAGGCACCGCGGCTCATTTATCAGCTCCCAGCCGAAGATACTTGGATCATCACGGTACTCCAGTTTCGTGATAGTGTTCACTCTCGTTAACACGGCCTGCCGAAAAGGATATTCAGGAAAAGGCTCAAAAAATCTCCAAATTTTTGAGCTTAAACTCAGAATTCGAGGGCATGAGGTTTCCATACATGGAAGGCAATCGTAGGCCTGGTCAAAATTTGGGGAAGTGTTCACTCAAAAATACAACGCGTTATTCGTTAATTTGGGAAAAAGACGTGTACCAATTTGCACTCACCTGAATCTGAGATTGTCACCTAAATCTGAATTAAGGAGGTCACCTGAATCCTAGTTAATGAACTCTCTCCAAAATTTCAGAAGTTAATGAACTTTCTGTCCAAAAAGAGCGTATTTATGGATGATATTGATGATATATATCATATTTCATTGAAAAATAGTCAATAGATTCCCAATTGAATGAACATGGCGTTCTTTGGAAAAAAAAGCCCAAATCCCACTTTGTAAGCATTTTCCCAATTAACGAATAACGCGTGTTACGCTCTAGAGCTCAAAGTCTTCTGAAAAAGCTCACCCATTGTGTCCACTGATTTGATTGGAGCCAAAGCGCAAATGCTCTTAGAATTTGGGTAACCCCTCACTGCAGATTAAGTGATTATACTGGAGTTGAGGAGTGTCTGAAAGAGTGAAAGGCGAACCTTGACATGATTTTTGTAGAACTGCCGGCACTTATGGTTTGTGAAGAAATCATCCTCGTTTTGCACATACTCTCCGTCCGCCTGGGCCCATGCCACGTATTTGGCTTTGCCGCCGTACTCTTGCCAGTTGTTTACTAAGCTCAGCAACAACCTCACTCCGTTTTGTTGGGCTCGGTAGATGACATAATCTAATGCCTGCGAGCAACCCACGTCATCAATCACTGCTGTAGACGATACAAGGAAAAAGATCACAAAATTATGGCCTCAGGAGTTAGTTCAATGGAGATTTGGCCAACTGATCTTTGAATGAAAATGAAGTGGTCAATAGTGGTGAGATATACACCCGCCCACTTCAAATCTTGTACAAGAAGTTCGTACTCAGTAATTAAAATTTGACCAGAAGTGAGTTTGATTCTTGTATCCAAAATACTATCTTTAATATGGTCTACATTGATCTCTTCAAAATCACAAAATTTCGTCGTGTATCTCAAATGCTAGATGTGAAGGAATAAAGGTACACAGTCACACACCTATTATTGACTCTACTAAAGCTCAACACCTGAAATCTTATCATGAATGGTGCAAGAGACCATGGGGAATTGCTACAACAAGGGGAAACCTGTATGCTCAATGTATTCTTTTCAACATGTGATGTATTTAATTAACGAGTAATCCTGCTATCTACTATTGGTACTCAATTAATTCTCAGATAGACCTTCAATATAAATATCTCTCACAGTAATATTTCCACTCCAACGAGCCTTAATTTCTGTTCGAACAAAAGACACGTGTTTTCCGTGCATCCAAAATCCAGGCAGTTCTTGCATGATTGCAATAAATGACATTTATTGGCACTCAGGCCTCAGGTTGTCAGAGGTCAGCCAGGCGAAATGCAGGAAAACCACACAAAAAAGAAAAGATTTCCTGGCGAGTGGCAACTGCAGTAGTGCAGTCTGCAGCGTTTGTAGCCAAGGTATAGAACACGCTTGCAGAAGACATTTAAGACTGTTCACAAGAATGATGGTCATCAGTGTCATAAAAACATCACATAAATGTGCTACACATGGTCTCCAGTAACCACTTCAAGCAGTGTGGCTAATTTAGCAAACTTTTAAAAACAATCTTTTTTTAATGTAAGAAATTCACGAATACCACAGAGCAAAAATTTATTCTTTGTTCATATCTGGCATGATTTTTAGCCACTTGCAAGCTAATTATGAAGTAAACATTTAGGATCACTGCTGGCAAGTGGGAAAGAAGGCAGGCAGGCTGGCCAAGACGTAATGAAGCCTAGACGATAGGTCAGTGCTGATAGAAATCAGGACACGGCATCGAAAGCATTCGAGCCTGCTTAATTTCTTGCAAATGGCTCGAAAACAAGGGGTGTGGTCGACGACGATTAACCAACACACGAACTAGCACTTCCGATTGGCGCAATTGCAGTGCCGCGGAGAGGAATGCGAGAGAAAGGATTCCAATTCCGCTGTGAAATTAGAGAACTGCACTCTAAAGCAATCCATAGCCGGCAGCTCTGACGAGCTAGAATCCGAGAAGCTTGAGCCCCCGAGATCGAATCGTACCTGAAAGAGCTTCTCGTCGTACACCCCCGGCGAGATTTGCAATGCTTGATAAGCGTCGTCGTTGAAAGCCCAGGTGCGGCACACGGTGAGCCCCAACGCAGCGCCGTCGCGCAGAACGGCGTCCACATTGGGCCTCGTGCACTCGTCAGATGCGACGACCATCAACCAGTAGGAGTTCCAGCCATTCGCGTAGAACGGGTACCCCTCCAGCATTAGCGTGCTCCCCAACCGCATCACAAAGCTCCAAGCGGCCAGTTGCTGCAGCAGCATGGCCATGGATGGAACTCACCCTCTGCTCCTGCAATAATAGATCATCACACATCCGCTCTCAGTACACACGTACACCCGGAGAATTGATTCAATGCACTAGCCACAGCAGGTGCGGTGTTGAGCGCGACTTACAGAGAGAGCGAGGGGGAGGATTGCGTGGAATGCTGCTTCGCAGAACGAATCCTGCGAAGAGAGTGAAGGCGAGGGAGTGCGGGGCTTTTATACCGCGGGGGTGTGCAGTTCGGTGGAGCTAGGTAGATCCCGGAAAGGGGGTGGTGTCATGCCGGTGGAAATGCGAGGCGTATCAAATCGCAAGGGGGCGAGAATCCGGAGGAGTTAAGTCGCGACGCAGGCAGCAGCTGCAGCAGGCCAGCAGCTCATGGGGCTCATGGCTCATGCCGGTGAGGCCCCCTGGCAACGCGCTGCCTCGCCTTTCATGCGCTTTGCAATGATTCCCGTGCGCGCGTTGAATGTTCTCCCCTTCTCCCCCCCCCCCCCCCCCCCCCCTGCCCCTGCATGGCCGCCGCCTCTCCCGCTGTTGCTGCCGCTGCCGCGTCTTCTCTTCCGCGAGCGGTGCTGTTCGTCGTCCCCGACACCCACCCCCCTCCCCCCCGCTCTCCTGCTCGCATTCTCCGTCCATGTAAGGCCTGGTTCAGATTAGCGACCGGCCGAAAATTTCTCAAACGTGATTGGTTGAAATTTGGTTCGGACTGCAGGTTTGTTCAGTGCTTTATATCCATCTTCACCATCTTGGGACCACCTTATATAGTCATGTCAGCGACCAAGATAGTGAAGATTTGGGACTTGCTCCAAGGGTGGTACCAAACTTGTCCGGCAAAGGTACACACTTGGATGACACGTGATTACATGGAAAAGTTTCTATCGGGCGAAACATCGGATAGGGTGCCGATTTCCATGCCTCAACCGGTTGCTAGTTTGAACCGGGCCTAAGCTTATGATGTATCCCTTGCAGCAATCTCAACGTGATTCCCATATTTAGTTCAAGTTGCTAGAAACACGGCTCTTGGTCTTGAGATAGGATAAATCGACCATCTAAGCGTTGAAATTGAATTTTGGGGAGGTGAAACTTCTTCAAATATTTTTCAGTAAACTTTCCTTGAAAGAGAAGAGGAACTGGCATCTAACTCAAGTTGTTTCATAATTTTTGGAGCTTTGTGGAATTAGTAATGAAATTTTGAAGTTGAAGTGGCATATACTAGTAGAAAAATGAGTTGAAACCCACTAAAAATGTAAGGTAGTTTATGTTGCGTTTCATGTTTTCAACGCAAAATTTTGCTGAACATTGCAAAATTTTGTGCTATTCATAGTTTTTTTTGCATTGGAAACATGGAACTCAACATAAACTACCTTACATGTTTTTAGTGAGTTCCAACGCAATTTTCTTCTAGTATAGGGCTCTAAAACCGTTCAACTCCTCAAGTATATTGCGCTTGTACATTGTTGAAGCTTATGAAAAACAACTATGTACAAATGGAAGACATTTGAGAAGGTGGATACTTTTGGAGCTTGAATGGAATATGAGCCTCGTACCTTACAAAATCAAACTTCACATAACGGATTTCTTCAAGAATTTTGGCTGACATGTCATTTGGTGATTGATTCTTAGAAGAATAGTCCACAACCAATTACCACTAGGGAAAAACAATTATGAATAATTTTAACCCATTGTAGGATTAGCACGTTCCAAAGCAATGGTGTCAATTGTTGATATTAAACCTTATAGTTTGGAAATTTGTACTTCATTTACGCAAATAGAAGCCAGTAACCCATGAATCCACCTCAGTGTCTTTCTGGTCCTCCGTAATGCTCCCTCACTGACCACAACCCCGTAGTTTTCTTTCTACCCAAGTCAGGACCAACTTGTTGAAACTGGGTATGTCCAATAACTGTATTTGGAACTGAATATTGGTGCAAAACCGATTCTGTTGAGTGCAATTTTACATTGAAAATTGGTTTAAAAATACATTTATGTAATACGTTGTGGACTTGTGGGAGTGATATTCACATGTTTTTGTCCTTTTTTTTTTTGTCTTTTCAACATCTGCTGCGTTTGGCCATAATTGTGAATAAGGCGGCACCTTGGCGTGGTTACGTTCACGATGTCTGATTGACATGGAGATTCAGTTCATAACCTTTGGACGGTTGGCACTTGTTCCACGCCCCTCCCTCGATAAGGCTCGGTTCAACTTCATATGCCAATTTGTTGAATTTTTATGATGGGAAAAATAGAAATACTAGTAAGATTGAATAAGTGATTACAGAAATACTGTTGCGGCTTAACTCTTGAGGTGGGGCCACGTCATCCCAATACATGATACCAAGTGTGAACAAATCCTGATTGCTTGAATCTAGCCTTGCTTCCGCTGGGTTCAAGTAAACATCAGTCATTCTGTGAATGTTAAGTTACCTTACAAGTTAACTCTTTGCCGTGAACTTACATATTGCCATCCCTCTAAGCAATTTGAACACTTGAACAACATGCTAAGGATACACGTCTTTTTCATAGAACATCGCATTCATGATATGGTATTGTCAAGAGTGACATTTTTGTTAATTTCAAAGGATAACTTAAAATAAAAGGGACCACTACAGTAGAAGTGTAAAACTCCTCTAAATTGATATCCTCTAAACTGATATTCTCTATAATCTAATATATAACACAAATCTCAATGTTATACCATACGTTAGTCATAAATCAAAATAATTAATCCAGCAGTAGTAATGCTCCTTGGTGCTATCGAGGCACTAACCTCAAAGTCACTTCACTTACACTTTCACAAAATTAACTAATAACTTACTTAAACTAATCTAATTCTTGGCGTCCCAACCATATTGGTTTAAAGGAGTTCTACTGTAGCAACATTCTAAGGTTCTTAATCTTATCCTTCATAAAAGAAATTAATGAAATGTTTATTCAATTGTGTTTTTAGTTTCATCCATATCAATCTTGGATTCATCTCAATGTTACTAAGAATGGCATGTTTTATCCATATGTATCAATTTCAATACATACAAAATTTGGTTCCTTGATTTTAGCATTCAAATAACTTTGGGAAATTTTTGGCATTTGTCATAATGCCATTTCTTCAAGTACTAAATGATCCTTGTATGAATACAACAAACATTTTTGGTATGCAACATCCTTTAGTGGTACCAATAAAACTCTCATATTTCAGTGGAATGTGGGACATAGTGTGAACCGCCCCTTAAGGTAGTATGCTTGAAAACCGTTTGCTCATTTTGAACCATCCAATAGCTTGTTGTGAAATGGTGCAGTGGTGGTTCTTCCATTAACCTCTTACAACTCATTGAAGGCATGGAAGAAAATTTGTTTTTAATTGCAAGAGCCAATCATTCTCCTTACTTCCTCAAATCTCTTCACAACTTGCAAGTGAACGGTTCTTGGAATGTTTAAGGTTAATAATAGATACCTATGACACATGCACTTTAAAAATTCATAAGTAACTCAAAAATACTTCAAAAAATATGAAACAACTTGTGTTGCATTCAGCATCTATTTCTCTTTATCTGAAAAATGAACTAAAAATCCTTCCATCCACGATTCCATCCACGAAAGACCATGAAAAAGAGGGATGAGCCCTTAGATGGGCGGTTTTCGAGCGTACTACCTTACTAGGGTGAGTTGCACGAGTGGACGAAACAAGTGACCCGTTCTACAAAGCCAAACAGCAGTTTGGTTTTTTGGGTTTCTGAAGTCTTGCTGCACTTGTGGAGATGCCCTTAATCCCCGCAGTACTACGGTTGACTGTAATTAATAGTCAAGCTACAGTACTACTACTGGTTCATAGGATGGGGGGGCACGGGGGTCGGTTGGAATGCAAAAACAGCACGGTGGCCCAATCGGGTGGAGCCACCTTAGCAGTGCTATTTCCCTGAGCAAAACCTGCTTAAGGGACGATCCACAGATTACGTGCTCTTTAGAGAACGATAACATATTTTAGCATATTTACATTAGTCGAGCGTGGAAGGCAAGGTGGGGGCTGTCAGTCAATTACCAGGCCACCGGCCCATTACATACTTGAACTTTAGGTGCCGTTCACACCTTGTTGTCCCAACTCCCCAAGTCCTACTATACACTCCAAATATGATTGGTTTTAAATTTGCAATATATGATTGGTTCTCTCTAATTTTTTAGAAAATTGAGACATATAAATAGCTTCAAGTTGTGTGCCACGTCGATGCTCAAAAATTTGATTGGTTGTTTGTTTGGTTTAGAGAAGCGTGAGGAGAAGCGTCAGGGGAGAGATTATATCTTCACCGGTTAAAATCCTGCATTCCCCATTTTCAACCAGTTTTTTACAAGCTTGCAGTAAATGTTTCCTATTATTGTACTAAAATATACTCTAATTAGGTTTTTTGAAATTTTTACCTGGTTTCTTTTGTCATGGAATTTCAAATTTCAGCTCGCTGACAATAAACCAATTGCCAGTTCACCCCAAATGTTGGTTGAGGGCTGAAAATTAGGACTTCAAGCTCCACAATACATTTCATGACCTAAGTATAGGTTCATTGGTTCACTTGACCCCTAAAGGACCTTTGTCCCTTTGTGGGACAAATGGGATTTCAGGCAAGTACCTATGGTTAAACTACTTTGTGTGATTTTTTGAAACTTTTATGGAAGATGGAGAATTCAAAATCTATGTGGGCATTTAATTTTTTCTTCATTTTGACATTTGACAAAGAAGTTATGCAAGAATTTATGAAAATTTGGGGAGGATTGCTCGTATAGGGCTCTAGGCAGCCTAGGAAACTTCTTTAACCCCTAAAGGACCATGCCCTTTTTTCTTGTGAAAATCACAGAAAACTGCCACTTCTAGGAGGTTTAGTAAAAAGGGATTTTATGTTTTGTTTTCGGAAAATCCAATCATAGGATCTTGCCCTAGGCTAGAAGAGGTACTTATGGGAAAAAAATTAGCTCATTTTAGATGGAGAGGAGTGAGATATTTACATCTAAAGTGAAAAATAAAATAAAAAATAAAATAGAAATCCATGGTGCCTAATAATCTCAAAAGCCTTTGACCACTCTTATAACAAAAAGTTGCTCTACCCAAAGTTGCGCTTTTTATTTCCGTGTAGGTGATCAAGTTAGGTATGTGGGGGAGAATTTTCAAATCGATTGGAACTATACAACACATGGGAAAAATCAATAAGTAAAAAGAAGTAGAGAATGAGTCAAATCACTAAATTGTTAAGAATTTAATTATTGAAATGAAAAATGCAAATCATAATGGTCATAATGTTGTGATAAACAATGTACTTCCATTTGGTTTAATTGTTTTTCCAAAATATTGAAAATTGAGTAAAATAACAGACTTCAAAGTTTATTTTGGAGTAGAGAATCCATAACTTCCCTCAAACAAAAACTCCTCATAACTTTCATGTCATTGATTGAAACTGAATGATTCAAAGCTTCTCACCTATAAAAAAATTACAAGAACCAATTTCAAATTTTAATTTTAAAAAAATGCAATTTTTAAAGAAGTTTATGGGCAGCACAAGCGCGCAGTCCTCCCCAAATTTTCATAAATTCATGCATAACTTCTACACCAAATGTTAGAATGAAGAAAAAATTAGATGCGCACATAGATCTTTGACTTCCCCACCTTCCACCAAAATTTCAAAAAATCACACAAAGTTGTTAGCCATAGGTACATGCCCAAAGTCCAACCTGTCCCCCAAAGGGACAATGGTCTTTTAGGGGTTAAAATTCATATTTTTTTAATAAAATTTGAAATCAATTCTTTAAATTTTTGAAGCTTTGAATCATTCATTCAGTTTCAATTAATTAGATGAAGATTATGAGGAGTTTTTGTTTGCGGGTAGTTAGGGATTCCCTACTCTAAAATAAACTTTGGAGTCTTTTATTTTACTCAATTTTCAATATTTTGGAAAAACAATTAAACCAAATGGAAGTACATTGTTTATCCCAACATTACAACCATAGGGATTTGCATTTTTCATTTCAATAATTAAATTCTTAACAATTTAGTGTTTAGGCTCCTTCTCTACCTCTTTATAGTTACTCTTTTTTCCCATGTGTTGTGTAGTTCCAATTGATTTGAAAACTCTCTCACATATACCTAACTTGATCTCTTGCATGGAAAAATAAAAGCACAACTTTGGGTAGAGTAATTTGTTTCATGTAAGAGTGGTCAAAGGTTTTTGAAATTTACAAATACTAAGGGAAAAAAAAATTCTCTTCACTTTAGATGTAAATATCTCCCTCTTCTCCATATAGAATGACCTCATTTTTTTCCCACAAGTATCTCCTCTAGTCTAAGACAAGATCTTATGGTTGGATTTCCAAAAAAAAACAAAATAAATCTACCTTCTTACTCATCCCTAGAAGTGGTACTTTTCAGTGATTTTGGCAAAAAAAAAAAAAAAAAAAATGACTTGGTTCTTTAGGGGTTAAAAATACCTGCTGTCAAAGGGGTTAAAAATACCTGCTGTCAAAGGGGTTAAAAATACCTGCTTGACAGCACTTTTTTGAAACTTTGGCATTTAGAACATACGACTTTTCTCCAAGCTTTAGGTCCAACAAAAGCAGAAACTCAACTAGGTAACCAATTTCCCGATAATTACTTTGGTATAAAACATCCAAGTATCCTTTTCATATTTGCCTTTTACAACGTAACAAAATTTGTTGGGATCTAACTTTGAAGTGGGAATTTGTAGAATTGGAAATGCATGGGACATTTTGACTGGATCTTGTTTTCAGTGGTCCCTTTTGATGTGATAAGCAAGTCATCTGCATTTTGCACAACTTTGATGGAAACAAGCCTTGAATTGATATTAGGGTTTTCACAAGATCATTGACTCCTCTTGAATCCAAATCATCACACTTTTCAAGTTGTTGGTGTGACTTAGGTTTTTTTTTTTTTTTTTTTTTTTTTTTTTTTTTTTTTTTGCAAGTTTTCTATGCAAGTTGTAGTCTTTTAGACTCCATTGCCTACAAAACTTGGTTACAAGCATTCTTTAGTGGCTTCATTCACAAAATAATATTTCTTATAGTTGTTTTTTGAATAAAAGGATGACTTTCTTTACCTTGCCATGTCAATGAATAATGTGAGGTTGTAATGACCTTACAATCCATTTTTTAAACTTCTTGCAAAAAATATGCTCATAGGTGCAAAGTTACTTTTCTTGAGTAACTTCTATTCTAGAGATTCTTATACCTCTAGGTGACTCACGATTTTGCACATTTAAAACAAAAAAGCCTTGAAAAGTTTATAGATACACATGCTTTATTTTCATAAATGAGTTTTTTCTTTGTGTAAAATAATTTGGCCTAGTATATAAAGGAGGATATCATAGAAATTCGAGTTTTTTGAAATGGCTTTTTGCCTTCTTAGATTTGCTTCTTTGCTTTCTTTAAACTTAGATGATTTTCTTCTTAGAATTGGCTCTTAGCCTCTAAGACTTGAACTAAGGGATTAAAACGACAATATATTATATTGCATTTGACTTTTCTATCTTCTCTTTTTTCTGGATTTGATGGGACAGAGCCCTAAACCGGATTTGGTCTCAAATCTATAGGATCACAGTAGTTGAAGGCCACGTAATAAGGCTCTCAAGCCTTTTATCCATAAAATGTCAACTATACTATTAAGGCTCTTGTCAGCTATGATTTTTTTTTTTTTTTTTAAATCTCTAGCCTACCCACCTTTCTTGCTCCTTGTCAAGCACATGGGCTTTCCAAATCACTCCCTGCTTTGTTTGGTCAAGCAAGCTTCTTCTGTTGATTTTCATCTCTCCAATTCATACGTTGTAACTATTTGCGTATGCAAGGGCATGTCTGTACCGCTGCTTTCTATGTGTCTTGTCACTCAACTCGTCCAACAATGCTATTAGCTTTGGATTTTTGGATTTTTATCACTCTAGGGACAAGATGGCAGCATTTCAAACCAACGCTACTCAAGTTTTGTACTTTGAATTTACTTAGGAGGATGTTTTTAGTAGTGTGTTTGCTTTGTTTTCATTCTCCTTGAGAAGGCTATAACACGCGTACTGGGCTTAAGACACCTGGTGTATCCTCACTAACTCAACATTGACTTGTGTTGTTTTTTGGGATGGGCATATGTGAGGACCAATTCCTTTTGGAGATTTTGGCTACTTCAAGCTTTCCACTACCCTCCTCTCTATTGTCTTTTTCTATGACTTTGCTCTAGAAATCTATGAGTTTTTGGACAAAAAACATTGTTTTAGTGAATTGATTCTTAATTGTACTAGGAACACTACCTTTGTTTCACAATTGTGTTACACTTCTACCAATTTAGAAATTGAGCAATAAGTTATTTTCAGCCTTATACAAGGATATGTCATCATTGGTATATATATTTTTCTGATTCTAAAGAGCTATAAACATTAGGTGTTTGTTTGCCTTGCAAAATGAGCATTTTTTGATGCATCTTGACTATACACTAGTTCTCTATACTTCTATATTTAAAATTCAGATGCTACAAACCTTAGGAACTAAACAAATGCTTTGACCTAATTAGGCTTTTGACCTATTCTAGGCTTCTACACAAGATCCTAATAAAAAAATTGTGAGCATATAAAAGACCAAATAAGTGCCCATAATAGCTAGGATATTCCAAAGAAGATTTTTTTTTTCTATTTTTTTTTTTAGCAAGGGTCCCTCAAAATTATAGTCATACCCACCTCTTTAGGTGGACCTAATTATAATTTTGGGATCCTTTGCTTGTGCTTTTTCATTGCCACCAAGGACAAAAGTGTTGTCCACCTCATTTTCTCCTTCTCTTGTTTCTTGGAAAAATAATTCTCATCTAAAGTGATGTTTCTTGATCTTCTCAATTCCTAAAGTTTTCAACGGCTGAAATTTTGCTCTCTATGGCTTCTCAACTCTAGTGTAAAGGGGGCCTTGGGGGCTGAGTTGCTCACTACCTCTTGATCCCTTCTACTGCATTAGCGTGCCTTGAGTGAATGTGCAGAATTTTGATTTTAAAGATTAAGGACTATCCAAAATCCATATACTGTAATACTAATAAAATGGTTTGAACTGAATGAAGATAGTGGGAGATCTTTGTATGTTTCACATATTTTATATTTAGTTAAAAATGGCATTAAAAAAATCTGATTTAATGAAACATGTCCTAATACCCCTTAATGCTAACATGGACCAAAGTGCACATTCTTATACCACGTTTGCTAAATGAAAGCAATGTTGAAGTTACCTTGAAGACGATACAAATGTTTTCTAAGAGGAGAAAATCATCTCAACATCATTGCAGACTACTGCAATTTTTTTAAGAGGTGAGTTGAAATAATTCATGATTGAATATGTCTTGAACACAATCAAAGATCACCACATAGGATTGGCAACTTCAAAGAATAATCCACAAAGCCTATGATTGTTCAAAGTAATTTTGAAATTTGTTGGGTTTGTTCTAAGTTTGCATTACTTTTCAAATTCTTTGTGGATCCCTTCTGAAAATCACATTTACAATTTGTCAGAATGATTGATCACAATATAAAAACACAACAAAAATTGGGCTAACTTTGATATCACCAAATTTAATAAGGGGCGTCAAAATTAGGAGCTAAAGAGGTAGATCCAACTTCAAGTTTTCAAAAAGAATTCTTACTTACAATTAAAACCAACCATATTGCCAAAAGACAAGAACCTCATGGGTTCTCTAAAATGATGCTAGGGATCAAAATTTGAATTTTTTTGACATTTTAAGAAATTTTTAGTGTAAATGCTTGCTTCATTACCTTTCTTGACAAAACTTCTTGGTTGCCAAACTTCACATGTAAGAGATGTCAAATTGGCATTTCAGAATTTCACTCAGAAGATGCCACGTGTGATAACCACCAATGCAATTGCTTCTTCAAAACAAACTCTAAACAAGGACACGTGGCAGCACACTATCAGCATGAACAGGTTCTGTGACGACGTCTTTGAACTTAAACCTAAAAACAAACACAATTTCAGAAGCATGTCCTTCTTCTTACACACTTCTCTTGCACATGAAAAAAGCAACTGAAAGGAGCCGGCCAACTACAAAGGCTACGGGTCATAAGGATATTTCCTCTAGGACATACACACCATCAATCAGCCTTCCCAAATATGGCTAAATCTATCAAAGCTTATTCCAATGTTTTTTTTTCCAAAAAAACATGAATATTAGATTGTTGAATTTGAAGTCATTTAGCAAGATTTTTTTTTGGCCACTTTAGCTAATCAAGAAATTCACATTCAGGATCATTGCCGATTATGGAACAAAAAATTCACATAAGCTAGTCCAACTTTTAACCCGTAAATGTCCAAGAGGACAAAATTTGTCCTTTGGTTTTGAAAAAAGATTATGAAATCCAGAGAAAATTTATTTTTCAATTGGTTTTTTTCAAAAGTGATCATAAACACGTCGTGTATCATGGAAGGTATTCATCAAATACACTCATATTTTTAAATACCCCAAGTTGTGAGAAAATTTAAAATCACTATGTTAGGTCCAAAGCTGTCCTTATTGCAGATTTCATAAGATTAGCTTGCACTATTGACTTTTCAACTTTTTGAAGCAATGCCATTGGTGCCCATGTGCAAAAACGTATAAAATGCTACAAAGAGGGCAGGCCTCAGTGACCCATCTGTCCTTTAACCCCTAAATGCCCAAGGCACCCAATTTGGGTGTTTGCAAAACTTTGAAGACAATTAAAATCTTTTCAAATCACTATTTTTGGTATTTTCTTTTGAGCAAGAGTTTATTTTGAAGTCTATTTTCAGTATCAAAAATTAGATTTTGAAAATGAATGTTCATGATTTTTCTATTCAAGATTTTGTACAAGGGTGTCCACTACAATCTTGAGTTTTCTAGTGTTGGAAGATCTTGAAAATGAGCCTCAAATACACTAGAGCTTGGAGAAAAATCCGCATTAGAAATCCATTTAAACCAAATACAGGAATAGATTTTGAAAGCCGTAAATTGGTTGAGGTTAAACATAAAATGACCTTAAACCTCATATTTTTTTGATGACCAACTTTTCAGATTTGACATGTGAAATGAGGATTATAAGACTTCAAGTCACTTTTGCAGTTTTAACACCCTCATGTTCAAACGTTATAATCTTTCAAATTATAAGTGATATTATTGTGTTTTCTTTTTCCATGTAATCTCTAACATGTTAAGTTTAAATTTGTATGGTTATAGTTTAAAAAAACTTGATGAGATTTATGAAAAATTTGGTTGATTGTTTGCTTTCCTAAAAATGCCAAGAAGTTCATAAAGGCCTTGGGCATTTAGGGGTTAAGAATTAAACACAACTTTAAACACAATAATCAAGTCAATCTCTTGGAGCTTGTAAGGCTGTGCAAAACCAGGACCATAGACAATAAGCCCTCTAAAATTTTTATGCCTCGGAAGTACCTTAAATCATAATACTTATAAGATATTAACACTTGAATAAATATAGAGGATAACATAAGAAAACATTGACATTTAATGTTTAACATTTACATAAGCATGCTACAATAAAAAGAACCCGTCACAATTTACAACCAATTTTTGAGAATGTTTTTCAAATTTTTTCACTTTATGAAGTGTGTTGAGATCACATTGATGATAACAACAACTAAACCTTTCATTTTCAACAAGTTGGAAAAACAATCCAACATCAAGATCTCTTGTCCTCACTCCTCTACACTTGTCTCCTTCATTCCTTTCCCTAGCTTCTCATCCTTTTGTGGTAACTCCTTTTATTCAATCAAGCACTAGCATCAACCCAAATGTAAATTTTTATTAAACATATGACAAATTTCCATCTTTCTCTAATACCTTTATTTTCCTTTATGCGGACTCCAGGATGAAAAATATCAGCATAAGCATCCAGAAAAAACTGTTGCAATATAAATAATGACTATACTAGGTTGAATTGAAAATTTTGAACTTGTACTTGGACTAACAAACCCTTAATATAGTCTACTATGGCTATATTAGAATAAATGAGCAACTCTAAATTAGAGGTAATACTTCTTTTGTTTTCTTCTTTATAAAAAGGTAGAACTTTTCTACCACTCATACCCATTTAACCCTTAAAGGATTGAGCGTGCCACTGCGACCAATACCATCACTACAAGGGAAATTGCGTTCAAATAACAAGAAGTTGACAAAAGTTTGTCCAAAGTGACAGTAGCTCCAATATCCACCATATTCATTGTCATTTCTCCTACAGCTTCGGCATCCTGATTGTATTTAGACAATTCTGACAGTCCAGCGCCACCTCAGCCTTAGAAACACGGTGGGACCACTTACAAAGTGATTACTGTTCGCAATAACTGAGCTGCTTTCAACCAACGTAAATTTTAGTTGTGCTTTATTTCTCCACACTTCGTAATGCCAGTCCTATTTCTGGCAATGCCTTCAGCCTGTTTTGTGGGGACAAAAGGAAAATCTCAAAACTTATATAAGTGAATTTGAAAAAAGGGACTTTACACAACCGCCCGCCCTTGTCAGGCAACTTTCCCAAATGTGGACTTTCCATTCGATCCTCAATGGAGATTGCTAAAACCGGAATTTGTAATTAACCCCTAAATGCCCAAGGCCCTTTTTGAGCTTCGAGGAATTTGTTCCAAATTGAATAAAAAGTCAATTTTTTGATTAGTTGTATATTTTTTTGGTAAATTGTAACTATACAAACTTGAACTAGATATGTTAAAGATCACATAGGAAAAGAAAACTCAACAATATCACTTATGAATTGAAAAATTATAGCATTTGATCAAGAGGGTGTTAAAAATGCAAAATGACTTGAAATCTTTCAATCTTCTTTTCACATGTCAAATCTAAAATAATGGTCACAAGAAAAATATGAGGTTAAAGGACATAACACAAATAACTCCAATTGATTTACGGTTTTTCAAAATCTTTTCTATAAATTTTTAAAATGAATTTCTAATGTAAATTTCTCTCCAAGATCTAGTGTATTTGAGGCTCATTTCCAAGAGCTCTCAACACTAAAAATGTCAAGATTACAATGGACACCCTTGCACAAAATCTTGAATAGAAAAATCATAATCAATAATTTTCAAATTCAAACTTTTGATGCTAAAACTAGACTTCAAAAAGAATAGTTCTAAAATATTAACTACTAAAAATAACCACACATTTAGGTTTTATAGAAGTTCAAAGTATGATTTACACCAAAATGTGGTGCCTTGGGCATTTAGAGGTTAACCCCCAAATGCCCAAGGCACTTTTTGGGCTTCTAGGAATTTGTTCTAAGTTGAACAAAAGGCAAAGTTTTGATAAGTCGTATTAGTCTTTTAAAATTGTAAGCATACAAAATCAAACTACATATGTTATAGATCACATAGGAAAAGTAAACATGACAAATCACTTATGAATTGAAAGATTAAAACGTTTGATCAAGAGGGTGTTAAAATTGTGAAAATGACTTGAAGTCTTTCAATCCTCTTTTCATGTGTCAAATCTACAAAAATGGTCACATGAAAAACATGGGGTTAAAGGACATAACATACATAACCCCAGTCAATTTATGGCTTTTCAAAATCTCTTTTACAATTATTTTTAATGAAGATTTAATCTAGTTTTTCTTTAAGGTCCAATGCATTTGAGACTCATTTCCAAAAGCTCTCAACACTAAAAATTTCAAGATTGCAATGAACACCCTTGCACAAAATCTTGAATAGAAAAATCATCATCTATTAGTTACAAAATTGGTTTTTTGATGCTAAAGCTAGACTTCTAAAAGAATAGCAAAAAAACTATACCCTACTAAAAATAGCAACTTAGTTAGGTTTTATAGAAGTTCAAAGTATTGTCAACACCATAATGTGATGCCTTGGGCATTTATGGGTTAATTGAAGGAAAAATATCAAAAGTAGGCCTAACAATTGGCTATATTTTGATAACAAGCCTAACAATTAAAAAGTATCAAAAATAGGTCTCATCAAGGTCTAGGAAATATTTGAGTATTTTCAGTTGATTTCCTTCAATTCCCAATTGGCAAACCAGTCTATCAAGGAACTTTTTCTATTATTTTCTCTATTTCATACAATAAATATTAAAAAAAAAATAGATTTTCCACTGACTTTTCAACCAATGTTTACAAATTGCAAATGATTTTTTTCATTTCAACCAGCTAGCTTTGAACTAGCTGTTGGTTTGTCTTGGACCTTGGGCCTCATCATATATAAAAAGTAGGCCTTGCAATTAAGGTGACCAAAATTTTGTGCATGTTTATGAGAATTGGTATGAGCACACCCAGGGTTTGATATATGCACACTAGAGGAGGTGTAAATTTTAAATATTTATCATCAAAATGCTAAACTTGGAAAATTTGAATTTAGGTTTGGATTTGGAGACCTTGATTTGTTCTAGAACCACACTAGAGATTACAACTGAACAATACCCAATGGAAATGCTTAACTTTTTACAAATAAGGGTAAAACTAATAAATTGCCCCTAGCTAAGCTTTTCCATTGGGTATTGTTCAGTTGTAACCTCTAGTGTGGTTCTAGAACAAATCAAGGTCTCCAAATCCAAACCTAAATTCAAATTTTCCAAGTTTAGCATTTTGATGATAAATATTTAAAATTTACACCTCCTCTAGTGTGCATATATCAAACCCTGGGTGTGCTCATACCAATTCTCATAAACATGCACAAAATTTTGGTCACCTTAATTGCAAGGCCTACTTTTTATATATGATGAGGCCCAAGGTCCAAGACAAACCAACAGCTAGTTCAAAGCTAGCTGGTTGAAATGAAAAAAATCATTTGCAATTTGTAAACATTGGTTGAAAAGTCAGTGGAAAATCTATTTTTTTTTTAATATTTATTGTATGAAATAGAGAAAATAATAGAAAAAGTTCCTTGATAGACTGGTTTGCCAATTGGGAATTGAAGGAAATCAACTGAAAATACTCAAATATTTCCTAGACCTTGATGAGGCCTATTTTTGATATTTTTTAATTGTCAGGCTTGTTATCAAAATATAGCCAATTGTTAGGCCTACTTTTGATATTTTTCCTTAATATAGCAAGGGAGCAACTTGGTGAGCACCTCCCAATTGCTACAAGAACAACCCCATAGCCAAATCTACTCAATTTGAGCTTATTATTAAGCTGAAATATGAAATTAAATCAAAAGAATACTTTAGTGTACATTTGCATTTACAAGCATTGCAAATACACAACAAATTTGCCTCATTTGTGACACAATTAAGAATTAAACCAATTGCTCTCTTCATTTATTGGTTTGACTCTTGATCTTGTCACAAATAAGACAGATGTGTTGTCTGTTTGCAATGCTTGTAAATGCAAAAATATGCTAAAATATTGCTTTAATTTTATTTCATACGTAATAAAAATCTCAAATTGAATAGATTTGGCTATGGGGGGTGTCCACCAAGTCGCTCCGTATAACAATAGGCCTCTTTGAGTAGAATGAGGAGGCTAACTTAGAGATCCAGTTACTTACAGTAAGTACTTCAGGTTTTTAGTGGATGACTTTCGTGCCTATGTCCATGAACAACAAAAGCAAGCATATCGATGAATGTCACTATTACGTCATCTTCTCTGTTGTAAGAATCCCACAATCGTTATGTGCGATGTTTTTGGAGTTGCGGTTGTGGGTGGCGGCTAGGGTTTGAGGGCTTCAGGTTTTGCTGGGTCTCAATGTCTCACCCTCTCTCCCTTGTAAGTCATGGTCATTGCCGCGAGTTAGGTGAATGCATTCTCCGTAAGATTTCTCTGTGCTTATCTTTACTGAAAACATCTAATATGCATGTTATTGCTATAGGTGGTGGCCTCGTACTGTGCGAAAACAGCAAGTATACGATGGACATGTGACTCATTTGGAGAGCAGTGTACTTCTGGCGATTTAGGTGGGGCAGCATCAATTCCAGACGCAAGTTTTGGAGAAGAATATGCAGATACTGCTAGGGAAACAAGCACGAGGAGGACAAGGAGGAGAGTGGCTCTGAGTCATCTGATTCAACACAGTCTTCCGACAAAGAAATACCCACAACATCAGGAGACGAATTGTACTTGAAAAGCTCAAGTGACGTTGGATATTACACCACCTCCGACGCCAGGACATCTAATTTTGAAATGTTGCCAATCGAAATTTGTAATTACCCTGTCTTTGAGCAAAGAAGATATAGAGGTATGTATTTTTTCCTGCATTGTCATCTCCTAGCAGTGGTTTATTTTTAAATAGATCTCACCATCCGGTCAAGTTTGAGTAGCACAACATTGGATCCTTTTATATCAATGGCAAGACAATGAACATGCACATGAATTGAAGAGGAAAAACACATGAACAGTGCATTATTTACTGCCGTAGTGATGATATATTAGGGTTTGTAACAAGTATAGCAAAAGTAAAGGTTTCTTGATGAAGATTAGTTCTACCACAATTAAGAGTACTGTAATTCCACCAAATGAAAAAAGAAAATGCAGTCAACTCATATATGGTAGTAGGGAAAATTCAGATATTCACATCATTTGTGAAAGCATACACATATTCAGTCAACTCTTGTTTGTATGTTCAGAGATCGAGGTGTTGAAATCTTATTCACAGAGCATTGCTTGTACTGCATGTGTTGCAAATATAGGCTTGTGCATTGAAATCCGTCATTATGCAGATAATGAATAAAGTGTTCACAACTTCGTTCAACATGTACAATTAATAAGGTCCCTTGTCATGAATGTGACAACAAGGAAAAAAAAAACACACGATATTCCTAAATGAATGTTTGGACATGAGAAATCACACACATAAAGAAGGGACGTAATGTAGAAAGCCGTATAGAAATGAAAATTCTGTAGTTCGATTATAGTGGAGTCCATAAGCATGCAGAATTGGAGATTGGAACTGTAATGCAATGCCCTTTGCTGACTCTCACATGATTATCATAATACTTGTGGCAAAATAGACTTGTTGTCATTCCTACTTACTGAATATGGATGTGCTACTGTAGTGGATCTTTAAGATGAACCTTTATAAGAAAAAACGCTCTCCTAAGATGAAGGAGATGACTGTCCTTGACGGTTGGGGAGCTACAAAAGATGTGTTTGGTTACAATGAATGCTTTCCTTACACAAAATGAATATGCTGTCCGGATACCTTCATCTTATTGAGGCACCATTATACTAGGAAAAGTAGACACTTCAAATATCATGTTGCTTATGGGCTAATTAGGATATTTCTGGACTATGTTGTGAATTGGATTGATACCATACCTAATCTACAATTTTTAATGCTGCATAAGGTAGTCAACATTGATTTGTTTGGTGTTTGATGTTAGCAGAGAATGGCTACGCCTTGGATTGCTGGATAGGTCAAGGAACACAACAACTAAAAGAAAAAATGACTCAAGAGGATGTGAGCTGGAATTCCTCATTTCAAGGGCCTAATGCATCAGACGATGAGTTGCGGGTTTTTTCGTAAGTAACAAATCAGCTACCTAGAAGTTTAACAGGCGTAATGTGAGGGAGGCAAAAGCAACTGCTTATCATCACTCTACGGTTGTTGCTATTCTATTGCTAGGTAGATTTACCTGAATTGTGTGTTATTTTTTATGCAGCATTTTTGGATATTTTGAGGAGATACATAGGCGTATATGTATGAATAAGCTTATATGTGTATGAAGCACAATAATCTTAAGTATTGTGACAGATACCAAATTTTTGTAAGATTGAAATTGCAACAGCATTGATTTCATGGGGTTCATTACACTTGGCTGAAATAGTATATGTGAAAAATGCATGCACACTTATACCCAGTTGTTTGTGCTATTGAGGAATGCACTTCAAAACGTCCGTCTAGCAGTCCTTTACTTCAAGCAGATATTGTTCCAATTATAGGGTGAGCATGTGTAACATTTTTATTTGCCAAAGGATATGACTCCGGATCGAATTGCCTACTTTTTCCTAGCAAATCACAAAGCGCGGCGAATGCATTCCCAAAAGTTTTTGCAAATCGACGTGGCATGTAGAAAGCCCAAATGAGAAATGCAGGAAAACGTAAACTTTTGATGACGTGGATGGTGAATCCAGCATGTCTCGGTAGGAAGAGTGAAATATATCTTACTTGGAATGTTGTCCAAGATGACAGTTTAATTGACTAGTTTTTGTCAACTACTTGACCGAATCAGGGTGACCTAATTGACAGCCTAGTTGACAAAATTTTGTCAAATTGCTGTCAATTAGGTCACTATTTCCCTTGTAGTGAATACAAGGTATTTTTCTTGTATTTGGAATGGATCCACACCTTTACTACATTTGAGATCAATAAAGAAGTTGGAGAACATATCAAAGTGGTTCTAGTGAGCTACTTGAGATCTCAAATTAAAACTTCTTATTGGTAGCAAATACCAATTATACGGTAGCGTATGTAATATGCCCTATGGTCCTTTAAGGGTTAAAAGGGAAAAAGGATTATAAAGAAAGATGGAGGTAAGCCCCTTGTTTACTAAATAACTTGCTTCTAAAATGACTAATGAGCAAGTTTGTTCCCTACCTAGTCACCTCCCTCACTTCCCTCTCTCTCCTTTTTTGCTCCACTCCCTTGCCATCTCTTTGCCCTACCACTCTATTTTTCCAATCAAAGAACAAGATTGATTATCTAGTTTAACCCCTAAAGGACCAAAGAGCCCAATATGGCCAAATGGGGTTCTTAGAGGTGTAAAAGTTGCATGCTCAAGTTTTGGTCTGCCACTCAAGTCCAAATGGAGCTAAAAGTCCAACAAAACTTTTGGATTGGCTTGTTGTTCCTGCAGCCTCTAGATTTATGCACCCAAACATTTGAATTTACTATTTTTAATATTAAAACTATTAGTAGGAGTGTACATAGCATGTACATTGCATTGTGGATGGAGGAATTTTGGATGGGATGGGTTGGAAGCCCACGCTCCCATGTATAAGGGAGAAGGTTGGTGATAAGTCACTTTTTTTTCTCTCGATTGGGCAAGGTTTTTGTAGCTCTAAAGTAGTGAGCTAGCTAGATCCACTTACTTTGAATAACCATAAGTTTTGGAGTTTTTTCCCATTTGAGGAGTTTTTTTTTTCCATCAAGTATAGCTAGACACAGTCTCATGGGATCAACCATTAGGTAGTTATTTTTTTGGGAAAAAATCACATCAAAGTCCAAAATCCATATTGTGGACTCCTACCCAAATTAACAAATATGAGATTCTCAATGGTGGGGATTTTGCAAATTTACTTGGATTTGGAGTCAGGCTAGCCTTAAACTTTTGATTTATAGTTGGATATAGAATGACCGGTTTGGATTGTGTGAATACTTGGTCAACTTTCTAAAAATTGAGGGAATGTGTTGAAAACTCCATATTGAAGGTTTACTTAATTTTCTTAGCAAGACGCGTAGGGGTTAAGTTGAATGACAATTTTATCATTGGTTGGCTGATAACTCTACACAAAGATTTTTCACTTCAACAAAATCATGAAGAAGGGATGACTAATAAAGTTAACACTTCATCCTTAACAAAAAAAATTGTTCTCTCAAGTAGAGAGTAGAAATTTCTGTGATACACACAAAGATTCAGCAACTAAAGAGGTAAATGTTAACTCTAAGCGCCTAGCGCAAAATTCCGGTTTAGGAAGGGTTTAAGGACCTCCGGACACTCACAAGCGTTTCTTTTTTGCAAAACTAAGATCCAAATATATGAACCTTTGAAAGCACAAGTTCCCTTGAGCATCTACACCCTTCAAAAAAATTGGGCACTTTTACCGTGTGGTCAAAGGCGGTTGAAATCTTAGGATTTGCCCAAATTCGTGATTGTCTGGCCCTCTTTTCCTCTAATTTTAGGTGCACCTGATGGAATTTGGCTGTAAAATTTTGCAGCATGGTGCACTCATACGACAGCTGAGTACCTTCAAAATTGCAAAGTGTTTTGACCAAATTTACCCTGCTAGGCTTGACTACAAAAGAATGCAACTTGAAAAGGGTTACCGTGAGCACGATACCAAAGTGGGTGTCAAACCTGGCCATTTTTCCAGTTTTCTCACCGATAACTTTTGGAGGGAACACTCCATAATTTGACCACTTTTGCAAGTTATCAAATATGATATTTTCATCACTCTCCTTTAGAGGTGGTTAACAACTCTAACTAATTATGACTTCTCTTTATAAAAGTTATCAAGTGATCTTGTAACGCTCTTTTAACACACTAATCTCCTCTCACTACTAAATCCTAAATTCTAATGTACAGAATTTTGTGATATTAAAAACGATATGATGTGATATTAAAGAGGTTGGGGTGTGATATTAAAGAGGTTGGGGTGTGATATTAAAGAGGTTGGGGTGTGATATTAAAGAGGTTGGGGTGTGATATTAAAGAGGTTGGGATGTGATTTAAAGAGGTAGGATGTGATATTACAAAGGTCATTATGATTGTATCCATAATATCACAGAGAATGGAGATGTGATATTAAAGAGGTTGGGGTGTGATACTAAAGAGGTTGGGATGTGATTTAAAGAGGTAGGATGTGATATTACAAAGGTCATTATGATTGTATCCATAATATCACAGAGAATGGAGATGTGATATTAAAGAGGTTAGGATGTGATATTACAGAGATAATTAAGATTTTAGTAGTGTGATTAGTAGTAACACTAACTTCTTTATTACCACACCCCAACCTCTTTAATATCACATCCTACCTCTTTAATATTACACCCTACCCTTTTTAATAACACACCCTACCTCTATCACACCCTAACCTCTTTAGTATCACATCCTACCCTCTTTAGTATCACATCCTACCCTCTTTAGTATCGCATCCTACCCTCTTTAGTATCACATCCTACCCTCTTTAGTATCACATCCTACCCTCTTTAGTATCACATCCTACCCTCTTTAGTATCACATCCTACCCTCTTTAGTATCACATCCTACCCTCTTTAGTATCACATCCTACCCTCTTTAGTATCGCATCCTACCCTCTTTAGTATCACATCCTACCCTCTTTAGTATCACATCCTACCCTCTTTAGTATCACATCCTACCCTCTTTAGTATCACATCCTACCCTCTTTAGTATCACATCCTACCCTCTTTAGTATCACATCCTACCCTCTTTAGTATCACATCCTACCCTCTTTAGTATCACATCCTACCCTCTTTAATATCACATCTTCATTCTCTGTGATATTATGGATACAATCACAGTGACCTTGTAATATCACAGCTTGACTTTTGTAATATCACATATGTCCCTTTATAATATCACACATCAATCTTTGTGACATCATCCCATAAATATGTTATGAAGACTTATTGAAATTTTTATCAAGTAGTTTGTGAAGCTTTGCAAGGGTGATAACTTTGTAAATTTTTGTTCAACTACCACCTCGTAACTTTAAGAAAATTCTTGGATTAAGTTATCCCAAAACCATAAAAAATGGAAGGTTTGACACCCACTATTGGACTGATAGACAGGCAAAAGTACTGGTAGTACAAAGCCAAGTAAGATCTCCCACCACACGGAAAATTAAAATTTGTCCCCTACCTCCTTAGGTCACCTGGCACCAAAAACCTTGAACAGCAGACGACGGTGGCACACGGTTGTCTAGGTGAGAGCAATGCCCTTGTAGACCTCCAGAATGAAGTTCTGCTAAATCACTAGGCCATGCCACCTCATGTGCCTATCAACCCACCCAATTACAGTACATAAACCACTCCACTAAACCCTTGTTCCATCTTCAACCACAAAAAAATACAATAGTGCTACAAAAAACCTTCTTTTTATTCCCTAGATACAATATACTATCTTTGGTGCACTCAAGGATTAATAAGAGGACCAACAATAGAATAGAAATCATGTTTGATAAGCAACTTTGTTAATCAACTAGATTCTTTAAATTACTCCTTTCAAGCTCTTTTGGTACAACATAACATTCAGTAGCCTGAAGAGAGGCTGCCTTTCCCTCTCTTCAAGTATCATCCACAAACTTCATCATGACACCCAAATTTTTTTTCTTTTTTTCTTTTTTCTTTTTTTCTTTTTTCTTTTTTTCTTTTTTCTTTTTTCTACCTTTCTCTTCAAGCATTTGGCAATAGAAGTAATGCTGATGAAAGTTAATACACAAGAGTTGTATATATCTTTATAAAACATTTGATCTATTTGGTAAAATGAGCTTCTTATAGCCCTACCTTATACCTTACAAATGGTCTTGCTATACTCTCCTTACTCAAAAACACTCTTTTCCTACTTTATAGACATGTAGCACTCTATGCTTACATGTATTGGAAAACCCCTAACTACAAGCTAATCATAGTACATGCGGTTATTGGTTCTCATACCATAAACTATATCTCCCCTAATGAATACGGATAAGTACTCCTATAAATTAAAGCTAAAAGAATACTACTTCAATATAAGATAGGCAATATAATAAAGCGTAAACGTTTATGCCTAGAAGTTGGATAGTCATACTAGGAATCCAAAAAACCTTTTTCTAAAAACGATACTAGACATGGCTTACATGTCTATCATGAGTCCCATAGCTTGAAGTGGTTTTCCTACATATTATGTTAAAATAATGACCTTCTGAGGCTATTACCACTCTCACATATGAGTATTTTGGACTTAATTTGTCTGAATTAATCTATAAACCATACTTATGAGAAGCTTGGCTCTAAAAGGACTGAAATGGGTAAACACAGAGGCCTTTCCTTCTGTTTTTTCAAAAATACTTGGATTGTCGCCCTCTAGTATTCAAAGCCGGCTGACAAAGACCAACTAACGAAGTGCCAACCAGGCTACAGTCAGAAAATTAGGATGGAAGTACACCTTTCGTTTGTCTTCCTTGTCTTGAGCAGACTTAACCTAATCCCAGATTAGGAAACCCTGACTGGCTGCAGTAACACAGAGCTCCAGAGCACTGCTGCGCCCTGTCACTTGCATGAGTTGCACTGTTGCTCTGAGTAGTATACGCTGCTGTCTACTATAGCACACATAAGGATAGCGACTTGCTAGCACGTTTGGAAGGAGATAGGGTTTGGAGTATACAAGGAAAAACACTTACGATGGCTTCTGCGTCTCAGAACAGCACGCCACACGTTTTGTCTGGCAAAGAGGTGTTAATAGTAGTTTTTTTATGCTTTGCTTTGCTTTTGTTCTCTTATCTATCCGTGTGAAAGCAATAACACGCGTCCAAGGGTTGCAAACACCTGCTATATCCTCACTCAACTAACATTGGTTTGTTTGGTTGTTTGGGATGGGTACAGGTGAGGCCCATGACCTCTTGGTGGAAGTGACAAATTCAAAGCGACACACTACTTACCTCTATACTCTTGATATTTTGAAACCTTTGTTTTTGGAATTTTTGTCTTTGGGTCTTAGTGAACTTACGGTGATGCAAAGAAGGCGAGTATTTAGCGGTAGCTATCACTCTATCCACTTTAAGATTGGCGGAACTTTGAAGTTTTTTGTTTATTGCTTCTGTACCAAACCTCAAAAACATGCCAATATTCTAAAAAAACTACGGTTGGTATTAGACTACTTGCTAGAGCCGGATTACATTTTAGAGTATGGATGAAACTATTAAACCTTCAATACAATCGATGTATTCGTGAGGATAAATTGATGGATTAGATTGGTATGTGTGGCTTCACAAAACCCGTTGGATGGTTTTTTGTTAAGTTTCCTACAAAGAATTATTGATGAGGTATTTTTTTATTTTTTTTTATTTTTTTTATTTTTATTTTTATTATTATTTTTATTATTTTTATTATTTTTATTATTTTTATTATTTTTATTATTTTTATTATTTTTATTATTTTTATTATTTTTATTATTTTTATTATTTTTATTATTTTTATTATTTTTATTTTTATATTTTTATGTTTTTATATTTTTTTATATTTTTGTATTTTTGTATTTTTGTATTTTTATATTTTTATATTTTTATATTTTTATATTTTTATTTTATTTTTTTATTTTATTTATTTTATTTTTTTATTTTTTTATTTTTTTATTTTTTTATTTTTTTATTTTTTTATTTTTTTATTTTTTACTTAACTTGGCAATACTGCCAATCAACATGACTCTATTGTATTATATGTACATGTGGCATTGATGGTACTAGGATGTAACTGAGCAAATCTGATTGGGGCTATTGGATTAGTCAACTCAATGCCGATTTGAGTGATAAAGAAATATATTATCACTTTCTGAAAACATACACTTAGGAGCCAGTTATCCTAGGAAAACGCTTAAGTTTTTTGAAGGAGAAAAGTTACACAATGTTTGAATAAATTAGGGTGTAGAGCGAGGAGCTTAACAAGGGCTACTTGGTAAACTGACCCTATATAAATACCCATTGATAGATGTCTTTGATGGCTCAAAACAGCTAATTCTAGTATGGAAGAAACCTAAGTTTTGGATATTAAGCATGCTTTTTACATAGTTGAATACTAAAAAGCTACAATACATAGTAGAAGATTCTCTTCTAAACCTAGAAAAGTACAAGTAAATGCCCAGATATGTCTGGAATGTTCCAGAAACGCATTTTCTTTTAAATTTTTCTGACATGGTTGGCTCCCACATTGACGTATGTGTACTAAACTGAGCTTCTCTTCATAAACTCTTTGACAAATTCAGCCATGTGTCCTCTTAGCTACTGATGGGTGTGGAGTATTCCACACTCTTTCATCCAGCAAGATGAAAGAGTATAGAATATTCCACACTCTTCATTTGGAGGGAGGGTAGGCATAATGAGCGCTACTGAATGTTATGAACTCTTCTCACAATAACACATTTGATTTTTCCTCAACGATTATTTGGTTTAATCCTATTTAATGCAATATTAATTAACTTCAGTTGGGAGAAAATTCCAATTTTGAGACTTTTGGATTTTATGCTCTTGAAAGAGTACAGAGTGAATACCCTTTCAAGAACATAAAATCCAAAAGTTCCAAAATTGGATTTTTTTCCCATGTTACTTAATATTGCGTTATTTGCTTCAAAATCTTCAAAATCTTCTAGTGCTTTCCTTTCAAAGTTACTCGGTTTGGCCTATTTCTTTCAAACTAAAATTTGCATTGGGTAGAATTCTCTATGTCATAAACTTTCTAGCTTATAATCTAAGGAACAAATTATAATACATTTTTGGCAAGGATTAAATTTAGCATATATAGACCTTCACCATATGAAGACCACAGATCCTAACAAACTCATCATAACTTGAGGTTGAAAAACAAAAGTTTATAAACACCACATGAAAAGAAATGAAGGTTTACAATCATTAATAATTTAATGTTCATTATTTATTGTAGTTGGTAGATGTTGGTAAAGGTGTGTAGTGAGGTTGATGATTGATCATCAACAATTTAATTAGAGATTTGATAACATTATATTAGGGGATTTCAAATATGTTGTTCATTACCAATTTCATTCACATAAATGAAATTGGTGAATAACCCAGCCAAGTCACTCCATATGCTGTTCATTACCAATTTCATTCACGTAAATGAAATTGGTGAATAACCCAGCCAAGTCACTCCGTGAACGAGCCATGACAACCTCCCGAGGTTGTGACGGTGTATTCACTGGTGAAAGAAAACTTGTTCACGATCATTCATTCATCGTTTTTTCAAAATATCTAAAATCCCCTGTTAGGGGGCTTCAAACATCAACTTTTTTTGGTGACTCACATCGCAATTCACCTCTGTGGATTCACTAGTGAGTCTTGACGTGACTCACCTTTGGACTTCACTCCTAATGTGATTCACGTGAGGAGTGAACTTCAGAAACTCACTTTCGTGGCTTCTCGGGGTTCATGCACTTGCGTCCTCAAACCCTGAAATTTTTTTCGCAAAATTTTTTGCAAACTCATAGGTGTCTCAAACTTTGCGCATGCGAGGGAATGAAAACATTTCACTAGCGAGCGGAGATCCTGTGAGGTGAGAAGTTCGAAGGGAAGATTTTATGTTTGAAGCCCCCTATTATAACAAGGTAACAGCTCAAGAATTAGTTTTTTGAAACCTAATCACCTTTGAGATTTATTTTTTAGCATTCTTGTACATCGCGCATAAATATAATGGTACAAGATCCAAGTCCCAACGCTTGCTCCTCAAGTGCAAGTACTTATCCTCCAAGTATTTGCCACTTGGCTATTTCAATAACTAACTAACAAGCCTACTTTGCAAAGACAAGCAAGAATCCGCTCTGCATAGAATTTTAGGAGCTAAAATATCTGGCATAACAAATTTAGGTTATCACAAAGTTTGTGTTCTCACAGTTGGAATTTTAATCCCAATGATAATACATTCCTTGATTTTAGAAAAATTACCTTGAAAAACCAACCAATTATTTGGTACTCTAGGCCAGCTGTGTTTCTATGAGATATCGATTCTTTCCAAACATTAGACCCCATACCTGTAACAATTCTCAAAGGGGCATGCAACTTCTTACAATCATTCAAGCAATCCCAAGAACCACATAAAGAAGAAACAAATATAGAGGTCTGACTTACATACATGCCCTATCACAATAAAGAAACAAGTATATGGGGAATCTACTCAAAACTTGGGCAGGAACCATAAAATCCTTCAAACCCATTGTACACATTGCAAGCAAGCATAAAAGAATTTGATGTTGCAATCAAGTGCAGAACATGACTTGCCTCTAGCTAAATTGAAGGACCCTGCCTAAGACAAAGTGGCAGAACGTTTTTGTTAATTTCCGGCCCCTTAAACTAGGTCTCTCATTTAATGCGTTAATTGTACTTGGCTCGCAACACCATACTACTGCAGCAAAGAATTTGGAGACACGACACAAAAAAGACAATACTTCTCAAGGGTAAGTCTCCCAAACAAGGGCAGTTTGGGAAATAAGCTGCTTTGCGCTTGAGGCTTGAGGGCTAGGAAATCTCGGCTGTTGGGTGAGATTGCCTTACAAAAAGAAAAGCATTTGTGGAAGGTCTTATAAAATTAAGACCTCGCCCCTCCGAGATTTTGAAACATAAGACGTCCCACGAATACACAGGAGCCTCGGCCAAGATCTTTACGACTATAAATCCGTTCTACAGAACTTGGGTCATCAATAGGGGTTGCAGAAGATGCATCTAATTGTAGAAACATCGTCCGTAACTGGAAATTCGACAAATTCTTGTGCTATTGGACAATAATGAACATTCAAAGGTTAAAAAAGCTAATATCAGGGGAATGAAATCTGCATTTCCTCAGTTCCTGCAAGTTAAAATGGAATAGAAGCACAAGGCAAATCAGAGCCGGAGCAGGAACAGAAGAAATAAATAAAGAAAGCTAAAGGCGAGTCACCATGCGGAGGAGATGTTGCATGCGAGCGTTATCATATAGGAAGCTGATAAAACTGCGTCTGTGATTGCCACGTCCTCGGTTCGTCATGCTTGGAATGGGCAAACCTGGCCATGGTGACGCCGATGCACGCATCCACGAAGTCCGTGGTGACGAAATCCTCGGAAAACACTTGAATCCGGTCTCCGAGGCTCAACCTGAACGTCTCCGCGAGGAACAAGCGCGCGTAGCCTCGGATGCGGTTGGTCACAGGAAACACGCACCAAATCCCGGTGTTCTGCGGAGTGGCCGTGTTCTCGACGCGGTAGAAGTAGTTGCGAGTGGCGTTCGGCGCTTGTTTCTTGAGATACTCCAAGTTGGAGATGAACTTCGTCAGGGGAAGGTCGGTGTCGATCCAGTTGTCCAGCAGATGGTCGGAGCACCAGAGAGGGCTACCTGGAGCAGCGATGTCAAGGTTTTTTTTCAGAATAAGTACAATTACTAAAACCCTAATACTTTCGATAATAACTGGATCCCAGGCTGAGAGCAACTATTACTCCCTCTGTCCCTCTAAGAAGCTCCAAATCAGATACATTTCTTGTACCACTAAAAAGCTCCCTTTTGCTCAGTTCAAATGTTGAGAAAGCGTTTGCCATGTTCAATGATCTTATGGGGGCAAGTTAAGCAATTTGAGAGCATTCCTCTCCTAGCAAGCTTGGCCTTGCCCATATGAGGTACCATTGTTGCTACTAAGCTTTAAATCATCAATAATGGGAGCTGGCAACATGCACAAATATGATACTTTTTGCATGGAATTTGGGTGCCCAAACGGTGACATCAAAGCTGGAGTTTTTGCATACATTTGGTAGATGGTATATTGATTCTAGAATGCATGTGTCACTAACACAAATACTATAATAATGAGCAGTTGGCAGCATTCACAACCTATGCACAAACATGGTACTTTTTGCATGGAATTTGGGTGCCTAGACAGCAACATCAAAATTTGCATACATTTAGTAGATGCTATATTGATTCTAGAATGCATGTGTCACTAGCACAAAGACTAAAAACACAGCGAATCCTTCGCAAGGAAGCTTTTTGGACGTTTTAAGAGGGACAGAGGGAGTATGAGATTAGCCAAAAAAATCGCTTACAGACATTGAGCTAAAATTAGGGCAAGCAATGGGACTGACCTGAAGCAGGAGACGGGGCGAGATTGGGTTTCCACACACAGAAGACGCGTCCCGGGAGGAGCTGCCGCAGGGGTTTGTCCAAGAGGTCCTCATCCTGCGGAATCAGGAGCTCCCCGAGTTGGGAAATCAGATACTCATCAAACGACAAAGGGTCGAACCACTTCCACTCCGTCCGAAGCTCCAGAAGGAGGAACTCCACCGACGTCTCCGCCAGAAACCGCTTCACGTCGTTGATCACGACATCCACGCTGTAGGTGCAGAGCACGCCATGGCACACGCGCCGGTCCTGCTGCACTCTGATGTCGAAAACGCGCACTCCCTGCACGAGCTGCTCGTAGATTGAAAGCTTCTGGCATTGGAAGAAGGGGCGCGTGACGAAGGGGATGCCGATCCGGTCGGTGGCGGAGTTGTGCGTCCCCGGCCACACCACGTCGCGCGCCGTGATGTGGTCCACGTCCAGAGTGGACATCCATTCCTTGTGGTTCGGGTGCTTGTAATCCGACCCGGGAAACGAGGTGCCTCGCGACTCCTCCAGGCTCCGGAGCTCCAGTTCTTCCAGCACCACCTGAATCTGCCTTGATATCAGCCCCCCCATGCTTCAACGTAGTAGCATGGATTCAACGCATGTCGAGAGGCTCGTTCTGCTACCGCTTTCGAGTAGAACACACAACTACGCTAAGACTCTCCGTCCCTGCAACTTCATAGCATTCACTGTTGATGCAGCTTTTGTCAGTGCAAAAGCCTCCTTCTCCTTCGGTTCAGAGGCAACGGTTTTGAGAATGTTACAACCTCCGAATGAGCCCGACTAGTCGGTAAGCTGAAGATTACCGACTTCTCTCCTTACAATGCGGTAGACGCTCCGCAATTCGACAATCTGAAGCCGCTATAGCTTGCCTACACTCAACAAAATTGGAAAATTTGTTCAAATTCTGATCCTCTACCCCTCGCTGATAAAATGAAACTACTGTGTCGATTCTCCAGGTGCAGATTCAAATTCTCAGCAACAGTCTCTTCAAAAAGAGAAAAAAAAGAAGAGTTGCAATCGGCGCATGAAAGAGAGCAAAAAAAATTGAATCAAGAACGAGATTCAGTAGAAAGTACCAAATCTGCAATGCGCAATGCCTCACAGAATGTGCTCCTCCAACGTCCTTCTCCTGCTGTGGATCGTCTGCTCAACCAACAATCGCCCCTCTCCGCTCACATACTGTATGGGTGAATGCGACGACGTTGTAATCGTCGGAGCCCATGCGACAGAGCTTGAAACCCTAATATTCTGGAACAGCGATTCTGGAATGATGGACTGGTCGTCATTCTGTAATTCTATTGTGCCAGTTCTCAAGGGAATGAGGAAAGGCGTGATTGCGGCATCTCCACCGGCGTGTAGCATTCTCTTGTTGCCCAACGAGCACTCCGTGATACCAGACGCCGTGACTCACGTGGACTTGCACCCCTTTCGACATTTCCAATGTTGGAGTTTTCGGCACGATCTTCTCGTTCCTTCGGTGCAGCGTTCGGGGAGAAATTTTAGATTCACCTGCTAAACTCCAGCATCTCCCATTTTCAACCAATTTTTTTTGACGGGCATGCACCCGGATATCGCCTATATTTATTGTATTTATACTTTAATTAATATACTAGAAGGGAATTGATAATATGTACACATGGGATTTGTTATACAGCGAAACTTCTCTTACTGCATGGGAATAGTGAGGAGTTATTTTAAGGATATGCACACAAAGAGGTGAAGCCTCATAAGACATTTATTTCATGCGCATGGTGTACTAGTGGCTTATCTAAAAAAATTGATGATGGTTGACTGCCTTCTATTTTGGACCACTAGCAACACACTTTATGCACATAAGGAATATGAAATTTAAGAACTATAGTTAATTATGCAAGTAGGGAATTTGCAATAAGAGAGGTTTCACTGTATGTACACCCGGGAGTAAATTTTAGATATTTACAACAAGTTGAATTTGGAAAATTCAAATTCACATTTGGATTTAGAGATTTTGATTTAGTCTTGAACCACAAAGGAGGATACAATTGAATAATGCCTAATGGAAAAGCTTAGCTTTTTTTGAGAACAAGGGTAAAAGTAATAAGATGTGGGGCAGCTAAGCTTTTCTATTGGGCTTTGTTCAATTGTATCCTCCTTTGTGGTTCTAGACAAAATCAAAGTCTCTAAATCCAAATGTGAATTCAAATTTTTTGAATTCAACTTGTTAATGGTAAATATCTAAATTTTACCCCCCTTGTGTACATATAACAAACCCTAGATGTACATACATCACTTTCCTACTAGAACTAGTTTTTTTTTAGAAATGTGGTTGGTTTCTTATTTAACCCCTAAAGTCCCAAGGGGTGTTTTCACCAGAAAATGCCAAAATTTGTGTTCTTTCAAAATATTGATATGAGTTTTAATTTGAAAATTATTTTTGAAACTTCAGCCATACAAAATTGTAGTAAAATATTTTATTATTGAGTACAAAAAAATTTCAGCCCATTTGACTATATAGATTGAAAGATTATAGCATTCAAAATTTATAAAAAAAAAGTTTATTTTGTCCTTGCCCAAAGGGGTCAACAGACTTTGAGCCTCTTTGGAGTCAAATTTTTTGTTGGCATGAATTAAAGTTTTTTTCCACTAATATCTAAATCTTATTAGGTACACTCATGAACAATCTCAAGAGCAAAGTATGAATCTAGCTTACCCTAAATTGCCCTGCAATATAAGGAGGTTAAGTGAATTGGCAAGACATTAGTCATTCTTTCATGATTTCTTGTGCACTAAGGACATCTTTTATTTGAAATTTGAATGGTCAAAAGTTAGGGTAAACATTTGGAATGTTTGAAAAAAAATTCAAGAGTTTTGGGTTTATAGATTGAAAGATAATGGGCCTTGAAGTTAGAGGAAAACATTTTTTGGAATTGCACAAACATAGTTAACAAAGTTTGACTCCCTTTAAAATGTGATGCGAGACCTCAATTATTAGTATTATTTTTTTGATAATTGTATATCATGTCTTTTTAGTTACAGACTTGCCAAATTTCAAAATTTGATGAGAGTTTTAGCATATGATTCTCCAAAGATGCCCAAATTGTCCGAGCTGCTCAAATTCTTTTGGGTAGCACAACTTTTGAACTAAGCATTCAATTGGAGAAAAAATTGTACTTCCACTTGAGAAATACATATTTACACCTTGTATAACAATTTTGAGAACATCCAATAAAATTTGACTCCGTATAACCCTACACAAGTTCTTAAATAGCTGTAGAACAGACACTTGGGCATTTACGGGTTAATAGTTGCAAATGTCAACCAGTTATTTGGTTTAGGAATTACAGTAGGCCAACAATACACTAAATGCAAGTTCCTTCCAAACATCGCTTTGGTGTATCCCTCCCTTCAGGATGACCTAGCAGCTTATTAGTTTGGAGATGGAGCATAGCTAGATTTAAGAGTTTAAAGGAGCTTTTGTACACAATGATGCATGTGGTATGTGAATCACACTTATTGTTCAAAAATCTTCATTCAAATGTTACCATTACGTTGTTGATTTTTTATATTTTAAGAGCAAATTTCCATGCCTGCCTTAACAAACAAGTTTGTAAAATAAAATTGTTTATTATTGTCTCTCTATAATGAGTTTCCTAATTTTAGGGTCATCATGGAAGTTTGCTCTAAGAGTTGAGAGGATTGACATGAGTTGAGAGGATTGACATGTGATGTAGTGTGAAAGTAGGAACCAATGTACGGGGAGAGCCAAAAAAACAATAGAAAATCAGCCAAATGAAATGTTCAAAAAATCGATTGAAACCTAAATGTATGGGCTATAAACCGACTAAGTTTTTGGAAATTTTCTAATTATAATGTAAGCATATAGAGAATAGTTGGTGCATCCACTGAAAAACCGGATGAAAATGAGAAATTTAGGCATTTTGCCAAAAAAAACTCAAATCTCCCCCCACATTGGTAGGAACCTAAGGATTAGACCAATAAATTAACTTTTGATCCCTTCTTCCAATAGAAGGTTTCAAAGTAAAGGAATTTTCATTTTATGACATATAGAATTCCACCTCACTTTCTCATCCATTTTTGCCCATGATCACTTCCTTTCTTTTTTTACCTGGTGAAAAATGACCTTGGACTGGTTGACTTTTCTCCTCTAATCAGATCATTTAAAGTGTCTTCTTCACGGCCCTTGGTCACTATTGTGAAGAAGCCTTGAGACAATCTTATGTTTTGAGGTGTTTTAAAGGTCATAATAGTTTAGTGAAGCTTTTGCCTCAATCAAGGAAGTATGTGAAGTTTCTACATAGCATTTGTGGTCCATCATGGTATAAATAAGCCAATACTCTAATTTCTCATAACTAAAGGCTATCAATTTTCAAAAATAATATGAAAGATCTACGATTAGAAAGAATACATAAGATAAGGAAGTTGGGAGGTGATGTAATAATTAAAAATTGCAGTCTGAGGTGAAGTGAACGTAAGCATATTTTGATTTCACTTTTTATTTTGTTGTTTCTAAAGATCTATACAAAAAAAACAAAACAAATAAAAAAAACAAAAAAACAAAAAACAAAAAAAAACAAAAAACAAAAAACAAAAAAAAATCCTACCTGCATGCATATGACAATGCACATTGCTCAATTTATAAAAATAAATAAAAAATCCTTATTGCCACTTTTTTGTACTTGACATTTTTCCAATGAGTTTGGAAGTTGCAAAGAAGGCGGCATCGTAGTTAGAAGTGGATTCCTTTGAACTTTAGGATGTAAAAATTGAAGGAAGAGTTGCAATTGTGAAGTTTATATTTAAGGAAACCAAAGTGGTGAAGATGTTGTCCATTTAAAACACAAGCTACTTTGGCAGAACTGCTCTTTGTACATCAATTATATCAATGATGTTGATGAGAATTTTTTACTTCTTCAATCACTTGTGGAAAGAGCAAATGGATTCTACAACAAAGCGGTTGGCCAAAACCTTCATAGCCATTGAAAAAGATTTGGTGATTGCCAAAAAGGCATGGCTTACAAAAAGAATTGCTAAATACTCATAAGTTTTTTCAATTGGAGTTGTTGCCTATAATGTACAACAATTGCCAGGGTTAGCATCAACTTTGCCCACTTTGTGAGCAATAACAATTTTTTTTTATTGAGTAAATTTTGAACCATTACTGGAGTAGGTGTTTCAACTATAAATTTGAGTATTGTGATGTTGAACTTTGAGCACATGATAACTTTGCATTCAACCTTCTGGATGTCCTTTGTTCAATTTAGTTTTTGCAAATGCAATCAAAGCAATTGCATGATTGTTCTTATCGACGTCTTTGTTAAATGTTATGATTTTTTTTCTCTAACTATGTAAGGTTTTGTATGTAATAGATAATCACATACTTCATCCAACACTTTGTATTTATCATTGTATATTACATTTAGGGTTGATTCATTTTAGTATTTTAAATTAAAGTACAAAGTCAAAAGTGATTATCAAACTTACCACAACAAAAAATAGAAAAAATAACAAAGAAAATATGAATCATTAGCAAATAACAATAAATTTTTCATATTAGAATTAAATAAATAACCTTAGTGTAGCATAAGGAGTGACTCCAAGTGAAAATAATAAAGAAACTTAAAGGCTCTCAAATAATAACAACAAAAATAAACAAGGGGACAACACCAAAATTACTTTAACTCTCTCAGAGTAGTAGACAAAAATACTTGACTTATACATCTTTCCAATCTTCAACAACATTTTATTCCTACGGTTTTAACTTGTTGAAAGGCTAATTTTAGAATTTTTTATATCCCAAAAAAAACACCGCGTCTTGTTATAGCTACCAAAGAAATACAATATTATAGTTGAAGAGGATTTACGTTGCACAAATCTTAGCACCATGGCTTTATTACAAGACAATTAAATGTCAAACTTTTTTTGGAAAGGAAAATTTTAGGCAACTTAATTCACCATATCTTGCCTAATCACATAAGCATGCATTACACCATGAATGGTTAAAGGTGCAAATCTAAGAAGTTAGACCATGAGAGGCTCAATCTTTGTAACATTGGCTTGCTTCTCATATAAGACATCCACTCAAACTAGTTTCTTTGGATGCAAATCCTCCTCCCTGATGGTCCAAAGCCAATAAATGTAACAAAAGGTTATTGCAAACTTCAAGCTAGAGCTCTTTGTTTTGGTTCTTCTTAGTTGTTATAAGAGTTGTAGTTTGTCACTCTTCTCTTCTCTATGTTTATAAACCATTTTTTATTAGGACTTGTAGTGCAATGAATTATGTGGTTGTTTAATCTCAATCTACTCAAATGGACATTACTACCTCAAACATCACTTATAAGATCACCATGCTCATTTACATATCCTAACCATGTGATGGTCAATTTCCACCATTATACTATGGAGGACAAAAACATGTTGAGTCGGATCTTATGCATACCGAATAGATTTAACATTCTACTTGGCATACAACTTTTTACCCAATTTGTTGATATCTAGATTCTTTGAGCTTCAAATGTTGTTTTATGGTCAGTAATTTGATCATTTAACTTTAGGGAATTGATATGTGCACACCGGGGTTTATATTTGCACACCCCGGGGTAAATTATAGATTTCTACCATCAAAGAGCTGTTTTTGAGAAATTTGAATTCAGATTTGAACTTTAGAGACCATAATTTAGTTTAGAACCACAAAAAGGTTGTAATTGAACAACATCCAGTGAAGAAGCTTATCTTTTTTTACAAACAAAAGTAAAAGTAACACTTTTCTCCCTAACTAAATTTTTTCTATGTGTTGTTCAATTGCAAATTTTTTTTATGGTTTTAGACAAAATCATGCTCTCTAAGTCCCAATCTGAATTCAAAATTCTCAAAATCAGCCTTTTGATGGTAGAAATCTATAATTTACCTCCATGGGATGTGCAAATATCAACCCTCGGTGTGCACATATCAATTCCCTATTTTTAAGCTAAAGTGCAACTTGTTGAACTAAATTTTGAATGATAAGCTCAACCTTATATGAGAGAGTGAAGGCACAAGTTATAGCATTCATGAAAGATGAAGACTCCAATTGATAATATATGCAATTGCTTCTTCAAGATTGTCAACCAACCCTTTAAAGACCACACACATTTTCACACAATCCACTAGAAACCAAGATGTGCAGTTATATCAAATATGGACCCAATTTTAATAATTCAACTGTACAAATGGAAAGAACACCTTGTTTGTTGTAATGTATCAAAATTTCAACTAGACCTACCGTTGGAAGTGAAATATTATAATGATTGAGTGATTGTAGATGGAAAATCTCTAGTTTTCATGCTTGTGAGGATTTGGATCTTATTGCCCCCTAAGCGGCTTGCTAAGGAAATTTTGCATTACTCCAATATGGAACCTTCAACATATTCTATGAGTCTTTGGAAAGTTGAACAAGTAATCACATAATCTGAACTGGTCATTCTATACCCAACTATAAAGCACATGTTTAGAACCAACCCAATTTCAAAATCCAAGTAAATCTTCAAAATTTCCATCGTTGAGGGTATCATATTTGTCAATTTGAGCAATAGTTCACAATATGGATTTTGGACTTTGATACAATTTTTTCCCAAAAAAAAGATTTACCTAATGGATGATCCCATGAGATTGTGTCTAGTTGTACTTGATGGACAAAACTCCTCAAACGGAAAGAAACTCCAAAAGATATGGTCAGTCAAAGTAACTAGATTCCATTAGCTCCTCACTTTAGAGCTACAAAAACCTTGCCCAAATCAAGAAATCAAAAAAGTAAAACATCATCAAACTTCTCCCTTGTACAATACATGACATGGGAGCATCCATCCCATCTACTCTCTAAGCAACTCCCTTCGATTGCCCAAATACATTCTTCTCCCAATTGTTAAAAAATAAAACATTCTCCATATTTCTTGTAGAATCTAGAGCAAAGCAAGCCCTTCAAGGAACAATAATCCAATCAAAAAACCTTTTTGAACTAACAATTCCATTTGCACTTGAGTGGCAAACCAAAATTTGAGCTCAAAATGCCTCTTTTGTCTACTTTCACACCTCCAAGCACCCCCTTTGGCCATATTGAGCTCTTTGGACGCTTAGGGGTTGATACAAGCTTTGCTTGAGAAGAGCCTTATATTTCTAGAAAGCAAGCTTTCCTACCTTTCCAATAAGCCTAGTTTCACACAAAATGGATAAAAATAGCAATCACAAGGTGTAGCTAAGTGGACAAAAAGGGTCAAAATTCCACTCTATTAACTACCTAGAGGTTTTACAAGAAATTTGATAAATGCTATGGAAAATCCAATTTGGTGAAAACAATAAAGAATTGGTCTTAAATGTAGGATGCCAAATTTTAAAGGTGAAATGATAGCACCATTTCAATAGATTTTCAAATACTACACTTATACTATTATTGTATAGAAAAACAATACAAGCATATTTCTTAAGCAGTTTAATTTTTTAGGATTGCACAATTGAAAATTGGCATTCTTCTTGGATGTTTGATGTATTGTGTTGTTGCTTTGGTCCATTTTTGACCAAACATGGATACGTATTTTGAGGCCATGCTATATAAACACCATTATTTATCAACTCATAAACCCAATTCTGTTGTAATTGTTTTGATTGGATGCAAAATTCTTGTGATCATAAGCGTTCTTCAAGACCAATTTCCAAATTGTTGAGCGATTTTACTCTATAAGCCAAAAACCATTGTCCTGAACCAAAATATGATTTCATGGTCTCTAAAGGGTTAAACCAATTAAGGCTCAAAATAACTATTCCTAGGATATAATTTGGTCATTTAGTGTTTAAGGTGTGCAATATTACATCCCTTGATGACAAAGTTTGTAACAACATAAAGAAGGTTCTTATAAAGCATGTGTTAAATGCATTTTAACAAATCACAAGAGCACCAAAACGTAGAAAAGAGCAATTAAGTAGGAGAAGGCTTGCCATTACTATAAATACCCACACCATGTATAAGATTGTCATGTTTAGAAAGACATTAGTGTATGCAAAAAAGGTTTGTATATGTTTGTACGATTTATTACGCTTGCACTTCCAAGTAATTATTATATACATGCATACCTATTGTTCATTATCAGGTTTAGCCCATGTCTAATTGTGCCATTGTGACAAATACGATATAAGGTGATTTTCTTGTATTTGGAATGGATTCACACCTTTATTCCTTTTTAAATCAACAAAGAAGTTGGAGGTTAGAACAATACTATTCTAGTGAGTTATTTGAGATCTCAAATTAAAACTTCTTGCTACTAGCAAGTGCCAATTATACGACAGCATATATATTATGCCCTATGAATGTTTAAGAGTTAGTCCACCAAAAAAATTAATTTCCTTTCTTCAATAACACCTCTCTACAAGCAAATAGAACACACATTGAGAACAGGTGGATACACCTCATTTATACACAAATATCAAATACAGTGACTCACAAAATTGAGTCAGTGTTTTTTGTTACTTAGTATAATTTGTTATATCAATTGCATTAATAAAGATTTTCAAGTGTCATAAAGAGTAGATTAAAGGTATCCAAGTACTTGCTAATACAAGGAAGTTTTAATGAAAATTTTGCAAGGGTGATTGAGATATCTCATTTCAAAGGAGAGTCACTCACTAACTCACTTTTGGTCTTGCTTGTTTATATCTTCATCTCCTTTTTATATTGACAATACATCATAGAATTTAAATTTAGTTGTGAGTGTTGTAAGTAGGAAAGAGTGTTCCTACTCCTCCTCTAATAGTATATTGCACTTTTAATTGTTCCATAACATGATAAGGCCATTGCTTTTTAAAAAGAAAAATAGTGTAGTATCATTGTTACAAAATGGGTGAATCACAAAAATTATAGCCAAGTAGTTTGATGTTAGTCAATCTAATGTTGAGAGAATCCAAAAGAAATGTCTTTTTGATATTAAACTATTTATAGAAGAACAATCAACTAAAATTTTAAACCACTTAGGGAGGGCATGTGTGAGAGCAATGACAAGTAGGAGATCTATTAGTGCTATAAAAGCATTCCAATTAGTTGGACAACAATTTGACAATGAAATGAGTGTCCAGACAATGCAGTGCAATGTCTTTTGCAAGTTTGAAGGCTTGTGTGAAGAAAAAAAAACTTTTTTTCTAAAAATAATATTCGGGGTTGTTTAAATTTTGCCAAATCTCATGAAAATTGAACTATTGCAAATTGGAAGCAAGTGATTAATTCATATGAGACTTAAATCAATCAATTTTGCTTAGATGGTTGTTACTAATGTTGGGATTTAGAAGGAGAGGGTCTTATAGATTGAACAATGAAGAAACTTGTGAAACATAGAAAAGGTTTTACAATAGTTTGGGGTTGCTAGAGTGCAATTAGACTTGGTGTGATTTGCAAGATAGAAGGTACAATAAATTAGTAAGTTTGTTGTGAAGTTTTAGAGACCAATCTCCCTATGCTATTTTTTCAAAGTATGGCATAGATGCATTTAGAGTCAATTTTCAACATGACAACAATCCTAAACATACAACAAAAACAATGAAAGGGTATTATTTATACAAATTTTCAATGTTTAAAATTGACATGCTCAATCACCCAACCTAAACCCTATAAAACACCTACGGGCAACACTAAAACAAAAGCTCAATGTTAACCAACATGTCCAAAGGGTATTTTAAAATTGTGAGAACTTGGGTTTGAGATTTTCCATTCTATCACTTCCATGGAGTGTGAGAACGTTTATGAGAACATGCCACAAAAAATGCAGGTAATTAGTTATGCAAAGGGTAAGTAAATTGATTTTTGAGTGTGTATAGACACACAAGTCCAAAACTGAGTCAGTGAGGGTTTGATTTTAGAATTTTAATGCTTCCATATATTATGTGTGTCTTGTTTTCAAATTCCAAGTGAATAATCAATAAAACTTCTACTTTCTAAAATAATTTTTTACTTGTTGAATTGTTCACTCAATGTGCTAATATCGCTTATTTATTGAAAAACATCCACTCGGTTTTGTGAGTCACTGTACAGGCATCCCGAACTTGATAACCTCGCATGCCCCTTCCACAATATCTAATCTGATATTGATATCCGTCACGTACACTGACATCCTGTAATTTCTATTCTAAACCTCTCATTTTCCTCTACGAACTACGGAGGCCCTGCTCGAGACAAAAGTCTGAAAGTAAAATAATACCTTCCGTCCAATGTACGGGTAGTACAGGTATTTAGTTACAATCTAGCCGGTTGATTTTGAGGATTGTCGAATTGAATTAAAATAAAAATAGACCATTCAAGAGGAAAAAAAGAGATTATTTTTTATTTTTTATAAATTTAGCCAGGAGTATGCTCTAAACAATCGGTCGGCCCAAGAGAATGTTGGATATTGGTTGAGCTATGAAACTTCTCGAACTGTGCTTCCGTTTGCAGTTCCGCGGTTTTGCCATTTTACAAAAGCGTGCGCATCGTGTGTCTCTCTGGATCCTTTTGCTAACTAAATAACTTTGGCTCTTTATCTTTTTTATTTGGGTGTCTTTCCATGTGAGGGGCACTACAAGAAATTGTGTCCTAATTGACATGTCCAAATTGACTAAATGTGTTCAAAATGACAAAAAATTGTCAAATTGGACAATTTCTGTAGATTTAGCCATGTTGATTTAGACACATCCTTGTCATTTTGGACAGTTTCCTTTGTATTGGGGGATGGACGCAACATTCAGGGAGAACCGGCATTTAATGCATTGCTGGCTGGTTGAAATTGCCAAAAAATCAGTTGAAACTTGAAAGATAAAAAAAATCGGTCATTTTTTCTATTAAAAAAATATAATTATTGTATATTACAATAGAAGTATAGAAGATTTACATAAAATAACATGTGCATGTTAGTGAAAACCCGCTTAAAATTAGGAAATGCTTGATTTTAGCATGTGAGAGTTTCCCTAGCGTTGCAATGGCAAGATTTGACACACTTCAAGCATGGGTGATAAGTGCTCTGGGTCCCTCAAAATCTCCCATGGCACATTATCCTAATGAGTAAAAACAATGCCCCTTAAAAACACTAATCATCGTAAGTTTAATGAGTCTTATCCCATATTCCTTTTGGTGAATGGTCAAATGACTATTTGTGAAACATGCTTGAAGTGCATGATTAGAGAATAAGAATTTTGAGGGCCCTTCAAAAATAAATGTAATCTCTTGAAGTGTCAAGTTTGAACTGCAACACTAGAGATGATTTAATGCTAGAATTTCTCTGCGATCACTGGGTGGGGGACTACGGAGTGGTCTCATAAAAGCAAGACAAGGGGACCGTGTCCTGAAAAACGAGAAAATGTACTTCCACAAAATGTACTTGACGTTGACAGGGCGTTTACACAAGCTTGTGCAAGGAAAAACAATACTAAATTGGGCATCCTATAACCTTGGAGTAAAAATAGGAGTGAGCAATGGGTGTGTAGTCTTGCTACCTCTATTAAGGTAGGAACACCCATAAGCGTTAGTGTCCCCATAATTGTCACCTCTAAAATTTTGGAAAATTTATAGAAGAAAATAGATGAAATTACAAGGATGTACAAAATGTGAACATGAAGCCTTTGTGTTGGTTATGGTTACAATGGCAATTTGCTCTTTAAAAATTCACAACTTATTCTCATAGGATCCAAATAATACATTTGAAAGTGCAAAATCGTTATTTTTCTATTGCTAATAGGATCCTATAATTTGCTAGGTTTTTATTAATAGTCATCATGTTCAAAACCCTTAAACTAATGCTTATGGGTGTTCCTACCTTATGTGTGTGCGGTAGCAAGAAGGGTGTGCAACACAATTTTAGGGTAGGATTTTGAAGCGCCACATGTCCTTGGGTAACTCTTTGAAGTGGCTCCACAACCCGATTCACCCCTATATGTGTCTACTTAGTCCCTAAATGCCCAATGCCCCCAATTTGGGTGTTTACAAAACTTTGAAGATGAATAAAACCTTATCAAATCACTATATATTAGTAATTTTTTTCAATACAAGTTTGTTTTGAAGTTTAATTTCAACATAAAAGATTTGATTTTGAAAACCAATGTTGATGATTTTTCTACTCAAGATTTTGTACAAGGGTGTCCTTTGCAATCTTGAGTTTTTTAGTGTTAGAAAATATTGAAAATGAGCCTCAAATTCACTAGAGCTTGGAGGAAAATCCACATTAGAAATTCACTCAATATATACACATATGAGTAGATTTTGAAAGCACTAAGTTGATTAAAGTTAGACATGTGATGACCTTCAATCTCATATTTTTTTGGTGACCAACTTTTTAAATCTGAAATGCAAAATGGAGATTGGAAGACTTCAAGTCCCTTTTGCAATTTTAACACCCTCTTGTCCAAACATTATAATCTTTCAATATATGATAGTTTTGTCATTTCTTTTTCCATGTAATTTGTAAGTTGTAACATGTTTGGTTTAAATTTGTACGGCTACAAATAAAAAAACTGATGAAAATTATGAAAGGTTAGTGGATTGTTCAATTTCATGAAAATTTCAAAAAGTCACAAAGTCCTTAGGCATTTAGGGGTCACTTTAACCCCTAAAGGACCAAAGTTCCCTCGGGGGACAAATGGGATTTTGGGCATGTACCTACGGCTAATCTACTTTTTGTGATTTTCTGAAACTTTTATTGAAGGAGGAGAATTCAAAGATCTACATGGGCATCTAATTTTTTCTTCATTTTGACATTTGATGAAAAAGTTATGCATGAATTTATGAAAAATGGTGTTCGAGGGGCAACCAAAAACTTCTTTAAAATTTTCATTTTTTTCAAATAAAAATCTGAAATAGGTTCTTTAGACTTATATAGACGTGGGGAGCTTTGAATCATTCAATTTTGATAGATGAGATGAAAATTATGAGGGGTTTTTGTTTGCAGGCAATTCTAGATTCTCTACTCTAAAATAAACTTTGAAGTCCATTATTTTACTCAATTTTCATTATTTTGAAAAAAAAAAAAATGAAAGGATGTAGATTGTTTATCACAACATTATAACCATTGGGATTTGCATTTTTCATTTTTATAATTAAATTCTTAACAATTTAGTGTTTTGACTCATTCTCTACTTCTTTTTACTTACTATTTTTTCCCATGTGTTGTATAGTTCCAATTGATTTGAAAATTCTCCCACACATACCTAACTTGGTCTCCTACATGGGAAAAATAAACCTCAACTTTGTGTAGAGTAATTTTTTTGATATAAGAGTGGTCAAAACCTTCTGAAATTTCTGAGCAGCAGCAAAAAAAACTCATTTCCGCAATTCATATGTAAATATCTCACTCATTTTTGTGTAGATTGAGCTGAATTTTTTACCACTTGTACCTCTTGTAGTCTACTGTAAGATCTTATGGTTGAATTCTTGTAAAAAACTTTTTTTCTTACCATTGTACTTGCTTCCCCAAAAGTGGCAATTTTTTTGTGTTTTTCACAGAAAAAATGGCTTGGTCCTATAGGGGTTAATATTGTAGTTAATTTACTTATTAATGAAAAGAAAAGAAAAAATTGAATTTATGGTTTACCTTTATTATTAGGGAATTGATATACATACCACCATTTTTTTACTATTTTGCATTTCTACCACACCTATTATATATGGCCAATATTTATGATATAAAAATAGGTGTAGGCCACATGAAAAACATTACTAATTTGAGAATATAACTTGACATTGAAGTTGCAACTTTAGTTTTGTTTTCAAAGCTAAGGAGTTGCTCATAGTATCAATTAAAACATCTAAATTGTGCTTGGTTTATATTAATTTTTTACAATTGAGAATATGAACAGGATCAAGAGCTAAAAAAAATTAAAGATGCAACTTGTATGTAAAGTTGTGTTTTCATATTTATGATGTTTTTCTTGAGGTCCACACCTTTATTTAATATTGTAATTATATGCCATGTATAGTAGGTGTGGTAGAATAGTCAAAAAGGGGATGCATATCAATTCCCTTATAATTATCTTTAAAAAACATTAGATATTTTTATTTATCCATTGCTAAGTAACTGACTTTTCAAATTTTTGTGGTGCTATCATATACCGTATTTGTGAAGATATATCATATGTATTAAAATTTTGTAACTATTTTTTTAATTTTTTTTCTTTAAAATCTTCAAAAATTATTACAAAAAGAATTCCTTCTTTTTTCAGTTTTTTATTATTATTGTTATTGTTAAAGTCAACCTTGATGTCCAAGTTTTTAGTAGCTTTGTAAAATTATATTTACTTGTTGTTTTTGTTTGCCAAATTTTAATCAAACGTGTTACTCATTAATTGGGAAAACGCTTACATTCTGGGTCTTAGCACTTTTTTTCCCAAAGAATGCCATATTCATTGAATTGGGAATTTGTTGATTGTTTTCCAATGATATGAGATATATATCATCCTTATCATCCATAAACACGCTCTTTTTGGACAAAAATTTCATCGACTTTTGAAATTTTGGACAGAATTCATTAACTAGGATTTAGGTGACCACCTTAATTCAAATTAAGGTGAATGTTTGGATTAAGGTGAGGTACAAAATGGTACCCATTGTTTTCCCAAATTAATGAATTACACAATATCAACTATATATTATAATACATATCAGGTATGAAATATCCAACATAAAATGTGTAGAAAATAATCATAAATTAAAACTTATTCTAAATCACTCAAAGTTAGTTGAAATTAATTGTGAATTGAGAGTCTTTATTTTCAAAAATTTCAGAAATTGAAAGTGAAAGCAACTCTTGATGTACATCTAATGAGATTAGAATTGGAGTTACCCTTCTACTTATCCATGTGTGTGCAAAAAGAGTAGCACAATAAGAGTGAAAGTGGGTGAGCAAGTGTGGGCATGTGTGTGCAAACTTGAAAAGTTTGCTTTTGCACATGCATACGCATACCCTTGCGGCTCGTGTAAACGGCCTATGAAGCCACTTTATGACCACCGATTAGGCCATTTGGGCGAACTCTTGTCGTGTAGCGCTTTTGACCAACAATAGGTCAATTACTGATCCTGCATGGAAGGACGCCTTGTATCTAGTGTTGTGAGTCTTGTGAGAGCCAGTTTCCATGGGCTCACCAAAGCTCTGGTTTTCGGCCCTCTAGGAGTTTCCGTGGGCTCTTAAAAATTGCTGGAGGTCCAAGATCGAGGTCCAGCCTCTGGTCCTGTTTTTCCGGCTTTGCTAGGCTGGAGGGCCTAGACCCTTATTCTGGACCCCTACATTTCTAGAAATTTAGGAACATAGGTTAATAAATTATATTAACTCACATAGTTACATCTAATTTACATTATATCCAAGATAAAAGTATACAACTCTTCAAGGTAAGCTCATTTTTTATTTTTTATTTTTTACTAATTTGAGTTGAACTTTAGGTGGTTTAGAAAAAGAAGTAAGAGTTACTTTGGGAATCAATTCAAATGTCTTTTTAAGTTTTTTGGCTTTTTGTGCATCTAATTTTTTGCAATACTTGTTCAAACAAACAAGCCTTATCTTCATGAATCTAATTTGTATTCAAGTACAAAACATCAAAATAATTTAATTCTTTACCTTGTTCTCAAATTTTAAAAGTTATGAATTCATATATGGGATCAAAACCCTCAAATTAGGTAGAACATGTATAAAACTCAAAATAATCAAGCATACAAAATAGATGGTTTGTTTTAAAAAATATTTATTCCAAACTTTAAGTGAAACAAGTATCCTACACCAAATAGTGCATTCAAGTTGTCCCACTCTAATTCTCATAGCTTACACTTTTTCTATTATGAAAAAGATTTTCATTAGTAATTACTGCAAGAAAACAAAATTTAAAGGGCCTTGCAACCACTACAAATCTGCCAAAAAATAAATTAACAAAGCTCAAGTTGTAAATCATGTGAAATTCAATCATAGTCAAACATTAATGTGGGGCAACCTAAATGCACTATTTGGTATTTTGGTGTAGAGTTAATTTTTTTAGGTAAAACGCTGGGCCCTGCAGATCTCCCCATGGAAAGCTCCGGAGTGTCCAGGCCCCCAGGCAGCTCCCCGACAAGGCTCGGATACCCTCTGGAAACCGGAGCTCCGGTGAGCCCATGGAAACTGGCTCTGACTGGTGACGATGGCGCAGCATGGATTCGGGTGCCAAAGCAGGTGATGATTCAGGGTGAAGTACCAGGGCTGCCATCGCAGGCTAGCATTTCCGTAATTGCTTGAAACTGCTGCATGGGCTTGAAGTTTCGGTAGGTGGTGGTGCTTTACTTTCGTCTTTTCGCTGCTGCGGCTCTTACTATTCTTAGAGTCTGTAGGAATCAAAATAATTCTGTCTGTACACGTTGAGGTTACATATTCTTTTGAGTATAAAAAGATTTCTTGGTTCGTGTTGTCAGCCGAAAGACGTCTTAAAAGGGAAGGGGGAAAACCATAGGTCCCATTTATTTTTCACCTGAATCCAGAAAGTTTCCCTTAATTTATTAAGGTGACCAAGGAGGTCACCTGAAACCTGCTTAATGGAACTTCTGTCCAAAATTCTAGACTTTCTATCCAAAAAGAGCGTATTTTCTAAATGACATATATCTCATTTCATTAGAAAACAGTCAACCGATTTCCAATTCAATGATTATGGCGTTCTCAGAAGAAGAAAAAAGCCAAAAGTTTCAATTTGTAAGAATGGTACCCTTTAAACGAATATGGTGTTTCTTGCTCTTGCTCTTCACAATTGTGGCAGACATCTTCGTAGAGCTACTCTGAGGGAGATTTATCAGTTTCCGGTGACAATCACAGAGAGAGAGAGGAATCACAGCAGAGTCGGGGTTCGGATATTTCCAGAAGTCCGTATGGCTGGGTATTTGGGTTTCAAGAGCCCCGAGTCTGTCCTGGAGCAGGCAATTGCGGAATGGGAAGTGGCAGTGGCAGCAGCAGCAGCCGACAGTGATGAAGACCTTGCCTATCGGCTTCAATTGGCATGCATTCGTGAATCGTATGAACATTGTCCCGGACCCAACTCCCAACCGGCATCGTCTTCCTTTCAGGATGTCGCTTCTTCGTCCGGAAGTCGGGTCGTCCCCGATTCTAGAAACCTCGGACAATATTCTGGTACGATTTCCTCAGACCCTGACGTTGCTCTTCTTTTGATACGCTCTCCTTCGTTTTGCTACATGCCAGGTTTGTTTGGGCATTTGATAGTGAAATAGTTCGCATTTCACAGAAATTAGAGGAATTATAGGGGAGACTCTTAGAAGTAGTGAATTTTTTTATTGTGCAGGAGCTCCGGTTCCAACTGGTCCTAGGAATGATGCAGGGAGAACGCCTGGGCCTGCCTTTCAGAAGTTCAGACAGACTGGTACCGAAGCTGGCACTTGTGCTGCCTCTGCAAGTGCCGACGAAGATCCCGTCTTGCAAAGGGAGTGTGCTATTTGCAGGGAGGTGCGACCATGTACCTTATTCATCAGCGCAACTGGTGAGCATTGGCTTTACAACTAGAACGATACCCCAAAGTACAGAATCATTTGATGACCTAACGCATATCTAGCGTGTTTGTACTGTTGACTGTTGAGGAGGAGGAGGAGACCCTGCATACACTATGCTTTTGTCCTCCAGATCCGATGCTTTGGAGAACTATGCAGAACAACACCTCCAATCCCGGCTTCAGGATGCTTTTCAAAGATTCTTGAAAAGTACAGTTCTACAAAGCAGAGTAGGAATTGTGACATGGCTGCTAGGTGGTGTAAGCCATCTTGTTTAAGATTTTTTTTACAAAAAGCCTGTTCCCCTAGGGGCTGATCTCATTGACCTTGGATTTTCACAACTACACTAGGATCCTCTGTGCTCTGCATTGATACTCGTTGTCCTTGATACCCTACAAAGCACCCTGTCTTCTGTATTTTCCTTTCTTCATGTATGCGCTTACTGTTCGTTTGGCTTCAATGTCTGCCAGGATGTACCCACGAGTACTGCACCGATTGTTGCCAGCACTACGCGGAGGAGAAGGTCGCATCTGGAAGCTCCCAAATCCAATGCCCTCAGGAGGGCTGCCACCACTGTTTCGACATCCAGCAAGGCAAGGAGCTCCTATCGCAAGCCAACTTCGACATTCTCACGACTCGGCAAACGGAAGCAGCCATCCTGCCTTCACAAAAGGTCTACTGCCCTTACAAGGATTGCTCGGCCTTCATGGAGAAAGCCGAGGATTGCGAACAGAGCGAGTTTGTGGAATGCGGGGCCTGTCACCGCGGCTTCTGTGTGAAGTGCAACATCCCGTGGCATGCCGACATGACGTGCAGCAAGTATCGGGCAGATGTGGAGAACAAAGACCGGTCCGGGGACAAGAAACTGGAGGATCTGGCCAAGAAGGAGAAGTGGCAGAGTTGCCCGCAGTGCAAGCGCGTGATTGAGCTCAGACACGGCTGCTACCACATGACTTGCTTGTAAGCTCGCCATCTCTTATATTGTGCTGTGCTGCTCTTCGTAAACCACCACCACCTTCGTGAATTCCCCATTCTGGGTCGCAGAATTGGGGTTTCAAAATCGTTGCGCAAGTTTTCCTCCCTTCTCTCCGATCTTGGATTCATGCATTTCCGTGAGGCAGTTTACGTTGGGCACTACGCTTCTCACAAAGCATTTACGGGAAAAAGAGCTTCCTTGTGGAGCTTTACCTTCCGTGTCAACTCTTTTTTTCCCATGTTGCTCTCTTCTTCATCAAGAATTATTGTATACAAGATGCAAGAAATCTAGTTTTGTAGAATCTTGAGAGTTGTTTCAATCGCGCTTCTAGTATGGATCTCAAAACTGGAATAAGGATAATTTATGCCTGGTTTTACAAAACTTTCGTGCATTTGTTGGTGGATATGGTGCTCTGGTGGATGATGGTTCTGGTGGGGGTGGGGGGTATGCAGATGCGGCAATGAGTTTTGCTACAATTGTGGAGCCAAGTGGACGAACAAGGGAGCTACTTGTAAGTGCAAGTTGTGGGACGAGAACAACATCATCAGGCCAAGGGCAAGGCATTGGCTTTTCGACGTTTTCTATTGACTTTCCTGTCCATGCAGCGCATTTCCCTTTGTAATCACAACTGGTTCTCGGCTTAATACCTATCTAACGTAGCTACCAAAAGAGGCCAAAATGAGGATAGAGAGTGGGAAGGGGAGGGGGAGGGAGAAAAAAAAATGAATATTTGAAACTAGGCTATGGGAGCTTGCATGCACTGTGTTTGGTTTATGTTTGGCTTGTGGGTACAGGCCCACCCTTAGTTCCTCTAAATGCTCCACAACTGTGCATGGAATAAAGTACCAACGTCTTGTTTCATATCAACCAAGTTCCTATGTATGTGTGCCATGTGCTTGTGTAAGTTATGTATATGTGCTCCTTACCTATGTTAATGCCACACATTGATTGTCTTCTGCCACAAAAAGTATTGGAACTAGTAGTTGGAGGGCTTTTCTTGAGCCCGTTTCTTCTAATGCCATATACAGTATGAAATCCAACAAAGGGGTTTTAAACCTAAACAAGTTTTGAGCTTTTTTTTTGATATAATCCCTTTCTCATGTAATTGCTTACACCAAATAAGCGCTTGTTTCACAAATAAACACTTACGAAAGCTGTTAAACCAATTCAAGCTCAAACTAACCATTCCTATGATAGAATTTGATAATTTGGTCCCTGAGGTGTGCAACACTACATCCCTTCACGATAGAGTTTGTACCAACGTAAAAGAAGGTTCTCACAAAGCATGGAACACGATATTCATTAAAAGGGAAAAACTTGTGTATCATTTTGTATTTCACCTTAATCCAAAATAGCCACCTTAAAGCAGATTCAAAGGTATCAAGTCTGAGCCACTAAGATTTTTTCCCTCTCAAATTCCTCCTCTCAAGTGAGGCCACGTGTACCCAAAAAAAATGCTGGAGCTCGGATCCAAGTGATCACCCCAATCTTTCAAAAGTCTCACTTTGTAAGCTTTTTCCCCTTTTAATGAATATTGTGTTATGTGTAATGTGCATTTTAACCCCTAAAGGCCCAAGCCTGTTTTTTTAATAAAAAAACTGAAAACTCTCAATTTCAATCATTTGTTCCCAAGAACAATGTTTTTGTTGATTTTACAAATCTAACCCGAAGATCTTGAGTTAGACATATGCAGGAAGCTACAAAACACGTTATTCATTAAATTGGGAAAATGCTCATATTGGGACTTTTGAATTTTTCATTTTTAAGAGTTTTTAGGTGATTTTGAGTGAATATTTTGATGATTTCTTCAAGACCTTAAGGTAGAAGCATCTAAAAGTGTTAGTGTCCCCATAACCGTCACCTTTAAAATCTTGGAAAATCTGTGGAAGTAAATAGATGTAATTATAAGGATGTACAACATGTGAACATGAAACCTTAGTGTTGGTTATGGGTGCAATGGGAGTTTGCTCTTTAAAATTTCACAACTTATTCTCATAGTATCCAAATAAGACATTCAAAAGTGCAAACTATTATTTTTTTTTGTTCCTAACAAGATCCTATAATTTGCTAACTGTTTATTAATGCTCATCATGTTCAAAACCCTTAAACTGATGCTTATGGGTGCTCCTACCTTACATCAATGATGAAATATCTAATTACAAGAAATATCAAAAACTCACTTCAAATCATCAAAATATTATCACAAATGCAAAATTTAGTATTCCCAAAATATGTTTTGGAAAAGTGCTTTGTCTCAGTTTAATGAATAATGCATTTGTGGTAAAAATTTCATGAAGTTTGACCGTGTTGATTGAGAGATTTGAGCAATTGAAGTAATTACAAATAGTTTTTATGACCTTTGTCCTCAATTTTTAGGTCCCTTTGATTGCATATTGTGAACAATTTTTGCATTATGGATGCAGGAGAGATTTGTCCAACATGCTTTAATAAATCATGTTAGGCATATTTCCACAAGTTTTCATGGCCAATAACAACTTCGAACACTCCCTTCATGAGCTTGCACTGCAAACATGTGTTGGAAAATCTCATTATACAAAGGTTTTTTGCAAACCAAATTTCCAATGATATATTTTGCTAGAATTGAAAACCCCAACAGTGGATTGGAAGGTTTTGAATTTATTGACAACTACAAAAAAAGAAAATTTGAAACAAAAATCAAAGCTCTAACAGCAATTGAAATTCAAAAGTTAGTGTATTTATCAAGTACAAAAATGGATTTATCTAGTACACTATTGCTTTTGGTATGTTCAAGTGAAGGGTCATGCCTTCATTGGTGGTTCTTGAGAGAAGTCAACAAAATCTAGCATGCCTCGCATGCCTTATGAACAAAAAAAGCCTATAAAAGTGATAAAACACCAATAACTTTTGAACCGTGAATTTGATTTTGATAATAAAATGTATTCTTGCATAGCCCATGCAAAACTCTATTTTAGAAATAAAATCCAAGGAGATTAACAAAAAATTCCAATGGAATAAGCCTGCCCAAAATCCATTTTGTTCCTTGTAGAGACAATGGGCTTTTAGGAACATATCACAAAGAACACTAAAAATCTCCAAGAGAGCAACATAAGTAAAAAAATATTCACCACTCCCATAAATACCCACACCCTACCTAGATTGTCATTTTCAAACAAAAGTTAATACATGCAAAAATGATCAAAATTTGCTAATGCAATTGACTTTGCTTGCACTTCCAAGTAAATATCATGTACATAAATACCTACTAGGCTACTATTCATTAATAGGTTTAGTCCACCAAAAAAAACTAATTTCCTTCCTTCAACAACACCCCTCTAAACTTACAAGCAATTAGAAAATACACACTGAGCACAGGTGAATAAACCGTATTTAAACACGAGTATTGAATAAATGTATCCTGAACTTGATAACCTTGCATACTCCTTCCACAATATCTGATCTGATATTGATACCCGTCACATGCACCGGCCCCATGTACTTTCTATTTCAAACCTCTACGAAGGCCCCTGCCCCCTGCCCGTGACAAAAAGTCGGTAAAAGTAATGCCTTCTGCAGTTCTGCGGTTCTGCCATTTTACAAAAGCGTGCGCGTCCTCTATCTCTCTCGGATCCTCTGCCGACTAAAGAATTCTGGCTCTTCATCCTTTTTCTTTATCTGGTGTGGTGACTGGTGACAATAACTTAGCGCAGCAGGGATCTGGGTACCAGAGCAGGTGATCATTCAGGGTGAAGTACTAGGGCTACCATCACCGGCTAGCATTTGCGTAATTGCTTGAAGCTGCTGCATGGGCTTGGAGTTTCGATAGGTGGTGGTGCTTTACTTTCGTCTTTTCGCTGCTGCGGCTCTTACTTTTCTTAGATTTTGTACTAATAAAAATAATCCTGTCTGTTAACGTCGACTGGTCACGTGATTTTTTTGGGTGTTAAGCTTAGAAGATTTCTTGCTTCGTTTTGTCAGCCGAAAGATATCTCGCTCTTACTTCTTCACAATTGTGACAGGTTTTTTCATAGAGCCTATTCTGAGGGAGGTTGATTAGTTTCCGGCGATAATCTCAAAGAGGAATTAAAGCAGACTGAGTCGGAATTTGGAATAGTTCCAGAAGTCGGCATATTTGGGGATTACGGTCCTGGTAGAATCTTTGGGCTGATGCAACAAGCAAGTGCGGCAACAGCAGCCGACACTAGTGATGAAGAAATTGCCTTTCAGCTTCAATTGGAAGCCATCGCCGAATCGTATGAACATCGTCCCAGACCCAACTCCCAATCGTCGTCGTCTTCCTTTCAGAATGGCGTGTCTTCGTCGGGAAGCCGGGTCGTCCCAACTCTATAAACCCCGGACAATGTTCAGGTACTCTTGCCACAGATCCCGACATTGCTCTTCCTTTGATACGCTCTCCCTTGTTTTGCTACATGCCAAGCTTGTTTATGCATTGGTAGTGAAATAGGCCACACGTCACAGAAACTAGAGGCATTCTGAGAATTGGGGAAGCTTTTTATTGTGCAGGAGATCCGGCGCCTGGGCCTGCCTTTCGGAAGTTTAGAAAGACTGGTGCCGAAGCTGGCACTAGTGCTGCCCCCTCTGCAAATGTCGACAACGATCCAGTCTTGCAAAGAAAGTGCGTTATTTGCACGGAGTTGCGGCCATGTACCTCATCCATCAGCGCAACTGGTGAGCATGCTCTGCTTGCTCGGATCCAAACCGATCCTAAAGCATCTAGGGTGGGGTGGGGGAGGGCAGCGCGAACAAAAGCTATTAAGCTTCTGCGCGTTCTCTTCCCGCATCGGCAAGGAAAACCGAAAGGTAGCCAAGAAGGAATGGATACCTTGGATACATGGGGGCAAGGAGAAAAGCAAGGTAGCCAAAAAGGGATGGATACATGGTTCCAGCTTCATGCATAGCAGCAGGCAAAATTAGGCCAAAGATCCAAAAAAATCTAAGTAGATTTTTGTTTTTTTGTTGCGCTCTGCGGCCTTGGCTTTACAACTAGAACAATGTCCCAAAGTGTAGAATCTTCTGGTGACCTAATCGCATATCCGGCTTGTTTGTGCTGTTGAGGACGCGGAGGAGGAAACCCTGCATACCCTAGGGTTTCGTCCTCCAGGTCCGATGCTTCGAAGACCTATGCAGAACAACACCTCCAATCCCGGCTTCAGGATGCTTTTCAAAGATTCTTGAAAAGTACAGTTCTACAAAGCAGAGTAGGAATTGTGACATGGCTGCTAGGTGGTGTAAGCCATCTTGTTTAAGATTTTTTTTACAAAAAGCCTGTTCCCCTAGGGGCTGATCTCATTGACCTTGGATTTTCACAACTACACTAGGATCCTCTGTGCTCTGCATTGATACTCGTTGTCCTTGATACCCTACAAAGCACCCTGTCTTCTGTATTTTCCTTTCTTCATGTATGCGCTTACTGTTCGTTTGGCTTCAATGTCTGCCAGGATGTACCCACGAGTACTGCACCGATTGTTGCCAGCACTACGCGGAGGAGAAGGTCGCATCTGGAAGCTCCCAAATCCAATGCCCTCAGGAGGGCTGCCACCACTGTTTCGACATCCAGCAAGGCAAGGAGCTCCTATCGCAAGCCAACTTCGACATTCTCACGACTCGGCAAACGGAAGCAGCCATCCTGCCTTCACAAAAGGTCTACTGCCCTTACAAGGATTGCTCGGCCTTCATGGAGAAAGCCGAGGATTGCGAACAGAGCGAGTTTGTGGAATGCGGGGCCTGTCACCGCGGCTTCTGTGTGAAGTGCAACATCCCGTGGCATGCCGACATGACGTGCAGCAAGTATCGGGCAGATGTGGAGAACAAAGACCGGTCCGGGGACAAGAAACTGGAGGATCTGGCCAAGAAGGAGAAGTGGCAGAGTTGCCCGCAGTGCAAGCGCGTGATTGAGCTCAGACACGGCTGCTACCACATGACTTGCTTGTAAGCTCGCCATCTCTTATATTGTGCTGTGCTGCTCTTCGTAAACCACCACCACCTTCGTGAATTCCCCATTCTGGGTCGCAGAATTGGGGTTTCAAAATCGTTGCGCAAGTTTTCCTCCCTTCTCTCCGATCTTGGATTCATGCATTTCCGTGAGGCAGTTTACGTTGGGCACTACGCTTCTCACAAAGCATTTACGGGAAAAAGAGCTTCCTTGTGGAGCTTTACCTTCCGTGTCAACTCTTTTTTTCCCATGTTGCTCTCTTCTTCATCAAGAATTATTGTATACAAGATGCAAGAAATCTAGTTTTGTAGAATCTTGAGAGTTGTTTCAATCGCGCTTCTAGTATGGATCTCAAAACTGGAATAAGGATAATTTATGCCTGGTTTTACAAAACTTTCGTGCATTTGTTGGTGGATATGGTGCTCTGGTGGATGATGGTTCTGGTGGGGGTGGGGGGTATGCAGATGCGGCAATGAGTTTTGCTACAATTGTGGAGCCAAGTGGACGAACAAGGGAGCTACTTGTAAGTGCAAGTTGTGGGACGAGAACAACATCATCAGGATTAGGCTAAGAAGGCCGAGGGTTCGTCCACTACTCGACCCTCTCCCTGTCCGTGCAGCGAATATTCGGATGTAAACCGCAACTGGGTCTCAGCTTAATACCTATCTAACGTAGCTACCAAAATATGCCAAAATGAAGAAGATAGAGAGAAAAGGGGAGAGGGATGGGGAGGGAGAAAGAGAATTGAAAGAATGGAACTAGCAGAAGAGGAGGCCTTGATAGTTTCACATCTCACAGTGCAGGTTTGTGGTAGCTGGTACCTTACATTTTTTGGGTTAGACTCTTGGTTTTTGTTGGCAGAGTGCCATGTCCCTCATTTGTCATTAAACTCAAAAAGTTCAATCAATATGGTACTTGTTTGCGTATGTTGCTATTTTTTTGTTCGTTATACTAGCTTGCATGGACTATGTTTGGCTTATAGGTACATGTCCGCCCTTGGTTCCTTCAAATGCTTTACAATTGTGCATGGAACAAAGTACCAATGTCTTTTGCAATGTCAATCAAATTCCTATACATGTGCTAAGCTTACGTGCTTGTATATGTGCTTCTTGCCCATGAAAGTAATGGAACTAGTAGTTGGAAGGCTGGTCTGCATTTTATGTGCGGAGAAGGGGAAGTGTGTCGGCAGTGACATGTCTATCCTAGATAGCTTCTGGTATTAGATGAGGACATGCTTATCCGGGGCGATTGAGTATTCTGAATTAAGCAGTTTAATTCCGTTTTGAATTGCTATGCTCACGATGGAAGTGATCTAGGGTTCCTAAGGGTTGCCCGTGTTTTGTATCTAAATTTATTGGAACTAAAATTTGGTATGCTTGATCAGGATTGTATAAGAATTTATTGGAACTAAAATTTGTTATGCTTGATTAGGATTGCATAAGAATTACAAAACTAGGATGCTATGACAAAAAAATGTCAACTATATATTGTGTAAGTTCTTTGACTTGTAAAATAGGTAAGTACCTATTTTTATTTACTGGTAGTGTACCGTGAGTAGGCAAAAGTGTTTGGTCAAGACTTGTTCACTTACAAACTCACTTGACCAAACATTTTTGTCCACTTACTATACAATATCCTCAAGAAAGTCGCGTACCACCCTTTTATGGCATCCAAAGAAGAATGTATAACAAAGAATATAACTAACATTTCATTCTCACATTGTTAGTATGCAATCCCCATGCAATCTTGATCAAGCATACCAAATTTCAGTTACTAAAAACCAAAATACTATTTTTGGTAAATGGTTTTGAGTCAAAATCATGGATTTACAAGAAAGTTGATTAATAAGCATTGGTGATGAATTTTTGAGATTTGATTGCATGGATATGTAGGAGATATCCATATGCACATTTTTTTTTCAAACAAACATTTCCAAAAAGTTTCAAAATTCCTTCTATAGAGATTTTAACGTTAGGGTGATCATAACCAAATTAAGTAAAATACATATTTCTTCATGGGAACTAGTTTTTGTTATTTGACTCATGCATTGTGATTAAGTTTGTACCTTTAAACATGATGATATGTTAATTTTGCCAAAAACTAATTTCCATAAAGAAATATATATATTAGTAAATTTGGTCATGATCACCCTAACATTAAAATCTCTATAGAAGGAATTTTGAAACTTTTTGGAAATGTTTGTTTGAAAAAAAATGTGCATATGGATATCTCCTACATATCCATGCAATCAAATCTCAAAAATTCATCACCAATGCTTATTAATCAACTTTCTTGTAAATCCATGATTTTGACTCAAAACCATTTACCAAAAATAGGATTTTGGTTTTTAGTAACTGAAATTTGGTATGCTTGATCAAGATTGCATGGGGATTGCATACTAACAATGTGAGAATGAAATGTTAGTTATATTCTTTGTTATACATTCTTCTTTGGATGCCATAAAAGGGTGGTACGCAACTTTCTTGAGGGTACTGTACAATACCCTTACATAATGATATGTACATGCCTATTTTGCCATTCATAAAACTTTGCATAATACTTAGTAAAATTGGGATTTTGTTGTTTTGAATCATAGATATTGATTCTTATGCAATCCCAACCAAGCAGACCAAACTTTGATTCCTAAAAATCTACGTCCCATTTTTGGTGACTTATTTTGCACAAAATTCATGGTTTTTTAGGAAAATTGATTAAAGAAAACAAGTGATGAATTTTTGAGACTTGATTGCATGCATATGTAAGAAACATCCATACGCACATTTTCCCTTCTAAAAAGAACCCCCTTAAGAAACAAAATTATGATCAACAAAGAGTTCAATGTAGGGTGTGGTAGGACCAAAATTTGTAAAGTAGATATTTCTATTTTTTGACTAGTTTTTGACTAAGTAAACATATTGTCATGTTCAAAGGTAAAACTTTAGTCATAATGTATGAATCAAATAACAAAGTTGATAAGCATAAAGAAATATTTATTTTACAAATTTTGATCCTATCACACCCTACATTGAACTCTTTGTCAATCATAATTTTGTTACTTAACTCCTAGAGGCCCAACTGTCCCCTCTGGGGATAGTTGAGATTTCGGGCATGTACCTATAGCTAATCTAGTTTTTGTGATTTTTTTAAACTTTTATTGAAGGTGGGGAATTCCAAGACCTACTCGGGAATCTAATTTTTTTGTCATTTTGACATTTGACAAAGAAGTTATGCAAGAATTTTTGCTGCCCAAGGGAGGGAGGGCAATCTGGGCAGCCCATAAACATCTTAAAAATTAGTATTTTCTAAAAATAGAAATCTGAAATTGGTTCTTTAGATTTTTTTAATGTGGGAGGCTTTGAATCATTCAACTCCAATTGATGAGATGAAAGTTATGAGATGTTTTAGTTTGTGGGCAGTTATGGATTCTCTACTCTAAAATAAACTTTGAAGCCCTTTATTTTCCACAAATTTTAATATTTTGGAAAAAAAAACTAAACCTAAGGAAGTAGATTGTTTATCACAACATTATAATAGTTGGGATTTTCATTTTTTTCATTTCAATAATTAAATTCTTAACAATTTAGTGATTTGACCCATTCTCTATTTCTTCTTACTTACTATTTTTCCCCCAGGTGTTGTATAGTTCCAATTGATTTGAAAATTCTCCCACACATGCCTAACTTGGTCTTCTACATGGAAAAACTAAACCTCAACTTTGTGTAGAGTAATTTTTTTCATGTAAGTGTGGACAAAGGCTTCTAAATTTTTTTGGATAGCACAAAAAGAAACCTTTTTTTTCACTTTAGATGTAAATATCTCCCTCCTCTCCATCTAGAATGACCTAATTTTTTCCCACAAGTACCTCTTCTAGTGTAAGGCAAGATCCTATGGTTGGATTTGCAAAACAAACTTTATTTCCTACTTTTCTACTCATTCCCCCCAAAGTGGCAGTTAATAGTGACTTTCACTAGAGAAAACTACTTGGGCCTTTAGAGGTTAAGGGGGTTCTTTTTAGAAGGGAAAATGTGCGTATGGATGTTTCCTACATATCCATGCAATCAAATCTCAAAAATTCATCACCAATGTTTTTCAATCAAGTTTCTTGTAAAACCATGATTTTGACACAAAACAATTCATTAAAAATGGAGTTTAGGTCTTTTAAAACTCAAATTTGATATGCTTGTTTGGGATAGCATAAGAATTACTAAATTGTGATGTGCAACAAGAGAATGTCAATTATAATTTATATTATGCAAATTCTTTGATTGGCAAAACTAGGTAGTAAGTATGTTTGCTTCAAGGTACTGTACAGTACCCTTGCAAATCTGTACACCCAAACCCTTTTTACCACTTAGAGAACTTAGCATTTTATAGAACACTTTTGAAACTTTTGCATTTTGTATCATTACTTTTTCATTCTTATACAATCCCAATCAAGCATGCTAGCTTTTGAATTCCAATAAACCAAAATTCTATTTTTGGTGCATTATTTTACACAATATTCATGGTCTTATGTGATAAATGATTAAAGAAAATTGGTGATGATTTTTTGAGATTTGATTGCATAGGCATGTAGGAAACATCCAAATGCACATTGTCCATGCTAAAAAAAACCACCTTAACCCCTAAAGGACTGAGCCCTTTTTTCTGTCAAAATCATTGAAAACTGCCACTTCTAGAGGATGAATTAGAAGGTAGGCTCTTTTTACTTTTTTGGGAAATCCAACCATAGGATCTTGCCTTACACTAGAAGAGGTACTTGTGGGAAAAAATTAGGTCATTCTAGATGGAGAGGAGGGAGATATTTACATCTAAAGTGAAAAAAAAGGTTTCTTTTTGTGCTATCCAAAAAAATTTAGAAGCCTTTGTCCACACTTACATGAAAAAAATTACTCTACACAAAGTTGAGGTTTAGTTTTTCCATGTAGAAGACCAAGTTAGGCATGTGTGGGAGAATTTTCAAATCAATTGGAACTATACAACACATGGGGGGAAAATAGTAAGTAAGAAGAAGTAGAGAATGGGTCAAATCACTAAATTGTTAAGAATTTAATTATTGAAATTAAATATGAAAATCCCAACTGTTGTAATGTTGTGATAAACAATCTACTTCTTTTGGTTTAGTTTTTTTCCAAAATATTGAAAACTCTAGAAAATACAGGACTTCAAAGTTCATTTTTGAGTAGAGGAGCCGTAACTGCCCACAAACTAAAACATCTCATAAATTTCATCTCATTGATTGAAATCAAATGATTCAAAGCTTCCAACGTGTAAAAAAATCAAAAGAACCAATTTCAAGTTTTAATTTTAGAAAAATGTAAATTTTAAAGAATTTTTTGAGCTGCCCGGATTGCCCTCCCACCCTTGGGCAAAAATTCTTGCATAACTTCTTTGTCAAATGTCAGAATGAGGAAAAAATTAGATGCCCACATAGATCTTTGAATTCCCCGTCTTTTATAAAAATTTCAAAAAATCACACAAAGTAGTTTAGCCATAGGTACATGCCCAAAATCCCCATTGTCCCCAGAAGAGACAACAATCCTTTAGGGGTTAAGTAACAAAATTTTGATCTTCAAAGGATTAAATGTGACTTGTGAAATGCCCAAATTTTGTATAATAGTTATTTCTCAATGATAATCAAAAAAATTCATTTGACTCATTAAGTTTGTACTTTTAAACATGGTGTTACGTTTACCTAGTGAAAAGCTAACTAAAAGTAAAAATACATATATTATAAAATTTGGGCATTTCACAAGTCACATTTAATCCTTTGAAGATCAAAATTTTGTTATTTAAGGGGCTTTTTTTAGCATGGGGGATGTGCATATGGATGTTTCCTACATATCCATGCAATCAAATCTCAAAAATTCATCACCAATGTTTTTCAATCAAGTTTCTTGTAAAACCATGATTTTGACACAAACCATTCATTGAAAATGGAGTTTAGGTCTTTTAAAACTCAAATTTGATATGCTTGTTTGAGATAGCATAAGAATTACTAAATTGTGATGTGCAACAAGAGAATGTCAATTATAATTTATATTATACAAATTCTTTGATTGGCAAAAACATGCAATAAGTATGTTTGCTTTAGGGTATTATACAATGGTGCCTCCCCAACACCTCAATTCTGTAGAAGTGCTCATTGTGACATTTGTCAAGTTTGCTGAACAATCAAGGTACGTACATCCAAACTGGGGCAGAGCCCCTATTTATTCATTCATCTGTTGACTATTACAAGGCATCTTTCATGTTTTGAATAGAGGAACCACAAAGGAACTATGCACACACTGCGCAACAAATAAGTTAAGCTTACCAGCAGAGGTTAGGTGATTTGAGATCAACATTGAAGATGTTTTGCTGTGTGTGTGGAGACTCCACCATCAATTGTAGCGATAGCACTTTCAATAGGACGCATTTTTGTGGTGCATAGTAGGAGGTTGGGATTCATATGCAATGCAAGATGGCAAGGAAATGTGCGATGCATTTCTTTGAGTGCCTACAATGCGTGGATTGCTGCTGTTGCTCTTCATTGTATTATTTCCCGCTTGGTTATAGGAATCCAACTTCATGCAAACGCCACTAATTCCCAATGTAGGTTCCCTTTTTCTTTTCGTTCTTTTCATAATAGGGTCTTTGATCTAGAGCAAAAAACTAATGGCATGTGAGATGTAGTAGTTTTGGAATTGGAAGAAGAATGCGAGGGGTTAAAGTTCCTACCCAAATTGGAGGTTGTGGACTTTGTGAAAGATGAAGAGTGACCCAACTCCATCCGGCCCTAGCATTCATGAGGTAGGCCGTGGTTGGCATACTTGGTGCGCATTGTTTCACAATATTTCATAATGCTCTCTTGTTTTGCAGATCCATAAACATGCACTTAATTCTTGAACCAATTTTCTTGTTGAATATGTAAAACTCAACCTCTGATAGTTTCAATTCATTCTAATACACGTTTCAATTGTCAAAGCCATTTCAAATCTTGGGGTGTGTGACCAATAACAAATATTTAATGAGCATTTTGGAGGATGTTTGATCATGTTCTATTATTTGCAAATCCACACTTTGCTTACGCAGGTCTGAAATGAAACTTCTAGCTTTGCTAAAGTGGAAGCAAAGGTACGCTAGTTTATTTGTCTTCCTTATGATCACACGTTAAGGTGCTCATAGTGGACCAATGGGTGCCTAAACTGTCATTTGCTTGCTTGGAGACTACGGAGTGACGTCAGTAGCAAGAGTATAATTAACCATTGCCTTACCTAGCACCGGAAGTCCTTGCGCCATTGGCTTTGCTGCTTTGCTAATCTCTCTCCTCACTCACAAATTGAAGGTCCCTACTTGTCACCTTTTAATCCTAGTATTGATAATAGAGACAAATTGAAATAGTGGCAATTTAATTGAATATCAAGCTCATAATACCTCAGACCATGGGAAAGATTCTTCACATCCACTTGTATCTATGCAAAGAAGCAAATTGTATGCTTGTGATCCTCCAAAAGTTGACTCCTTGACTCTATGTCGTTGGTAGGCAAAGCAAAAAATGTGCTCCTCTGCACACCACAAGAGACTTCCAAGCCTAAGAATAAGTTTCAACATGCAAGAATGCAATATAAACTCAAATGCATGGCAAATGTAAACTTCTAAAATAGATCCTTTATATGTGAACCATTTCCTTGAATTAGTAATCAAAGTAGCAACACCCACACTCAATATCCACAGGTGTTTCACCCTCGCTGGCATCCACTTGAGAATCTGTGTCTATCTTCAACCCATCTATACCATGTTCCATACTTTCTTTTGAAGCATTCTAGAGAATTTGCCCCTCTCTTTCAAAAAAGTGGCAAAACTCATTTGGCTTTAGGTGTGAATTAGGAGGTTGGATATTGAGTTTCAATCCCCTTGTTTTGACTTTCCCTACCACACTCATATGGTGAGCAATGGAGGAGCTGCTATTCATAATGCTCAAGATTACTTATGAAAGTTACAATATCAAAATCCATGACTAAATCCAAAACTCTAGAAGTATTGTACTATTTTGTTCTGGAGCAAGGGCAGCTGCATAACTGGTGCTTACCACCTTGTATCTTGAAGAAAACTGAGTTTTTTTCTTGTGCAATACTTGTTTCAGATTTGGACTCCCATCCAAATCAGAGTTCAATAATATAATGACAGCGCCTAAGGAGGAGCCATTGATAAGCTCGATTGATGCCTTTCCCTTGCGCCTCTTTCCCAAAACCCGCCTCCCACCATCCCGACCTAGAAAAGCCACATAGCAGAACATTCTTAAACCTTAGATCTTAAAAGAACTGCTTCAAAACAAAGTCTTTGCCTAATGTGACTGCACCTAAACTTTGGGATCACTTTCAATTGGTTGATGAGATAACCCCTACAATACAAATATACTCATGTCTACATTCATTGTTAGAAAAAAGTGCACATAACCTCTGTAAATTATCAATATGACACTAACAACTTTAAGATTTCTTGTACACAATCTCTAAAAACAACACAACAACGTCCCAAACCAAATGATCCTAATAAACTGTTTCTAACAAGGAAGAACAAAAAAATTGCCTCCTTTCTTACAAAATTTGCTAAAGCTACGCAACAAAAACAAATTGAGAAAGCCTAAAATGAGACATAGCAAAGAAACCAAAAGAAAAAGCAAGCAAGTGCAATAGTACATAGTATCGTAATTCAATAGCACAAACCTTCTCCAAGAACAACTCATTCAATCTCGCACACACTAAGGGCATCCTCAGCTTGCACATGGTAGCCAACACTTGCCTTAGTTAACACACAAAAATTTGCAAATTAAATTCCTTAGTAACCTGCCTAACTGTTCATATTCTTCACACTTTTCTTCCATAATAACAAATGTCATCTTGAGATGTTTATGGGAGATGGTATAAGGCTTGATGTATTTTTGATTGTGTGAGTTATTTGTTCCCAAGTTGCTGATGGAGGCTTACTCTTCCTAGCCTCACCAAAGGTGAACTAACCTAGCTCTCACCTTCCCTCTTGACTTGTTATGTCCTTTGATGTACTTTTCTTTAAACCCTAAATGCCCAAGACATCAAATTTTAGTGTAAAAATCACCATATTTGGATGCCATGGACATTTAAGGGACCATGAAATTGTTCATATTTGCTTCTAAATCTCTATTTGTTTTGTCATCCTTTGAGGGAAATGTCAAGCTATCCAATTCGGATTATTATTGGTATTATGTGTATTATGTGTATTATGTGTATTAGGTGATGCTTCTATGCATTAGGGCACTTCTCTCATTGTCTTTGTACATTTTGGAGGGGCCAAGTGGGTCTGTTCAAGCAAGGAAGAATTGTGAAGAGAAAGAGTGGTCCTCCACTTTGTGCAGAGGTAAGTTGTTTCCAAAGTAATCAATTAGAAGATCATGTCTAAAAATCAACTTTAGAGAGCTAGTTTGGTCTTGAATCTTAGAGTACTGTCGCCTTTCCTCAATTGTAATAAATTGAAAATAGCCAGGATGCAATTGCATGATAGTTGTTCTAGTCCTTTACATCTTTTTCACTTGAACATTTGTAATTTTTTATATATGGAAATAGAGTGCTAGTCTACTTTTAACCTTCAAGATGCACGTGAAGAGTTATCTACTAATATGAAGCTCAAGACGTAGGCTAGGCTATTAACTTGGCTGTTATGTTGAAGTTTACTCCAAGGTCAAGTAGTGAGGAAAGGGCAAGTCATTTGCTATTTGAAGCAGCTTGGCATGCAGCAACCTATAGAGATACCTATCCATCTCTTACTAGCTGCATCAATTCTTAGAATAACACATGATTTTTTATTTGAAACGTTGCATGAAGAGAGCAACAATTTGTGCAGTTTGATACTTCAGTTTGTGCTTTTCCTTGTTTGCGGGTTGATATAGAGGGCAAAGTGGAGAATTTTTTTTTTAAGGATAGAAGTTTGTATTTTTCTTTTCTCTTGACGATTCTCGTGAATGATGGTGAATTTGCACATAACCGTGATTTTCTACATCAACTTTTTGTCTTGCCTTGCGAAGAGTTCCTGATTAACTCTTGATTCTTAATTTTTTGCAAAGCCTGTTGATTATGGAGGTCAATTGATTGCCATCAAGCCATGATTCCTAAAATCATTAGCGTAGTGTACAACACATTGGTACAGTATCATCTCTAACTATGATTTTTTTAAAATGAGGATTGAATAAAAGCAACAACATCACTCAGAAGGGACTTGTTCAATTTGTTTGAACGCTTGCAATTGTAGGTGGATGCTAAAAATGGCACTTTTATTGCTTGCATGAAAAGATTTCATTTGGTTTACTTTGGAATGTAAACGATTTGGTATATGGAACATTCTTTATTCTAATTTCCATCACAATATAGTCAACCTTAGATTTTCCAGGATTGATTGGTAACTTTATGTCTTTATCTAAGTGAATGATCTATTCCACATATACAAAAATTGTATATTCACAGTTGAAAAGTCTTACTACATCAATTTATTATGGCGTCATTTGAATTTGAAATATCAAAGCATTGAGTACTTGGTTTTTGGCTATAGATCGCAGGGTGGCAGGGAAGAAGGCTTTGCATGGAGAGAAGCTACCTTGAGGAGGTTTGACTAGACACCTTCTTGGTTAGATGAGATGCCATTTTGTGGGACTAGTGTGGAAAATCTCAATATTTTTTTCAAACAAGGATAATAATAACAATAATAATAACAATAATAATAGTAATAATAAAGGGATTGATATGAGTGTACCACACCCTTTCAGCTATTCTACCACACTATTACAAACTAGTTAGTACTAGCAAGACTTGATTGCGGTTATGACGGATATAGTTAGTTGATCCTTCTCTTTCCTTTAAGAACCACGTGAGGAGGTTTGTTTCTCACGCAACATTTTGCTAATACAAACGTAATGATTTTGATACTACTTGCCTAATCTTTTAATGCTTGCCATGAGCAATTTACGGAATGAGGTTCATAGAGTTTATGTTGGTTGATTTGGACGGAGTGTCAATCATGCAATTGCCGAACCTTGACATAATGCTACATTATAGACAATCCACGCTCTGTTCATGGTTCATGATTCTATTCCAGAAACTTTGTTCAATATTCCCATGTGTATGTTGCTATGGGTCATCATGTATGATATTAGAGTGCTTGCACTGATTATTTTGCCAGTAGTTCAAAACGAGGCCAAGTGTACACCAATTTCACCATGGATCGGGAAAGATAGTGAGGAGAACCAGGAAGACCCTCATTAGCAGAGGGGTTGGATCAAAATGGACCAATTTTATTCAACAGCAGATTCAAACAGTGTTTCAGCTGCAATTCCACATTTGGTGCAGGAAATTTCGGACCGAGCGGCTGTGCGACCCCGACATGTGTCTCCCTTGACCTTAAGTAATCAAGCATAACGAGGAACAAGAAGGCATGACAAATTGGAATTTGGAGGTAGAGAGTCGAAAGTGGCGAACCCTGAAAAGTTTTTTGGCAAGAAGGGCAACAAGGTGTTTCGATAGTTTGCACAACTTTGTTTGATATTTTGAGGTAAGCCTCAAATATATAGTTCTGGTATTGATAAAGTAGCCTATGCTTTGTCATATATGACTAGAGCTGCACAAAATTGGGCTATGCCCCTCCTCCAAGCTCTCGATGAAGAACACAAGCACGCATTGTTGGTGGATTATAACGCATTTCGAGATGCGGTTATTAGCGTTTATGGCAACCTTGATAGAAGAGGTAATGCTAAAGATTGCATTGGAAAGCTGCAACAAACAGACTCCGTCGCATCATATATTTCTACATTCAACGAGTATGCAGCAGATCGACTAGAATGAGTCTAGTTTGGTAGCGCGATTCTAAGGGGGACTCAAAGACAAAATTCTTGATTTGGTGGCCACTGTTGAAACTCAACTGCGTAGGCTTTATGAGTGGATGGCAATGGCGTTGCGGATAGATGAAAGATTGTGGGGCAAGTGTCAAAATCGACGGTTGCAAATGGATTCTCCAACTTTCAAGAGCCCAACCATCCCTTCCCAAGATCTAGCAGGAAAATTTCAGAGTAGTTCAGGATTATCAGGTCCAGTACCAATGGAGCTTGGTGCAACTTGGGTTCCACCAGCCTTGGCCAAGACAACGGCAGAGAGGCTTGAATACCAGCGTCAAGGCAGATGTTGGGATTGCGGAAAGCTAGGCCATGTGTGGGCTAAGTGTCCTACAAATCCTTCAAAACCATTATCACTATCAGCAACAATCAAAGGTGGTGATGGGTTCTCAGAAAAAAAGGGAGCCTGAGACTGAATGGAGTGGTTCAGTACCCAAGTACGATTCAACATGCAGCTGCTACAATCTTGAAAGATAGAATGGTTGGAGGAATGGAGCATGGTTAATCTAGGATGGAGGGTCCGGAGAATGAGCTAGACCCACTCTACTTACGTGCCACAATTGATCCAGGGACCCATATAACACTAGATGCAGAAATCAACTCCTTAGCAACACTCATGTTGGTGGATTCAAGAGCCACAAGAGTATTCATGCACCCCAAATTTATTGAGCAGTGCAATGCTATTTTATATCTCAAATTGATACCGCAAGAAGTTAGAGTAATTGATAGGTGAGTAATTAGTTCTGGACTTATTACGCATGAGGCTACCATTGAACTTGTCATTGGGGATCATCAAGAGACATTAGTGGCGGATATTACAAACACGAAGCGATATCCATGCGTATTGGGTACTCTTTGGTTGATCCGCCACGACCCAATAATTTGTTGAGCTCAACAAAGTGTATTGTTTAACTCTTCTTACTGCCGAGAAAATTGCATAAGGTAGGAAATTGACGGTGAAAGTGAAGGTTGTGGTTGGCGTCGTTCAGTTGGAGATAGGATTACTTCAACCACTTATAAGTCACAAAAAGAAGTTGAAGGAATGGCCGAAGAAGTCGAGTTATGACAACCTGAGAGCTCGGGCACCATGGGTTGGACTGCGGCCAGTCTGGCCAAAGAAATAAAAGATTTGGATTTGGCTGTTTCAAAATTGACGTCACCTAAGCATGCATTAATATTAATGGCAGCTTTCTGTCATTTTGAAAAGGATGATGAAATCTACTATCTTGAAATTCTGGAGTGTATTGATGCAGTTGACATCATAAGGTCCATAGGCATCTTTGTTCCGACTGTGTACCATGATTTGCTCGAAGCTTTTAGCAAGGATGCATCAAATGAGTTGCCAAACCATAGCGTGTCTGACATGAAGATTGAATTTAAAAAGGGCCAAGAGCCACGTAATACCGGATTGCGACCAATGTCTCTAGCAGAATTAGAAGAGCTTTGCAAGTATTTAGAGGAGAATCTAGGAAAATGGTGGATTCGGAGGTCTAAGTCTCATGTTTCGGCACCCATTGTGTTTGCCCATAAACAAGATGACTCAATTAGGGTTTGCATAGATTATCGTAATTTTAACAAAGTAACTATAAGAAATTGCTATTCCTTACCTCTTATATTAGAGCTCACTGACCGGTTAGTAGGGACTAAAATATTAACTAAACTGGATGTAAGGCAAACATATCATCGAATACGCATGGCACCAAGTCATGAGCAAAAAACAATTTTTAAAACTCGGTGCGGACTATTTGAGTATTTAGTGATGTCTTTTGGATTAACCAATGTCCCAGCTCAATTTCAATCTCATATGCAAACTATTTTTGGTCACCTTTTGGATATCTCAGTGATGATATATTTAGATGATATACTTATGTTTTCTAGGAATTTGGAAGAACATCAACAAGTGGTGCAAGAGGTCTTATAACAACTCCAGAAACATGGGCTTTATGCCAAAGAATCTAAATGCCAGTTCTACTTCCAATCTGTGGAATTCTTGAGAATAATTGTTTCAGGCAAAGGATTAGAGATGTGTCAAGATAAGGTCCAAAGTATTAAAGATTGGCCCATCCCAAAAACAGTTAAAGAAGTTCAAGCCTTCCTCAGGTTTGCAAATTTCTATCGACGCTTTATATGTAATTATTCAAAAATTGCACTGCTCCTTACAACTTTAACGCAAAAAGATAAAGGATTTTAATAGACGCTACAAGCGGACTGAGCATTTAAAGAACTCCAATCTAAATTCCTTCAAGCACCGATGTTACTCTACCCAAACTTTAACCAACCTTTTGTGGTGGAGACAGATGCATCTGATACTGCGACATGCGCAATTCTTTCACAGCACGGGGAGGATGGACACCTACATCCTTGTGCATTTAGGAGTTCTAAAATATTGTTAGCACAACAAAACTATGACATCTACAACAAAGAACTTTTAAGTGTAGTTTTGGCATTCCAATATTGGCGAGTTTACTTGAAAAGATCTTCGCATGAGATTCGGGTAATTTCTGATCACAAAAACTTGGAATACTTTCTCACAACCAAACAACTAAATCGACGTCAAGCTCGATGATCCAAATTTTTATCAACTTTTAATTTTGACATACAACATTGATCAAGTTCATTGAATGGCAGGGCGAATGCACTTTCAAGACAAATAGATGTTACAGAAAAAAAAAATAGAAAACACCAACTCTTTTTATGTATAGCTGCACTCAAATCTTGTGAACCGGTTTGGACTGATGCCCGTATCTTGAAACGAGTAAATGCGGCAACAGAGGAAGATGCCACTTTGTATCCAATACTAACATTCTTCAAGGGAGATTCAAATCAAAATCCAACAAACATCCGCCGCTGACTTCAAGGATATACCTTCACTAACGAAATCTTTTGTTTCCAAGAAATGATATGTACCAGATGATGAGGAACTTCAATGTCAAATTTTACGATCTAAGCACAATGCCCCTGCTGCGGGACACCAAGGACAAGCAAAGACCTTAGACTTATTCGCCTACTATTTGTCGGTATGTTCACCGCTACATTGACGGATGCGACCTTTGCCAATAATCAAAAGCTACACATCATGCTAGATATGGGTTGATGCAACCCATCCCAGCTGGCCAGGCACCTTGGAAAAAAATTTCTACTGATTTTATAGTTAAGTTACCAAATAGCAAAGAATACAATTCTATTATGGTCGTGGTGGATAAAAACACAAAGTTAGCTCATTTCATTCTTACAAAGGAAACAATTGATTCTAATGAAATAGCTTATTTATATTTGCATCATATCTGGAAACACCATGGAATGCCGGATAATGTAATATCAGATCGAGGTTTGATTTTTGTATCCAAATTTATGAGCAGATTATGTGAACTTCTCAAGATTCAGCCATTTCCAACAACAGCCTTCCATCTTCAAAGGAATGGACAAACTAAGAGGGTAAACCAAGTAGTAGAACAATTCTTGAGAATCTTTATCACAAGACGTCAAGATGATTGGACTCACCTCATTGTGTTGGCCGAATTTACATATAATAATGCATGTCATTCTGCAATATGATTTTCTCCATTTTATGCTACTTACGGTTATCATCCGACATTATCGTTTTTGACACCAACCACATCTACAGTTCCGACGGCAGAAGACCGAGTTTGGCACCTACAACAAGTACATGAGGAGCTAAAAACAATGATTAAGATGGCAGGGGAACAAGCCAAGCAAACTTATGATCGTAGAGTAAAGCTGCAACCAACGTTTAGAATTGGCAAAAAGGTCCTTCTTCGGAACAAGAATATTGCCACCACCGCGCTGTCCTAAAAATTGGATTATAAATTTTTGGAACCATTTATAGTGATATCAAAACTCTCAAACGTGATTTATCGCTTGAAATTACCAAAAACACTACGTATTCATAACGTCTTCCATGTTTTTTTTTTTGGCAGGATACCGGCAAGACACCATTTCAGGACGACACCATATACCGCCTCCACCAGTAATCACTCCCGACAGAGATGTGGAATGGGAGGTTTGTGAAATTCTTGATTCACAATTTTTTGGTCGCGGGAAGAAACTCTAGTATCTTGTTTCTTGGGAGGGTTATGGACCAGAGGAGCACTCCTAGGAGTCGACTGCAAATCTAGAGAATACATATGATGCTGTTGCAAAGTTCAATACACTCCATCCCAAAGCACCACAATCACATTTTCAATGAACACGACATGGACGATAAAAGAGGGGGTAATGTTACAAACTAGTTAGTAACAGCAAGACTTAATTGCGGTTACGACGGTTATGGTTAGTTGATCCTTCTCTTTCCTTTAAGAACCACGTGAGGAGGTTTGTTCCTCACGCAACATTTTGCTAATACAGACATAATGATTTTGATACTACTTGCCTAATCTTTTAATGCTTGCCATGAGCAATTTACGGAATGAGGTTCATAGAGTTTATGTTGGTTGATTTGGACGAAGTGTCAATCATGCAATTGCTGAACCTTGACACACACCCCCAGGGTAAATTTTAGATTTCTACCATCAAAAAGCTGAATTTGAGAATTTGGAATTCAGATTTGGACTGACTTAGAAATAGTGATTTAGTCTAGATTCATAAAAAGGTTCTAATTGAACAACACCCAATAAAAAAGCTTATATTTTTTGTAAACAAAAGTAAAAGTAAAAGTAATACTTTTCCCCCAAAACCTCATATTCAGTAAAATGGGAGTTTTCCATTGAAATGAGAGGTAATGTAAATGAAAGTTGATGAAAGGTTTTATGTCAATTCAACTCGATTTGAGCTAAATTGACCTAAAACCTTTCAGATTTTACCTAAAATTAGAAGGTTTTACTGCAATGTAGGTTGGCTCAACCTAAATTGCAGTAAAACCTTTCAAAACTAACTTGAAATTGAAATTTTTTATGTCTCCTTGGTTATTTTGGGAGGTGCCCAATCTCCCATTTTACTAAATATGAGGTTCCAAGCCAAGCTTTTTCAGTGGGTGTTGTTCAATTACAACCTTATTTTATGGTTCTAGACAAAATCAAGGTCTCTAAGTCCAAATCTGAATTCCAAATTCACAAATTCAACTATTTGATGGAAGATATCTAAAATTTAGCCCAAGGTGTGGTAGAATAGCTAAAAGGGTGTGGTACACATATCAATCCTCCAATAGTAATAATAATAATATTTCCCTTATTTTGGAGTTGGTCAATTTATATCCTCCACTACAGATTTAGTTTAAATTAGGCCATTAGGGTCTCTAAATCCAAGTATGAACTCAAAATTTCCAAATTCAACCTCTTGATGGTGTACATCTAAAAAAATTGACAAATGAAAAAGTTGAGACTTTTCACCCTAGCCTCACAAAACAACATCTCATCTAGCCCTAACCACTGGAAATGCAAGCCAATACTACAAGGACAAAGCCTGTAATCATGTAGCTAATTGTTTTACACACATGGTTGAGAACTTGCCCTTTTACTATTGAGTGTATAACTAATACTAACAACATGCACTCCTAAGCTTCAAAAGTAAGATTACCATTCCATGATAATAGAAAAAGCCTATACATTGTTGTTGAAAATAATAGGGTCCATTTTAAACAAAGATTGCATTGTATCTTAATTACTTGAAAATAATATGGATAAGGGGCAGTTGCAATATGCAAAACAAAATAAAAAGAGGAGGAAGATGGAGAATCCAATTTTTTCAGAAACTATTTTTCTTACTGCACTAATTTATGATTTTCATAGCTATTTGTTCTGCGATCTTGTGTTTATAATGATATTTGATAGCCACACAATTGGGATGTGCAATACTTCTAACCATTTTTTCACTTTCAAACCTTGAGGAGGAATTATGGGAAGTTAGGCTTGATCATCCAGTCATGCAAAAACTTGAGTTTTTTTTGTAAAAAACGGTATATGAACCAAAATACTCAATAAACTGAACTATTCTATGAAAAATAGAGTTGAAAATTTGGTTTTCTAAATGTACCAACAACATATCAAAAGCCATTCAAAATAAAAGAACAGAAAAAGAAATTGCAAAAGAACTTGCAAATAGATAACTAACAATATCCCTTCAATTGTGATCAACCTGTGGACGCACAACCCTATTTTTTCATGTATAATTGATTTGTGAACACCAATGTCACGTTCTAAGAATTATTGAACCTTGAATTAGGGAGGTTTTGTATCACTATTGACTTCAAGACTTACTTATAAAGCATAGATAGTAACATTTTATTCATTTTAGATACTACGTGGGAGTGTATATCTATTGCTGTATTTATGTCGTTTCTCCCTCACACCACTTCAAAAAAGAAATTAAAAAAATTGAAAGATTCAAAATTTCTTGGGTATCACATCCATTGGGCAATTCCACATCATTGATAGTATGCGTATGAATCATTTTGCTAAAATCACACTAGCCTTTGTAATATGACATCCTCAATCAATTTTGAATTTCACAACAATATTAAAGGGGAATGCGTAGCATAGCAAGCACCAACTGCTAATCATCATACTAGTGATATTACTAAAATCACAAGGACCTTTGTAATATCATATCTTGATCTCTATAATATCACATCTCTAATCTCTATAATATCACATCTCTAATCTCTGTGATATTATCACATCTTGTCCTCAATAATGTCACATATCTAATCTTTGTAATATCACATCTCTAGTCTTTGTGATATTATCACATAGATACAATTTGAAAACTTATAGAAATTTGTACTTTGCATTCTATCTAACATATGAAAATCCTAAGAAAATTCTAATGGTGAATGTGTAACTTAGCAAGCGCCAGCCGCTAGAAAATGTAGTTTTCTAGTTGAGCAGAATAAAATATCCAATAATTAATAGAAGGGGATTGATATGTCTACCACACCCTTTCAATTATTCTACCACACCCCTCAAGTAAATTTTAGATTTCTACCATCAAATAGTTGAATTTGAGAATTTGGAATTCAAATTTGGACTTAGAGACCTTGACTTTGTTTAGAACCATAAAAATAAGGTTGTAATTGAACAACACCCAATGAAAAAGCTTGGCTTGGGGAAAAGTATTACTTTTACTTTTGTTTATAAAAAAAGATAAGCTTTTTTATTGGGTGTTGTTCAATTAGAAACCTTTTTCTATTTCTAAATTAAATCACGCTCTTTGAGTCCAAATCTGAATTCCAAATTCTCAAATTCAACTTTTTGATGATAGAAATCAAAAATTTACCTAATGGGTGTGGTAGAATAGCTGAAAGGGTGTGGTAGACATATCAATCCCCTTATTAGAATGTCCCTTATTCACATCCAGAAACAATCTCGCCCTGCCCACCGTATTATCTATTTCCCTACAAATAGAAACCGGATCCTTTCCAAGTACTGGCCAGTGCCCAGTGAGAGCATTCCGGGCCCGGCAATGACACTCGTAACTCCAGCCATACCGGTATTGTCGGTCTATTTCCAGGCTTCAACTCTCACTAAGATATCCTCCTCTGCTGCCCGCTGCCCGTCACTGCTACTTGCTTCCGTCGATCCAGGGGAATGAAATCTCTTGGCAACTAGTTCCAGGCCTGAATTCTAACGAAATGACCGGAAAAGAAAATTCTAGGCCAATTTCGTCAAAGGTGTTTTTCTACGGGCATTTCAGCCAAGTTGCAACTGAAAAATTTGTTAAAATCATCTAGAATCGTATCAGATTCAGTGAATGTCGACAGGAACTAAAAATAATTCCAGAAAATTCTGTGAAAACGTTTATATTAAGTTAAATAGCAACTTTGTCAAACAAAAACAAAAACCATAACTTACTTTAATTCAGCGTTTAATTTCTAGGCAAATTTTGCCTAAATCTTATTGGCGATCAATACACTAAGAAATCTGTGTAAAAAACTGGATGAAATTGTCGGATCCTTCTTGGAGAAAAATCCTAACTTGCCGTGCTCTGGATGAAAGTATTAGCAGTTTTTTGGATGAACTTACGAGATTCCTTCAATCTTTCCAATTTTAGCCAGGTTTTTCTTACCTACCTGCACTCAAGGGTGCGGGTCGCTCTACCTTGACAAATACCAAAATTTAACCCTGATGTAAATTTAACTCTGATGTAGTTCATGTGGGATGTAATTTTGAAACAACATTCTTTGGTTTGTCCTACTCAATTGTCAACGGGCAATTAGCGATTTGAATGCCGGGTTTCGATGCTAACGCTACGGATTGCTAATGGAAGCTGGTTTGCCAGGTATAGTATTAATTTGCGAAAGCTACTCTATTAATACAAAGTAGCAAATCACGTCATGAATCGCAGGAATGTGCGGTTCTAGTCGATTCCCATCTGCTTCGGCAGGATTTGCCGCGATCTCCGACGAGCCCGTCTATAAAAATGGAACCCGTTTATAGTCAACGCGAGACACGCCCGCGGTGTGTCGGAAGCGGAGTCCTGCACGCTCCCGCCTCCCAGTCGGAACTCGGAACATCCAATGGATTGATTCTAGATCTTTGCTTTCTTGATAGTTCTGTTTCAATGCAGAACCGAAACAATTGATCGATCCGGTGGGCAAGAGCAGGCTGATTCGATCCAGGAAAGCTGCTGCGCTACAAAAGGTCTCATGATTGTCACTATCACTGCTTATCGAAGAAGATCTGAAATGTTATGAGCATCGAAGACGTATGGTGACGGGTGACCTTTATGATGAGCAAGAGATTGACATAATACGGAGTTCGGGCAAGCATGGGCTGCATGGCCGTAAAGTTGGGTGGAGTATAATTAATTGGAGCCACTTGCCGAATCCCGCACAATAAAACTGCCCCGGTAATGGATCTGTATCAGCTGGCATAAGTTACACGGCTTTTGCTGCTGCTGAGATGGGGAAGGGATTGAATTTGCTTCGGATTTGCTCTCTTCATTCGATCACAACCCTTCAAGCAAACGCTGCTGATCATACTACTGCCCCGGGGCCTGCTCTCGAGCGCTAGATCTGTCTTCACTAGCTATCTGCTCCTATTATGTTGCGAACGTGCCATCGATCCTCCTTCTAGTACGTTCGTGTTTAAACGCTTACTGGCTTCGCCATTCTTGTGTGTAATCTACATTATTGCCTCGCCGAAACTTGATTACCTTCCATGTAAGTTTCCCGTTGTGCAGTACCGCCCGGCAGCTAGTCTCGGTAGTCAATCAGTCAATGGCGTCACTCACGAGTCACGTCACTTGTGTGAGGCCTGCACTGCCTGACAGACTCAGTTTCTAAGTTACTACAGTACAGTGCAGTTATGTGCACAGGAGTGACAGGAGATCAGAACAAGACCGAAGTTAAATTTAGCCCTTACAAGTTACAATAAGTAACTGTGTTGGATTATGCAGGATTGCATGCTGGTACTGCTCGTTCGTGGGTGTGTTAACTTAGTACCAGCCTCGAGGTGGTTGTCTGTAATCTCTATAAACGCGTTATTGGTTAAATTGGGAAAAAGAGCACATTTTGGGACTTTTGAAGAATTAAGGTGGTCACCTTAATCTGAGCTCTAGCGTTATTTTTGAAGAATTAAGGTGGTCACCTTAATCCGAGCTCTAGCGTTATTTTTGGTACATGTGTCCTCACCTGAGAGGAGGAGTTTGCGAGGGAAAAAATCTTAGTGACTTAGATTGAATTTGATACCTTCAAGTCTGGTTTAAGGAGGCTATTTTGGATTAAGGTGAGATACAAAATGGTACCCATCGTTTTCCCATTTTAATGAATAACGAGTTCATATAAGTTAGTGGACTTTGACTCGTATTTATAAAGGTATTTACAGTTTGTAAATTTCTAGAAGTTTTCCTTTACAGCTGTACTTATGTAAACGTTACTGATTTCATTCTAGGAAAAATTTCATGGATACCCCTGAAGTTTGCAAGATACTCCTACTTTTTCAAAAGTATCACAAATACCCACCTTTGGAGGCTTGGACCAAAAACTTTAGGCGTTTGTTTTGTTATGCATGTCACAACACCATATTCATTAAAATGGGAGGATTGGGTACCTCTCAAAATAACCAAATGAGACATAAAACCTTTCTATTTAAGTCAATTTTGAAAGGTTTCATTGCAATTCTAAATCAAGCTAAATTGCAATAAAAAATTCAAATTTTAGGTCAAATTTGAAAGATTTTATGTCAATTCAACTCAATTTAAGCTAAATTGACATAAAACCTTTCAGATTTTACCTAAAATTAGAAGGTTTTACTGCAATTTAGGTCGACTTGACCTAAATTGCAATAAAACCTTTCAAAACTAACATGAAATTGAAAAGTTTATATCCCCTTTGGTTATTTTGGGAGGTGCCCAATCTCCCATTTTACTGAATATGAGGTTATTTCTCCTTTTGTGCGCACATTACTTCTTTCTTGTTGAGGGTGCATACAAATGACTAAAGGTAGAAGGGAAGTGGCATACACAACAAAACAAATGCCTAATTTTTTTGATCTAAGGGTATTTGTGATATTTCTAAAAAAACAATGGTATCTATGAAAATACTGCAAACTTTAGGGAATCAACGGTATCCGTGAAATTTTCCCTTCATTCTACTCCGCTAAGTGTGCTAAACATGCTATTTAAGGCCTAGTTCATACTAGCGACCGGACAAAACAATAAAAAAGTGGCACATGTTTAGTCTTTCATCCTCTAGAGCATTTTCACTTGTTGGAGAAGAAAGTTGCTACAAAATCGGAATGTTCATATAAGGTAGACATACTCATTCTTGAGCAACACTCAATTCTGCACCTTGCTTTTACGATGTTCATCATCCACTCTTGAACCCAAAGTGAAGAAGCTGCTTTAAGAGGGTTGGAATTGGGACTGTCAAGTGTCATCATAGGAACATATCCAAGCAGTTTCAAGGTTAGTTTACAGTTGTTTTTAGGGACCTTATGAGTTGCAACTTTGCCATTTAACCCTTAAGTGCTCATGTCGATTTCACCAAAATCAAGGCTTTTAGAGACTGACAACTTTGATGCATTGTATCTCAGTCAATCGGATGATCCACAAAAAGCAACCATTGAAAATAGTGAAACACCTACTTAGAAGAAGGCTTGCAAATTTTGGGAATAACTGACCGTGGAAGATGGGAGATTATAACATTTGATCAAACAACACGTGATGACAAAATCTCATTTTTTGGTAGGTAGTTGCTATTTGATGATTTTTACAAAATTTTGTAAGCCCTAGATAACTAGATTCATTTTAAATTTTGTGAGCAGCAACTCCAGCAAGATTAGATGTGAATGCACACACTTGTAAATTATTGAAAACTGCACTTCTTTTCATGCCAAGTTTTAGGGCTTCAAGTTGCTATTGCACAGAAAAGAATGACCGGCACAATCGCTGAGAATTGCCATAATAAGGATATAGAACATGCTTGAATCCTTGCCAACAACTTTCCCACTACCACAAAGCTTACAGAAGGAAGCTTGCGAGGGATTTTCACCGGTTGCAGCCTGTAAAACGCTACTTGCCACCACGCCCATGTTGCCCCATATGGTGTTTCACCAAATCAAATCTCTTTGCAGTGCTTGTACAACAATTTGATTTATTCACTATTACTCCATTGACATGGACAACTTGAATGCCTTCATAATTGTAGTTTGTAGCAAGACCAGAAAGTTAGATCCAATGCCTCAAAATAAGGCTTTAAATTAGGAGAGGCAATATATGGAGCATTAGGGAGCTCAGGGGTTAATATAAATTATTCTATAATACTCCTTTCCACAAAAATGACATTACATGATAGTTTGTTGAAATGCTAACCCTACAAGCTTTTTTCCTGAGTTTTCCGAGATCTTGAGGTATCCCAAACCCTTAAATAGTTGGGTATGGGTCTGTCTACTTTACCAAAGTTTGGAGCCACCCTCATAGCAAGCCCCAAAACTTCACTATCTTGTCCATAGACATGGCTATATTGATTGGTGAATGATGATATGACAAATTGAAGTACCAAACAAATCTAAAGTGTGAACACTGCAATAGACAAAACTGATATTTCAACCAATCAAGTTTGAGATAATTTTGATTGGTCGGAAGAGGGCCTAACTCATGCTAGGGCCACACAGAGCTAGAAACAGGTTGTTTGAACTGCATGTTTTTAAAAATGGTTGTTTCAACATCCATTTTCTAAAATTTGGGCCACATAGGGTTCCTAGTAAAGCAACTGCTTTCTTGGGTGGGGTTAGATGATATGCCATTTTGTGGGGGCCAAGGTAAAAAATTTCAATTTGTGTTACAAAAAAAGTAAAAGTAAAAATTTGTTCTCAATGCAATGGTCAATTTTGTTTTTGTCCATTATTCTAAACTAAAACCAAACCTCTAAATCCAAATCTAAACTCAAAACTCTAAAATTTTATCTCTTGATAATATATGTTTGAAACTCTTACTTTTTCTAGCAAATAAGAAATATGAGATTTTTCACCCTAGCCCCACAAAATGCCATCTAACCTCAACCCTTTTCTCTATATTAAAAAAAGAAAAAGAAAAACTACTACAAGTTTACAATAAGAGATAGTGACTTTTGAAATTCAAATGTTATGAAATTAAAACATGTTATATTTGATTGGACTTGCACAATACTACAATGATGATTGATTAATGCAGAACTGTATACACAAGAAAATATCAAATTTAGACTTTCACATGAAGCACATATTGCCTAAATGTTTGGTTTTGGTATGTACCTAATAAAGTATAATATTTGACAATTTACATATTTTATACCTATTGTAAGCTAGATGTTAAAAATATTAAAATTTTGTTGGAACTTTTGTAATTTTTGTATTTTGATATTATTTGTGATTTGTTCTTAAAATAAAGTAAATGTCCCAACAAATGTACAAAAGCAGAAATTTAAATTAAAGTATTGAATGCAATGTGGGTTGTATTAAACATATAAATTCTTAATCTTTGTTGCCCATTCTTTTAAAGTCTCTCTTTTTGTGTGAACTTTCAAAAAAAAATCAAGAATAAATATTTACATGAATTTGTATTTTACAAATTAAACCAAAACAACTCATAACCCTTAGCAATCAAACTTGAATTTACAACAAAAAAAATGCAAACCATTTGCAAAGTTTTGAGCCCTCCAAGAGCCCCCTACAAAGTATCCAAATGGGTCTTACAACATGTACTTACTGCAACAACCAAATCATTAATCTCCTATTTTTGTTCACCCTTTGAATTTCAATGCAATCATGAAAACTATACTATTATGTTATCCCTATTGGAGAAAAACTATTGGTACAAATGTACAATAGGACCATAAATTCTCCTTACACTATTTGAATAGATGAGTGAAGCACTTGGATAGTGAGTAGTGAGTACATTTACATACTTTATGAGTACAATGCATTTTTTGATTGTTTTGGGTTGTGCATGTGGCTTAGGTCCTTCATAGAGGGTAACTATGGGTATGAGTGTCCTTTTCTTGTACTCACGCTAGCCAATTAATAGCTTGGTTTGTTAAACATTAGGGGCTGTTGGAGGGCTCAAATTTTGCTAATGATCCTAAGTATGCATTTGAAAGAAATTCCTCCATCTTAAATGTTTCCAAATTTGTGAAACAATATACAAAAAGTAACTCTTGAAAATGAAAACAAATACAAAAACAAGATATTAGTACAAAGTTGAAACCCAATGTCCCACTTGTAATTATCTTGAGATGTGGTTCATTTGGTTTGAAAATAATTAAGTGTTTTTGTTCCCTAAACTCTTGTATGAGTCATTAGAGCAAAATTAATAAAATTGTAAATCCCACACATAATAGATATGCAGGAGAGAGTGCCATTTGGCAAATTTTCAGAATCATCATGCCCAAATAAGGAACTCTGGTTGGAACCGCCGGTTTCACTGGGGTTACAAAAAAGTAAAGGTGGCCTAAAAGTGAAGAACCCTGGAGTTTGACTAGGCCCAGCCCCAAAACTGCCAGTTTCTGGCCCTGTGTGGCCCGGCCTTCAGCTGGACTGCCCGAAAACCGTCCTTGTTCTCAAAGCCTCCCGCGCGCATGGGTGCGTAACCACGTACTGCCGGTACTGGAAATTATAATCATGTGTTATATATTTCAAACATAAAAAACTTCCCCATGATTCCCATGTAAGCAAATCAAAAATGTACTTCCTATGCAGAAACAGAAGCGCACACACTTTGCAGGGAAAAATGTACCCAGTTTGGTAAATGTAAATATACAAGACCTTTCACAAAAAGATCTCAAATCTTTTAGGTAAATTGGTAAAAACGGTACATTATGGGACTTATCACTATTTTCGATATTATGTACATTTTAGTGTATTACAAAAAAATGAGCGTGCATTTTTTTGTACAATAGTGAACTTTCAGTGATTGCCTCCAAGAACTTCAATAATTATAGTCTTACATTTATTGTATGTAAATCTAAGATGAAGTACAAAATAGTATCTTTTTTTTTTCGATTTTACCTAATATGGTGTTTTTGGCTTCACTTGCATAAATCCAATGACAAAATCCTTGTAAACCTTGCCCGGGGGTTTAAATCGGATCTATGTTTGAGTGTATATTGAGACTTTCTAAATTGTTGGACTTTGAGGGGTTAACCACTTAACCCTTTAAGGACCACGCAACCATATTTTGGTTGCAAAGAGTGGTTTTTGGCTTATAGATTGAAATCACTCAATAATTTGGAATTTGGGCTTGAAAAACACATGTGATCACAAGATTTTTGCATCCATCTAAAAAAATAACGATGGAATTAGGTATGTGAGTTGACAAATAATGGTGTTTATACATCATGACTGCAAAATACATATCTATTTTTTTTTGTCAAAGATGGATCAAAGCAACAACACAATACATCAGATGTGCGAGAAGAATTTCAACTTTCAATTTCACAATTTAAAATAATTTCAAATTGCTTAAAAAATACACTTGTATCGTTTTCCTATACAATAGTAGTATAATTGTAGTATTTGAAAATCTATTGAAATGGTGTTGTCATTTCATCTTTAAAATTTGTCATCTTACATTTAGGGCTAACTCTTGATTGTTTTCACCAATCAAATTTTCCAGAACAATTATCAAATTTTTTGTAGAACCATTTTAGGGTAAAATAGAAAGACAGGATTTTTGACCCTTTTTGTCCACTTAGCTACACCTTGTGATTGCTACTTTTGTCTATTTTGTGTGAAACTAGTCTTGTTGGAAAGGTGGAAAACCCTGCTTTTTAGAAATGTAAGGCTCTTCTCAATCAAAACTTGCGTGAAGTGTCAACATTCAAAACCACACAAGCATGAAACACTAAAGATTTTTGGCATACATCTCACTCAATCATTATAATATTTCACCTCCAACAGTAGATCTAGTTGAAATATTGATATATTACAAAAAACAAGGTATTCATTGCATTCATACAATTGGATTATTCAAGTTGAGTCCATATTTGATTCAATTACACATCTAAACTTACACCCCTTGTTTTTAGTGGATTTTGTGAAAATGGGTGTGGTCCTTAAAGGGTTAACCCTTAACGTTCCATGAGCATAGTAGGTACATTGCCATATAATTAGCATTTGTTACCAGTAAAAAGTTTAAATTTGGGATCACAAATAGCTCACTAAAATAGCATTGATTAATACTCTAACTTTTTTGTTGGTCTCAAATGTAATGACGATGTGGATCTATTCCAAGTACAAGAAATATACCTTGTATTGTATTAATTGCAAACGGTTTTTCAAATGTTTAAGGGTTAATATAACATTCCACTTGACCCTTAATCCCTCAAGGCCCAAGCAGCATATTTTGACATTCTAGCAATTTTGGGCACATCACTACAAATGGGTTTTTCATTTTATTTTATTTTTGAATTTTCACACACAAAGTATCCAAGGAGTAGCTTCAAGTCCCAACAATTTTCATAACTCTTGACTACATGGTTCAAAAATTAATGCATGATATGTTGTTTTTGTTACTTGTCAAGGCAGCCCAGGTAGCTCAAAAACTTCTTTAAAAATTACATTTCAAGTTTTTTTAATATATAAACTGATTCTTTAGATCTGTATATAGGTGAGAAGCTTTGAATCATTCAATTTCTATTAACAAGATGAAAGTTATGAGAAGTTTTAGTTTGCGGGTAAATGTGAAGTTTCTCAAAACCATACCTACCCGCAAACTAAAACTTCCCATAACTTTCATCTTGTTAATGGAAATTGAATAATTCAAAGCTTCTCACCTTTATATATAGATCTAAAAAATCAATTTATAAAAAAAAACTTAAAATGTAATTTTTAAAGAAGTTTTTGAGCTGCCCAAGCTGCCTGAGCTGCCTTGACAAGTAACAAAAACAACATATCATGTAGTAATTTTTGAACCATGTAGTCAAAAGTTATGAAAATTGTTGGGCCTTGTAGCTACTCCTTGGGTACTTTGTGTGTGAAAATTCAAAAAAAAAATTACCCATTTGTAGTGATTTGCCCAAAATTGCTAGAATGCCAATAAATGCTGTTTGGGCCTTGAGGGGTTAAAGGCCCAAGTGTCCCGTCAAAGAAAAAATGGGGTTTTGGGCATGTACCTAAAACTAAATTAGTGCTTGCAATTTTTTAAAACTTTGTGGAAGGTGAGAAAGTCAAAGACCTACATGGACATCTAAATTTTTCTTCATTCTCACATTTGGCAAAGAAATTATGCAAGAATTTATCAAAACTAGGGGAGGAGGGGCAATTTGGGTAGAGCCTATTTTTTGTAAGTGGATGTTGACTCCAAATAGGGTCAGCCCTTACAGGCACAAGGTGTGGCCACTTGGGAAAATGAAAGTGGAGTAAAAGGGGCCTGTTTGGGAGACTCCCAATCCTCCACCCCTTATAAAATTTGGTACTTTCATTTTTTGAGCAGTTTGTATATTTATATGTTTATTTTTTCTTTCTAAATTGTGGTAGCCTAAGATTCCTTGGTTTCTAGCATTTGGATTAGCATAATTCAAATTTCTAATTTTACATACATCCTCCAATTTTGCCTACTGTGTTTGCAAGTTTCATATTCTTCAAGAATTCAAAGATTTTTTGAAGTATGTTGTTCACTTCCAATTCATTTGGAAATTCTCCCACACATACCTAACTTGGGCTTCTACATGAAATAATTACACCTCAACTTTGTATAGAGCAATTTTTTTACTATAAGAGTGGTCAAAGGCTTTTGAAATGTTGGGCAAGAAGGAAAAAATCTTTGTTTCTTTACTTTGAAGGTACAGGTCTCCCTAGTGTACATCTAAAGTGAGCTAATCCTTTTCCCACTAGTACTTCTTGTAGTCTAAAACAAGATCCTATGGTTGGAATTTAAAATTAAAAATTAAAAAAAAAAAAAAAAAAAAAAAAAAAAAAAAAAAAAAAACTCAAAAATGAATCTTTTATGCAATACAAATGTGGATTTAGGGTTTCAACCAATTTGTTTCAAGGGTGCACCTTAACCCCTCAAGGCCAAAGGGGACCAAATCTGTCCCTCTTTGTTTGTAATTTGGGATGCCTAAATTTTCTTCATGATTAATTACAATGGTTTTTTTTTTAAGTTCTTGTTGAAGTCTTGTTTTAGTATCAAAAGTTTGATTTTGAAAATGACTAATTATGATTTTTCTATTTAAGATTTTGTGCAAAGGTGTCCATTGCAAATCTTCACTTTCTAGTGTTGAGAGCTCTTGGAAATGAGCCTAAAGTACACTAGAACTTGGAGAAACAATCACATTAGAAATTCAATTTGAAAAGATGTAGAGTAGATTTTGAGAAGCCGTAAATTGGTGAGGGTTACACATGTTGTACTTTACATACTCATATTTTTTGGTATCCTCAATTTTAAAGTTGAGATGTGAAAAGAGGATTGAAAGGCTTCAAATCACTTTCACAGTTCTAATACCCTCTTGATCAAATGTTATAATCTTTCAATCCATAAGTGATATTGCTAGGTTTTCTTTTCCTATGTGATCTCTAACATATCTATTTTGAATTTTTATGGTTACAATTTTAAAAAAATTAATGCAACTTATCAAAATGTTGAATTTTTTTTCATCCAAGAACAGATTTTGAGATACTTGGGAAAGTGCATGGGCCTTGGGGGTTAAACGGCTACCTCTAGAACCTTGTTCTGAAACAAGTTTGAACTAATCAAATGCAAGGAAATGGCATCTTTTTGAAATCTTTCTCAAAGCCAACTCTTGTTGGTTTTTAGAACCATCTACTCTACCATTATCGAGGAGTAACCGTTTTTGGTATTTCTACCTTACATGATTGTTCTTGAAAATAAAAATGATAATGAATAATTGAGATGATGCAGCTTGAGTACTATCTTCATTATTAGATAATCTCTTGTCAAAATAATCTCAATCATCTCATAATAAGGGAATTCAAATATTGAATATGTCCCATTTTTGATACAGTATGCCCAGTCTCATGGGGTTCACTCTAGGGTTTTTTTTAAGGATATCAACTCATGAAAGTAATGGCAAAATTTTTGATGGTAATTCACTTAAGTGGCTATTTTGGAAAAACATTTCAAGAAGAATGTTTTATTTAGGAAGAAGAGTGAATAGAATATAGGCTATAAATGGTTCTTTTTTACACAAGTATGGAGGCAATTCAATACATTTATCAACAATATATTTGTCCATGATAGTGATTTAGACGTATTAGTTATTGGCATTCTCTGCCACTAAGTTGTTGAAGTGTGGCAATACGTTAGTAGCTTTCCTTGAAGTAAAAGGCAATGTGAGCAACAAACTTGTCCAAGTATTGGCAATCTGAGCAACATTCTTCTATAAGTGTCTCTCTAGTATGTACCTCAATTGCACTTTGTCCTCATACAACTATATATTTAGTATTTCTAACAAGCATTCCTACTTTTAAAATCCAAAACTATACTTTCCGCAAAATGATGGCTACAAGGAATTGGGGACTTCAAATAATATAATAAACAATTACATACACCTATCACAAAAGCTTGAAAACCCTAAGCAAACAGGTGGCCATACTCATAAATTGCATAACTAAGCATATGGCTAAGGGAGTAATAGCGCAAATGAAGTGCATTGGCCATAACTTTTAAAAATTTACTTCAAGTAAAATGTGAGAGATGAAGTATGTGGCTAGCAAGACACCTATACTATTTGATTGCAAATTGGATGGGCAATGCCAATCAACCAGTAAGGGAATATGTATATGGTTTTCAATCAAAGCTTGGCCATATGGTTATCAATTGCAAATGAACATTAGCTATAAAGACACTCTTTTTTGTTTTTTTCCTTTGGTGATAATGAAGCACATTTTTTTCAATCAAAAGGTTGTATTTAGCCAATAAAAAAAGCACTGGTTCACCCATTCATCATCTTTTTATGTACGACCATTTGTTTCAGGGGAAACTTTGATGGATACTCTTGAAGGTTGCAATATGTGTACAAATGCCCCTAGTTTTTTAGAAATTGCATAAACATTGTTGTACCAAAAATTTCAGGTGTTTGCTTTGTTGTGCATGTCGCGTCCTTTCCCTATGTGCGCACGCTACTTGTTTTTTGTTTTGTTGCACTCCTTGCTTCAACAATGGTCACAAAGGAGTGACTTGCACCACAAAATAACCACCTAAAAATTCATGTTCAATGGTATTTATGCAATTTCTAAAAAACCAAGGGCATTTGAGCAAATTTTGCAAAGTTTAGGAGTATCCATTAAAACTTCCCTTGTTTTAACCCTTAATCATAAGGCTAGTCACCATCACCGCCCCTCTACAACACATCTACAGTGTTTTATAATTGTGTGGCAAGTGCCTCTCATTATAATATTGTTTCTAAAAGTTGCAAAAGTGAACATGCATGATGCCCTCATGAAAATTACAAGAAAAACATGGGACCTTACATTATTTATGTGAATCTTCTCACAATTTGGGTTACCTAAAAATATGAATGCATTTGGTGAGATTTTTTTTGGCCTTCCATGATGGACCATGTGTTTATGATCACTTCTGAAAAACCAAATGAAAAATGGCTATTTCCCATCCTAGAGGTTTTTTTAAAGTTATACAAGGGACAAAAATCGTCCTCCCACGCATTTAACCCCTGAGCGCCCATGAGACATTATAATGTTTTTTCAAAAATCAGATTAACGCAAGTTTGACTGAAGTAATCTCATTGCTCCTTTGATGAAACCACCTCCAATCAAGCCCATCACGATGGAAATGATTCCTATTAACAATTTGTATGATTTCAACCTTGTAGATTGTATTTTTCAGTTCATAGGGGCATTTTGATTGCAAGAAGGTTTATCTAAACCGGATTTTGAGCTAGACGCTCAGGGGTTAAGGGTCTTTAGAGTAACTTTTTATACTCATCGGTGCAAGCTACAGCAAGCAATTATACTTTGTTGGTACTTTGTTAGATAAAAACGTCCAGGGTAGGAAAGTAAAAAACAGAAAAAGAAGAAAGAAAATCGTTTTGTAAGAGGGATTGCTACATACTAGTCAAAATAGAGTTTGGCAAATCTGCACAAAATCTCTGCTTGACTCTAGATTCCAGATGGCGTGGGTTCTCTGGACCGCATAAAATCTGCTTGCAATGTCTTTCGACCTTTTTCCAGATTGTCGAATGATAAAGTAGTAATGCGTGTTTGTAGTTTGTACAGTACCCTATGCTCGCTTGACGAAGTCCAAGAGCAAAGAGTCTTATCGGCTTATCCCTCCTCTAATAGGGGATTTCATATATCTCAAAAAAACGATGAACTAATGGTAGTGAACGGTGAACGAAAACTCATTCATTGGTGAATACGCTATGATGACCTTCAGGAGGTCGTCATGACTCATTTATGGAGTGCTTTGCTCACGTTTTCACAAATCTTATTCATGTGGATAATTTTGGTGCAGAATGCCATAATTGAAACCCCATAATATCTCAAGATTACAATCACATGTAGAGTGTAGACATGATGTTCTAGGGCACCAAGAGTTTGAACTCTGTGGTTTGGTGACCCATGACCTTATTGCTACTAATTTAGAGCATCATCAATGTGTACACTGCAAATGGGACTCGGAAGTAGCCAGTCCTACGTCACTCCCCGCCCCTTGAGTATGTAGTTTCTTTCACCGGCCGGATCCTCCCAATGTTGACGCAACTCCCATCCCATATTCAAGCACGGTAGTAGAAGAATGTAAGTACTTGCAAGTTGTTGCTAGGAAATTGCAAGCTATTGCAAGCTATAACAAGCAACGTGTCACTCCATCAGCAAATGCAGTGCGCACTGGGAAAACTAGCAGGGGCACAAGAAAATGAGACAATATGCTGCTCCAAGAGGTGGTTCTAGCGGGGTCAAGTCTAGCGTTTTTGTTCTAGTGGCGACGTTAGAGCCCTAAAAGTACTTATAGTTCCCATTAAAATGGCCCCCACCCAAAGAAATGTAGGACTAGCCCATTCTTAGTGCACACATTGATGATGCTCTTAGTGTGTGTTCCAAAACAAGCAATTTTTTTATCATACAAAAGGCTAAGGTAAGAGGCTCATGAATGGAGCATCTAAGGGCTGAAATTGAATTTGTGGAGGTGAAACTTCTTGAAATAATTTTCAATAAATTTTTCTTAAAAGACAAGGAATTGTCATCTACCCTAAGTTGTTTCAAATTTTTGGAATTTGTGAAATTAGTTATAAGATTTTGAAGTGGAAAGGCCATGGGGCTCTGATGTGGTGCACCTCCTCAAATGTATATTATATGTACATTGTTGAAGGGCTATGAAAAACAACATGTACAAACAGAGTACACTTGAGGAAGTGCACCATTTTAGAGCCTGCATGCTTTTAGAACCTCCTACCCTCACTAGTAACTTTCATGTTGCATGTATGTTGAAGAACCACAAAAATAGTATATAAATTACAGAGCCATGCATAGAAGTGCGCTATAAATTAACCTGTAAAGCATTGAACACACTTTTTTGGTAACATAGCAATTCTGGACAGCTCATTACCAATGGGCTTTTCATTTTTTTTCTTTGAAATTTTCACTCATGATGTGTCCAAGGAGTAGCTTTAAGGCCCAACAATTTTCATAACTTTTGACTTCATGGCTCAAAAGTTGTTGCATGATATGTAGTTTTCTTTGCTTGGGGGGCAACCAAAAAACATTTCTAAAAATTAATCTTTTTGAATTTTTTTTTTTGGAAATTGGTTCTTTAGATTTATATACTTGGGAAGCTTTTAATCATTCCATTTTTATTAATGAGATGAAAGTCATAAGGAGATTTTGTTTGCAGGCAATTATGGATTCTTTACTCTAAAATAAACTTTGAAGTTCATTAATTTACTCAATTTTCAATATTTGAAAGAAAAAAAAATACTCAAAGATGTAGATTATTTATCACAACATTACAACCATTAGGATTGACATTTTTCATTTCCACAATGAAGTTCTTAACAATTTAGTGGTTTGAATAATTCTCTACTTCTTTTTACTTACTATTGGTTTTCCATGTGTTTCACAATTCCAAATGATACAAATTTTTTTAAGTGTGTACCCAACTTGCTTTGATGAACAAATCCAACAAATTACTACCATTTTGGAGTTTCTTTCATACAAATATGACCTTGTGAAGTGCAACTGTGCGGAGTTTTGTGGAGACAAAAAATGACTTTTTGTCAATTTAGACTCAAATATCTTACAATCTACATGGGGAAAACTCCTAATTTATTTTTCACATTTTTTGATACTAGTGTAGTACAAGATCTTACAGCTACATTTGTCAAAAAAGTTTTTTTTCCTAAGATTTGATACTTATACAAGAAATGACAGTTTTGGAGCGGTTGTGGTGAAAATTTGAGTTTAGTGCTTTAATAGGGTCAATAAAATCAAAATTTGGAAATTAAATTCTGGAAGAAATTGTAAGAAGCACAAATATAATAAGGATTTCAATTTCCTGAAACTGGGCAATGTTAGTAACCATAACCGATTTTGACGCAGCATGGAAGTTGGCCTAAAAATCAAGTTCCAAAGACAGTGACTGGTGATGCTCAGTGCTTACCGTAAGAACAACCATTCGTGCAACCACCGCACACGTGTCTGAGTTGGCTATGTTGAGGAAGTTGAAGATAAACAGGCCAATGGTGAAGTGCCACAATTCCATGACCAGTGTAAAGTTGCTAACCTCCAGATCCCAGAATCTGATCTGCCTGCAGATCCTGTCTTTTGGCAGTAGAATGTATGGTTCATTTCGTCCATTTTGTCAAAATTTGTCAATCGTTCTTCAGTTCAAAAGCTGTGTTTTGTCACCTTGCTGCGTCATCGAGACTTCCACCAGGGCTTGGTCAAGTCAAGTGACTCACCGAGCTTACTAATCATTCTACTGTAGTATGTGAAGATGTGGACCCAAGCTCTACAAACTCCAATTCTGTTTAACCAACGCAAAAAGTAAAAAGAAACTGTCCCTATCATGTGATTAGTTTGTTTTATCTCCTATCAACTTTACTTATGTAGTTCAGGTTCTCAAGACCACCTATGAACGTAGGTCTCCCAACTCAAGTTGAAGATTCTGGTGGTAAGGTAGGAGGTCCATAAGCCGACCGACCATTTAAGGGTACCTAACTCATCCATGACATTGATAGATATTTGAAAGAGAATGTCACTTGTTCCTGGATTGCAAACGTAATTAGAGCTTGGGCAATTTTCAAGCCTCCTACCTTTAAAAACATAACTTTCTTGGTTTTCTCCCACTTTGAGAAAATGGAGGCCACATCTGGGAGGTTGGGATGATCGCATGATCAATTTTGGAAGCCAGTTCAAATGCATGTGTGACATACCCCATGGTTATCTCTAGAAGGAGAACACCTCCAGGATGTTGTTGTATTGTATACGATTTCTTGTGTTGCATAGGGATGCGGTATTTGGGTAGCACATGAATCCCATTGGAGCTTTATATTTTAAGCCAAATCACAAACATACTACCAATCAATTAGAATTTTTTGGGGAATATTTGGAATTTGTTATAAAGCTATTTTCCCAAACACTAAATGGTCCTTGTATGAATACAACCAACACTTTTGGTAGGCAACATCCTTTAGGGGTTAATGTCTGTGACTCTCTTCATGATGCCAAGGCTACACATGTTAAAACACCTAGTTTGAAATTGATGAAGAAACAATTTTTATTTTTGGAAAACTTAGAGACAATTACCTTTTCAAGGTTTCATCTATTGTTCTATTAAAGATAACCTCTTCATCAGTTCAAGGTAGGAGGTTTGAGATGCTCGTCCGTGAATTCTCAAAAACACCAATTTTGAATAGACTAAAAAAGTGGGCATAGAAAATCAAAAAAATCTACTTATATCATACAAAAATAAATGCCGCCACCAATTTTTTGCAAAATGTTCTTTCAAATTGGTGTGGCCTGGTCTTGATGCCGTGGCCAAATAGGCCAAAACAACAAGTTTGAAATGAATGGAGAAGTAACTTGTATTTTCGGAAAATTTGGAGACAATCACTTCATTTATTATTTTACTAAAAATAACCTCTCCACTATTCTAGGACAAGAGGTCTGTGATGCCAATTTGTGAATTCTTATAAACATTGGTTTTGAATAGACCATAAACTATTTAACGTAAAAAATCAAAGAATTTATTTTTACACGCAAGAGTAAACACCACCACTTACTTTTTACAAAATTGACATTTCAAAATGCCGGTTTAGTTTTATGTGGCCCGGCCTTGACACGGTCTTGTTTGTGGAGCCAAGGTGCAAAGCTATGCTTTATACATGCCATAAAATGTAAGAGTTTTGGATGATACCATTAGGAGATAGAATATAGGAATTTGGAATTCACATTAGGATTTACAAGTCTTGATTAAGCCTAGGACCCCTAGAGGGAAATAAAAATGAAAAACTCCAAATAGGGGTAAATTCTCACTTTTATTCTTGTTCAGAAAATGTTGGAGCTTTTTACCTTGGCCCCACAAACAAGATATTAGAGTCATCAAGTCTACTACGAGGTTTGATGAAATTCTCTTTAGGACACTCCTTGGCTGCTTTTTGTCTCCTACCCAAAGTTGAGGTCTTGATGCAATCTTTTTTTGGGAGAATTTTTGCAGGAACCTTACTTCGTTTAATTCTTAATTCCTTAACACTAAATAAACAAGTGAACAGAATAGTAACCAAATCCATCTTAAAGAAATACTCTCTCTGTCCCATTATAAACCTTCAAAAAACTTTTCCATGAGGGATTAACTGTATTTTTAGTCATTATGCTAGTGACAAATGCATTCTAGAATCAATATACCATTTACCAAATATTTGCAAAATCTCAAGTTTTTATGTTGCCTTTTAGACTCTCATCTTCCATGCAAAAAGTACCATTTTTGTGCATTGTTTGTGAAAAATACTGGCTCCTCATTATTTTAGTTTTTGTAATGATGTCACATGCATTCTAGAATAAATGTACCATCTACCAAATGTATGCAAAATCTCCAGCTTTGATGTTGCCGTTTGGTCACCCAAATTCCATGCAAAAAGTATCATATTTGTACATGTTGCTAGCTCCTCATTATTGATGATTTAAAGATTAGTAGCAACAATGGTACCTCATATGGGCAAGGCCAAGCTTGTCAAGAGAGGAATGCTCTCTAATTGCTTAACTTGCCCCCATGAGATCATTGGACATGACAAACGCTTTCTCAACAATTGAAATTAGCAAAAAGGAGCTTTTTAGTGAGACAAGAACTATGCTTGATTTGGAGGTTTATATTGGGACAAAGGGAGTATAAGTTCTTCAATGTGGTTTGCAACTAACAACTGGTTTTATGGATGAATATACACAAGTGGATATTTTTATCCAATTTCCCCTTAACTACGTGTTGTCTAGGGTGCATGTTGTTGATCAAGAAAACAAACAAATTCTCAACAAAGTTCACTACAAAGGAGCATACTAGTGTTTGCTTCTTATCCAATGGATTTAAATGAATGTTTTAGTGATGGGTGTTGTAGAAAATGCCATTCACTATAAAAACTAAGACTAAGTTGCAAGACAACATCAATTAATTTTTCATGTTTTTTCCTAATGTCTTTGTTTTTGTATAATTCAAATGATTTCTTTAATATCAAGGTCCAAAGAGAACCAACATTTAGTACATTGTCAGCTAGTTAAATTTACAAAAAAACTGGTTGAAACTTCAAACTACTAGATATTAACCAGCTCGATTTAAAAAATAATAAACTCATGATAGTATTTTAGAAGTTAAATATAAGAAATTTGTTGAAGATAATTAGTGCATGCTTGTTAAAAACTACTTGGTAACAGGAAATGACAAATTTTAGCCCACTACGTTAAAATTTCTTCTCAAACATTGCTTGAAACCAAAGATTTGAGTATGTAGGTGTGCAATTATCATACAAAGAATGAAATTCTTTTAATAAGATTTTCAAAGACGCACTTTTAGGATAAGAACACAAAAAACACTAAAGGATATGTTCACACTTGATGTTAGAAGGAATATTAACGGAGAAAAAATAGATGCATTTGAACACACTTTTAGACTTCATTCATATTGCTAATACCCTTCCTAACACTAAGTGTGAACGTATACTAACTAGAAAACACAAAAATTGACTTCTTAACCCCTAAAGGACCATTTGTCCCCTCAGGGGAAAAATAGGATTTCGGGCATGAACTTACAACTAAACTACTTTGTATGATTTTTTGAAATTTTTATGGAAGATGGGCAACTCATAGATCTACGTGGGCATCTAATTTTTTCTTTGTTTTGACACTTATTGAAGAAGTTTAAAAAAGGAATTTGTGGAAAAAGGTCAAGATTGGGCAGCCCAAAAAAATTTAAAAAATTGCATTTAAAAAAATAAAAATATGAAATAGGTTCTTTAGACTTATATATAGGTGGGGAGCTTTGAATCATTCAATTTTCATTGATGTGGTGAAAGTTATGAGAAGTTTTTGTTTGCGGGTAGATATGGTTTCTCTCAAAACTACACCTACTTGCAAACAAATACTTCTCATAACTTTCATCTCATCAATGAAAATTGAATGATTCAAAGCTCCCCACCTATATATAAGTCTAAAGAACCTTTTTCATATTTTTATTTTTTTAAACTAGAATTTTCAAAGAAGTTTTTGGGCTCCCTGATCTCGCCCGTTTTCCACAAATTCATTTTTAACTTCTTCATAAAGTGTCAAAATGAAGAAAAAATGAGATGCCCATGTAGATCTTTGAATTGCCCATTCCATAAAAGTTTCAGAAAATCATACAAAGTAGTTTAGTTAAAAATTCATGCCCAAAATCCCATTTGTCCCTGGAGGAGACAGTTGGTCCTTTAGGGGTTAAGACTTTTTAATCCTTGAGCGCCCAGAGTTGAAACTAAAAAAAGCTTGACTTGTGTGCACTATGCAATCAAAGTGCCCATGTGAGTTGAAAAATACGATCCACAAGATCGGATTATATGAATTGTTAGTGGAAAGCGTCTCCATTATGCTGGACTTGATTGGAAGTGGTTTCATCAAAAATGCAATGAGATTATATCAATCAAAATTGAGTTGGCCCAGCTTCTTGAGAGACATTATAATGTCTCTTGGGCGCTTAGGAGTTAACCCTTAAGCGCCCATCGACAATATACTGTTGATGGGGCCCACAACTTAATCTTGTTTTTTTAAAAATTTGTACGGTGAAAATAGCCATGGTTGGTCCCCATCAGCAGAGAATGTAGTCCTTTTTCAAATCCTACGGTCACTTTTTTTTGAATGTAATTTTCCAAGCCGTGGTAGCCATTAAACCCCCCATTTTCTCCTAAATCCAAAAATAACTTTGGGCGCTCAAGGGCTAACTCCTGAGCGCCCACATGTGATAAATGGGGCGCTCAGTTTTTGTAAATGTCCATGTTTGACTCTTATCCTCTTCTTAATGGTAAAGTCAAAGGACTTGTACTTTTTCATGTACCTTTATGCATGTGTCTACTACCACTCAAAAAAATTCAAGCTATTTAACTCTACTTAGGTAATTCTTTTATTAAACTAAGTACACAAGGATATGGATTTGAGTGAATATGGCCTGAGTGCTCAGGGGTTAAGACAAGATCATTGAAGAGGCAACTCTATGGTTTGGTGTTGGCCTAACCTGCTATCCGCAGGAAGAGGATTTCTTTTTCTTTTCAATTTCGTTAACGTTCAATAAATGGTTTGAAGTATATATATGTATATGCTTTTTTTGGGGTGTAAATGCGGCTAAAGTGCTGCCGTGTAACCACTTTGTGCAGCAACATGAGCTAATAATCAGGCCTAACTTACTTTGCTACAACTTCCCACCAACTTTGGATTGGCAAACCCAAAATTGCAAAGATCTGGCCCGGATCTGGCCATAGTGGCACCCCCACCAAAACAACAATCATATCTGTTCCCCCCCTCCGAACAGCTGGCCCCACATATGATTTAGTAACCATGATGGATGGATCACTGTGGCTTGCCCTGCCTGTAGCATTCTACAGTATTTTGCACATGGGCACCAGTAGTATTGCTTCAAAAAGTTGAAAAAGTCAATAGTGCATGGTGCCCTCATGAAAATTGCAAGAAGGACAACTCGGAAGCTAACACCATGTATCACAATTTGGGTTACAAAATAAAATGAATGTATCTCAAGAGGTAAATTTTTGCCTTCCATGATGCACTACGCTTTTATGATCACTTCTGAAAAAAATCAAATCAAAACTGGTCTTTTTTGGGATACAGAGTTGGAGGCAATGGAGGTTTTTCGTTTGTGCCAACATGTAGGGGTTAATAAATGGCTTTTTGCTTTTAAAAAAACCTTTGGGCTAACTTACATGTGCAAAAAAGTAATTCAAACTTCACACTGAGATGTTTCACGTCTTTCTTGAAGGTTTTATGGTTTTTTGGTAAATATGTTCCCTAAATTTGGCTACTTTTTGAGAACACAGCTTCCAACGACCACCCGTCCACCCGTCCACCCGCTTTCCGTTACTACCTATTCGATCTAACGGCATTCATCCATCAACCTTCTTTCATTCATTCGTTCACCTTGTTTCATCCAACCACCTTCCCTGAGCTCTTCGCAAGGGAAGGAGCGGGATGAGCGGGATGAGCGGGATGAGCTCCTGGCGACGACGATGACGACGATGGGAGCTTGGGAGGGAGGGGTGAAGGAAGGAAGGCAGGCGCCGCAGGCCTGGCGCCGATCTTCCGGGTAATAAGTTTATTTGCAAATCGAATCGGAATCCAGGGCGATCATACCACTCCCGCAACGAATCATGGCGTCGTGGGATCACTCCCACTCCCTCCACTCACAACGACAAACCACCACCTGCAGCTTCTGCTGCTGCGGAGGAAATGATCGACCACCTCACACAGCCACCTCCAGCCTTCGTCGTTGTCGTCGTTGTCGTCGTTGTCGTCGTTGCTGAGATTGCCCCGACATCGGCCTGGATTCGGACACAGCTTGGTAGACTTCACACCTGCGCGTGGATTCGAAGTTGAATCGGGGTCGAGTTTCGGGAGTAGGTGATTGCGAACTTTGCAGCATGCAGATGAGGTGAAGGCGGCAGTGACCCGACGTCGGCGATGCATGCTGAGAGGTTTGTGTTCTTGGTGTGTGGGCTTTGGAAATTTATGCATGAGGTTCGGATGCGGAACACTCGGCGACGGCAGTATCGAAGTGCATTTGTGTGGGTGTCTGTTTGAATGGTCCTGGACACTTCTGCTGTTCGAAGTTGGAAAGGTGGAAATGTTATTCGGAATGAGAGGTGAAGTAAAAGCACTTGGGGTTTGATTTCTGAGAAAACAGAAACTTCGTGAGAATCATCTGGGTGTGTACGAGATTAGTAAAGTCTGCAATGGTTGGACTCTCCCGACCGTGTACGCTTGGGCTGTGTAGCAGCAATCAAGAAACAATTCCGACGCAACAAACGACGTCACTCCAGGAAAACTTTAGCTTCATTATGACGATTGTACTGCTGTTGCAAGATTCTTGGGCATTGTGACCAGTGCCCGAATTCGGAAGCGCAGTAGATCTGCCTGTCGGGTAACTCTGACACCAATCTGTAGTTGGAATAGCAAATTTTTATACCATGAAAACACGATTTCTCAAGGGCCAGGTGCGCGATTAGTTTCGAAGAGCGTGTACGATCGTTTTGAGCGACCTAACTTCCATCAGAGTGAGCGTGTGTGAATGAGCGCGGCTCCGAATCAGGAAAGAAAATCTGTGAGAGAGACTGTTTGGACAGATGCAGACCTGTGAGATATTCTTCACGGGATTCTCGACTAGCGCTTCTATTAATTTGTTACCAACTGTGAAGAAAGCGACCCTGAGTTTGGGGAGCTTTGATTAGTTAGTAACAAAGTTACACTCTCCCTTCTCCGCGCTGTCATATTCACGATTAATATGACTGGTATTTAAACATTCGCGAGGTTTTTGATTATTGCTTGTGCGTGATCATTTCCCTAAACTATTCGCTGTTCACGAGTATGCAGCCCATTTTAAGTGGTTTCAATTTGGTTGTGTCAATTGCAGGTGTGTATCAGTAGTAATTACGGTGGGAGATTATTATGGGGAAAGGGGATACGAAACGCAATCTCTTCGTAGCAGTAAGGGCGGCGTGGACCACGCAGTTGGTTTCGTGTTCTCAGTATCTCGCCACACCAGGTCAGAATGAAGGAGGAATTTTTTTTGAGGGCCCCATGGCACGCCAATGCGCCATCCCCGTCCGACCTCTACCCCTAACAACCCCACTCGGCGCTCTCTGCGTCAGAAGACGCAGCGATGAGTGTCGTATCACTTCAATGGGCGACTAACGATTAGGGTGACGAGATGGAGAACTAGGACGGTAGGACGGTAGAAGATTGTGAGATGTTTCTTGTGAAATGGCGCACCCGTAGCTTGTCTGTTCAAGCACGTGTGCCTCTAGTTAGCACCCGGCATTCACCGAGATCTCCAGCTGCTGGGTTATGGCGGTACAGGCAGGGCTGCTCCGGAGGTGGCTGATTTTGAGACGCACCAAATTTTCGGGAGACACAAGGCCAACCACGAGCAGTCGCTGATTTCGCACGATCTGCCACTATCTGTATTGCAAATTGTGACTTAAGGCTCTTAGCAGCTGCTGCAAATTGCGAGGTGGGCTTGACTTTGCCATGGTAACATTGCTGTATGAGAATCAATGCCGGGTTATCTCGAAATAGTTTGATGGTGAGGGTCCATCGTTAACCTCACTCTTTAGGTCAAAAGGTCTCCTGTAAGGTAGAACTTTGCGTCGTTTCAAGCATTTTCACATGAGTTTTTCGGAGGCCACTATAGACCTGTCGAGAGATCTTTGATCAAATTTTGATCATTATGCTTGAATTTCTTACGAGGTTGTTAATCACTGATAAAGACCCCATGTGGCCATAGATTTTAAGCTCAGTCATGTTTACACACACCTTGCAATTTGAAGGTCAATTGAGTGCATTGGAAGGGACGATTTGCTGTTGTTATTAAGCACACTCATCATCGTGTTTTGGCTGTTTTGGTTTCAGGTTGTAATTACGGAAGGAGTTTTGCTTCCTCGCAGGGTCACGGATGTTCTAAGTGTACTACCCAAGCGCTTCCTGGGCACCTGTTTTAATGCTAAAGGGTATGGGATTCAACTTATTTCCTTCTGACTTACGCACGAATCCTTTTAGGAACTGATTAACTTTTTAGTTTCTTAGTGTGTGTCTTTGAACAGCAGCAACTTGGACGCTCAAGTTTGTTTGAAGGTGAATTTTGTTTTGTTGAGTGAACGTGTTGCAGGTTATAGGGAATTTTTGTTATGCGGTTTGGGTGGATCCTGCGAGAGTATCCGATATTGATGCGGAGGTGATGACCGATGCAGGGCACCTCCTCCCTTTTCTACTTACTAACCGCGTCCGAGCTCAGTGTTGTGCCCACATGGGCCGCAATTTTGACGAGATTATGAAACAGTCATCTCAGGTACGAGCCAGACAAAACGTCCTCATTCTGGTTTTGATTCGTCTCTATATCACGAAGCAATGTCCTGTTTTTTCTGGACTAGCATGCTGCAAACTCTGCTTACATTTCCCTTTCTTCTTTTTCTTGTTTAGATTGCAAATTCTCTGTGACAGGAATACTGACCGCATGCGGTGGTGTGTTTACCCTGCAGGCCGTGGTGTTTGTGGACGATGGCAGAGCTCCCTGCCTCATCAATTCCTCCGCAGCAAAGTTACTTGGACTCCCGCATGCAGGCGAAACGAATGCACAGGAGGTTGCTGGTGGCATGCGAAGGTTGGCAGACCGCAATGAAGTTCGGTCCAGTGCATACAGGTGATCGCAGAAAACATTCTGTATCTTCGGATAAGCGTCTCACTAGCTAATTCGTTTGAGTTGAAGTTTCAAATTTAATCGTCCTTCAAATATACATGGACAGGAAGGGCTTTCAATGAAATGCGGAACTTTTTAATATTGAACATGCGTTTGAATCTGTTATAACGCCCTTTCTGCAAGACGGCTTTATTTTTTATTTCTTAAAAGGTTATTTTTTGGGGGAGTAATGACGGTGAAATCAAGGTCCATTAGTGGCTCTAATGCTGATTAATTATGGTGGAAGATGTGGTTAGTGTATTTGGTGTTCCCCAAGCAATTTGACAAACATAATTGACGGAAGTGAGCGTTGATGTCGAATTGGGTAGGTAGACTGCGAATTTACGGACCAAAATCGAACCTACTGATATATCTAAATACTTTTATGACGTTACATCATGGCCTCGACATGCTGGAAGATGCTGGTGGAGAATTATTTTTAAATGCAGGAATGTGTTTTTGTTTAACCTGTTGCATTATCAACTAAACGCTTCTAGTTAGAGAAGTATGGATGTATAAAAATTGGGTGCACACATTTTGAGCTGAAGGCTTGGTGTCGTCAGGTGTTTCAGCAAATTGGCAGGGAATCCTCATTTAGCGCATGAATGGGAGTGGGAGTTGAAGGACCCTCGTTCAGTGTTGCGGGTTCGCTCATATCCAGTGAGTAATGTAGCAACGCATGGTCGTGTATGGCTGTTCGACGACGTTACCAAGGAGAAGGACGCCTATGATGCCGCTGAAGCAGCTCACATGGCTAAATCTCAGTTCTTAGCCATGATGAGCCATGAGCTAAGAACTCCTATGACCGGTATGAAGGAAACATTATACCTTCTCGTGAACTCCGCACGCGTCAATTGGTTCAGTAATACTAAACCCTAGACCCGCTTAGAGTCTTTTAGACTATACCACAATGAGAATAATCCTCAGATTTCATTGGGAGGTCTCCTTGTGGTCATAATGATTACACGGAGTTCATGACACAAGAGGGAGGCATTTGTACGATCACTGCGACCACAGGGAGACCAGTGAATTACGAAAATGGTTATGTTTTATGATATTGTTTCAAAGTTTTTGAAACAATTTGAACAATCCTGCTGAGAAGGCTGTTCGATGCTAAGAATCTGTGTTTGTTTTCACACCGAGCTCGAGCGGTTTGTTGGTAGTCAAGTCTGTGATGAGAATCTTACTTTATGTGCTCTACTGCAAGCGAACATTCAGACGCTTTTATCATAAATCCTGGATGAAATTTACTTACAAGTTACAACGGGTGTGGTTGTTCAATGGCAGGTGTTCTTGGGATGTTGGATTTGCTCCGCTTAACCCCCTTAACGCCAGAACAAGCCGGCTTTGTGCGTGTCATGCAAGGCTCAGCTGAGGGTTTGATGCAAGTGTTGAATGAGATTCTAGACTTCTCCAGAATACAGTCGGGGCATTTTTCGCTGGATGTGGTTGATTTTCACATTGGCGAGCTCTTGGATCAGGTTTGTTGGAACTCTCCTCTTTCACATCCAGTGTGGTATTACTCGTTTTTATGCAGATGTCTTACCATTAGCCCATCAGCTGAGTATATTTTGTTTTGTGATTAGGTAACTGGGCTATTTCAAGGCCGTTTGGTTGAAAAACGACTGCCTTTGCATGTGACCAAGCCGACCTCTGACGACATGAAAGTTCGTGGTGATGCCAATCGGCTGCATCAGGTATAATTCTACTGTTTGGCCATTTCGTCATGGGGCTTGTGTTGTTTCTGGACATCTACGTGTCTTGCATGATGAGTCCCCTGCATATTCTTGTAGGGTAAACAACGATTTGAATCGCCGTTGCGACTATATCAATGCAATAACTTTGTAATGGGTGCATGGCTAGCAGGTCCTATCGAACTTGGTGAGTAATGCCACCAAGTTCACTGAGCGTGGCAGCATTTGCATAACGTGGCAGCGGACCCCGAAGTGTAATGCCCCTGCATCTACTACCTTGGAGGATCCTGCCAGAACTGAAACATCGAAGCCACAAGATCATGAGGTGAGTTGTCCTTGGATTACGGCGGGGGTTCTTCCATTAGATATCTTCCTACCATTGAGGTAGATTATACTTTCGGCGTCATTGTTGTGCATCTCATCCAGTAGAAGTAGGTGTCATTTATGGAAGATCAGTATAGAGCTGTACCGAGATCTTTGAAACAAAGAGCCAAATTTCTAGACACCAAATTTTCTTCACTTAATGGATAGTGATTTCTTATGCAATCATTCAAAATGGGAGGCTGTTCAAGTAGGAGATTTTAGTACCCTCAGTATTTAAGAGATAGTACACAACCTCGTTTCCTTTCAAAGATGAGTGGCCATCAAATCCCAATTTGTGATTTTCTTACATCTAATTGTTGCTAGTTGAAGGCCAATCGAGTATCCAAATGCATGAGTTTGTGTTGGTAGCAGGGGACTATGTTGGACACGTGACCTAGTCTCCGTTGGATTTGGTGTGTTCTCCCTTCTTTAGTATAATTGCGTTTTCTGTGAACAGTGTTGGAGGTTCGTATTGTTGGCCTTATTGTGTGCACTCTGAAAACTCACGGGCGGATATGTATACGAATGTTTGTTTTATTTGCAGGTATTTCTGAAAGGAGGCAAGGAGGAGACGACCGTCTCCAATGATTTTTCTCAGGTAAGCAGCGAAAGCCATCAGAGTACCAGTACGGCGTCGACCGTAGATGACAGGTTGCGCTTGGTGCTGGCTGAAAGCCCGTTCAACGTCGCCAGTGACGCTGAAAACGGCTTTGTAAACAGCTTGGCACGAGTCGACACTACAGAGAGCGCATCAACTCCTGAGAATTGTGCAGGTGGTGCTTCTTCTGCAGACCCGGACACTCGCATGTGGTTCGAGATTCGGGTCACGGACACCGGAATAGGCTTGACTCCGGAGCAGCAGTCCCGGCTGTTCCAGTCGTTCTCGCAGGCGGATAGCAGCACGACCAGGAGGTTCGGTGGCCCGGGGTTGGGATTGGCGATCTCCAAGGGCCTGGTGGAAGCCATGGGGGGTAAGATCTGGGTGGAGAGTGAGTTCGGTAAAGGAAGCACATTCGCTTTCTCTGTCCCATTGCGACCTGCTGCTGCTGCTGCTGCTGCTGTGAACCTGGCCAGTTTCCTTCCTGACGAGGCACCTGCATCGCCGCCGCAAGACCAGGAGCCTCTCAGAGTGAAAGACAGGTCTCTGCAAGTCCTGGTCGCCGAGGATAACTTGGTCAACCAGTTGCTCATCTCCAAGATGCTGAGACATTATGGCCATGAGGTGAGTTTTGGTTGCTTCTTCTGACATGCCGTCGTCGTTTCTATTCTTCGAGTCACCACAACATTGTTAAGTAACTTGGCTTAACCTTTATCCCGCTGAGACCAGCAAGGTACACACACCTGGCTCAGTTGCAATGGTTAAAAACGTTTTGGTTTTTTTGATTCGTGTATTTCGACTTTGGAAGCAAGGGGAGGTGGTTAATTGGATAAATTCAGAAGCTACGTTTACAAGGAAGTGAGAAAGTTTGAGTATTCCATATTTCTGTAAAGTGTTTGGTACTAGTTGGAAATTGCAAGTACTAGTCCCCAATCCGAAAGAAGTTACATTATAGATGTAGCTACAGAATGAATCAGCTACGGACTCCCATGTAGCTATGGTTTTTGCACTACAAAAGGGGACATGGTTTTATTGGTTCTAGATCAAAGGAGAGGAGGCATTTCATCAATTAAGTGAGAAAATCTGAGTCCTTGTGTGCGGTGTTTGTTTCTACCCATAAACCGAGCCCTAATTCCCACCGTGAAGGATTCTACATCTAGAGTGCAGCTCCCCTAGGTACAGAGCCTTTGTAGCTGCACTGTATTAGATCCAAAAGTCTCTCATAGTTTAACCGGTTTCTTTCTAAGACACAAGCGACATTTTGAGGCACTTGAAATGTGGATGTGGAGAGTAGGGTTAGGGTAGGATGATCTGTTGTGAAGAAAAGTTCCTTGATAGCCATGATTCATGATTGATTACACGATTGTGTAAGTTACTGAAAGTTTCATAAAGTTCAATTGTTGTTAGTTTTTCTAAATCCCTTCCCTTGTTTCACCATTGCAATGAGATAGTTTTAATTTTTATTAGTGTTTGCTATCGTGTACCTGATGCTTGTTTTGGGTGATCCTACCCTAGCTCTGTTAAAATTTCCAGGAAGAGCAACCTGGGGGTACTTACCAAGTGATCAAGTGGACGCCACTGACATCTTTCTGATGCATTTCCTTGGTGCAGGTTCAATTGGTAGCAAACGGGCAACTGGCAGTGGAGGCTGTGCAGACTGGGAAGCACGACATGATTCTCATGGACCTGCAAATGCCGGTGCTGGACGGCCTGAGCGCCACCAAAGCCATTCGTGCTCTCGGCGGTCACGGACAAGACGTGCCCATCTACGCACTGACCGCCAACGTGCTAACCAAGAGCCATGGGTCTCTGGATGCCATGGGCTTAGACGGATACATGACCAAGCCTATCAACTGGCAATCCCTCTCGCAAGTCATCGAGAGTGTCATCCGAGAGAGGCGCCGGTCGCCGTGATTCTCACCACGTCGGCTGTGCAGCAGCATCTTTCTTCAAACTAACGCTGGAGTGAAGCCAATGCTCTTTGCAAGCCAGCAAGCTTCTACACCAGCTCTAATCTACGACTGGACTGCATTCCTCGAGCAGCATCTAGTTCGTAAGTTGGAACACTCCCCGTCATCTGACTCACAATCCTCGTTGTCGTCACGAGCTTTTAAAAGAGAAAAGTTCCTCAAAGCTATCATAGCCCTTGTCCAAGCTCTAGATCTCTAAGAGAGAGGTATGTTTGATCACTGGACATCTCAAGCCTGCCGGCGCTGGAGTGCTATCTAATACACAGCTCTGAGAACTCAGGAACGACACAAGGTTTCCGAGACGACGAGGTACAAGGGCAAGTTGGATTGGTTGTTTTTTTCCAGTGCTGATGTTCTTGCTCTCGTGCAATTGCTACTGGAAGTGAGCATACATAACTTTTCAGACCTTTGTGAGTAGCCAAGGACGTCCAGACACACCCACGAGTCAAACCTCATCGCAAGAGTTCTCCCATGCCTGGGAAAGGTCTTTGAGGATGAGGTGAGAAACTAGTGTAAATTGTCATTGAAGAGCCTTTTTTAGCTGAAGAGACATGGTAGGGTAGATGTGACATCCAGGAAGCTTTGCTTGACCTGGAGTTGAGGATGGCAGCAGTGCCGTTCTCATTTGCGTATATTTCCTCGTTGATCGTACATACAAGAGTGTTTCGAGATCACCATATTGGTGATTGGACGGCTTTCCATTCGTGGCTTCAGAGTGGCTGTAGAGTTGCCGTAGTTTTGGGCAGGCAGCAGGGCCTGTGTTATAGATGTGACTGATTCTGAATGTACAGTACAGCAGGTAACTGAGATTCTGTCTTGGAAATGGCGTGGAGACCTTCTGAGAGAGAAGCAATAACAACGTTGCAAGTCTAGCTTGGAAATCCACGACTTTTCTTCTTTCATCTAAATCTGGCCAGCTGGGACAGAGAGCAGTGATCCCAAGTGTATTCTCATATTCACTTAAGTAGCTGAAATTACTGCTTAAGGTATTAAAATTTAAAGTTGAACACCGATCTTTCACGTTTAGTAGAAGTTTTGTGAAGTTTGTAAGAATGCATTAAAAAGAGCGGACTAAATGAAGGGTGACAATTCAAGTCTGGTTTGTTTGAGATTGTTTGAGAAAGAAGACCTGAGGTCCCTCCCTGCCAATGTCCCCAAATAAGGCCAGTCTGTCCCCCTTTATTTTTCTTTTTCTTAAGAATTTCAGTTCATTCTATTTCTTATTCTACGACCTTAGCACATTAGAGTTCTTACTCAACTTGGGTATTTCAACTTATACTCTTGAACTTGTATTTTGAGATGGTTACATGCCAACAAGGCATGGTTGCATACAAGTTAATCACAATGACTTGCATTTTTCGTAAACTGAGGTTTTTTGATGTACTGACGAAAAGGACAATTTGAGTAAAATACAAACATGGTTTACGAGAAAATTTTGAAAGAAAGAGTGGCAAATGAAAGATGACATGGAGGAAATAGTTTCAAATAATATTTTCAGTGATATGTTGAAATCTTTGGAGATTCATTATTGAATAAATGATGCACTTTCAATTCACAATTTTCAGGTGGGTATAATGTTTGATTCTTGTCTGGTTTACTTAAGACAATTTGCGGCTCTTGGATTTGGAATGGTTCCACATCTTTCCTACAACTGGGATCCTACCCTTGATTTTTTTTTGGAAACTGTGGGAATACGGTTCAAGAGAGGGGACACAATTATCAATCCAATATTCCTATTTACCACAAAAAAAGGTTGCTTCTGTATATGGCACAATGTGGTGGTTGTAAGCGTGCCCTTCTTTCACTATTTGCCACAAAGCAAGCAACGCTTGTTTCACTTTTTGTCACAAAGCAAGCAACGCCTAACGCTTGCATGCATAAAGAACACAATCTTGACAACATAACAAGCACATGTCAACATTATTTTGATAACAGACAAATAGAATTTGACAAACACTATGGTTAAAGATGTGATTGTCAACATTGCAAGCATGTCATTCCTTGAAATGTGAATTTCAATTAATGTGGAGTTGCATAATATATATGGAGAGCTCTTTGCAACCTTGACATTCTCAAGGGTATTCTTGCAATTTCCAAAAATTTGAGGACATCCATCAAAAAATTGCAAAATACAAGAATGTTTACTAAAATTACTACTTATGGACTTGGATAGTCCAAAAGTAGTTAAATAAAGCATACTATGCTTACTAGTAACTTTTGCACATGGTTGTTTAAATAATTACCTAAAGTAAAAATTACAACTAAAATAATAGTTTAAAAGAATTAACATTATATATATATATATATATATACAATATTCATGCATTCATCCAAGTCAATCACTATAGATATGGTACGTAGCTATTGTATTTAATTAATATGATCAACAACTTGAGATGACTTTCATTTAAGTAATCATTCGTAAGATGACATTCATGAAGATAATGGCAATGCAAATACTATTTTTCTCATGTTACCTTAATGCCTCTTAGATTTGTAACTTAATTTATACTAGTGTTGTTGTATGATAGTTATTTTTCTTATGTGAGACTATGTATCAATAAAATGAAAATCATCAAGCAAAGAATTCTATAATGCATATTTACAATTATAGTTGACAATGATGAATAAAAAGAATGAGTGTTGCTTCATTTTGCAACTTTGAGCATAAATTTTATATTGTGATCTTTGTATATGTCATGATAACTCCAAAAAGTATCTACTGATGTTTTGAGTCTTATTTAAGCACCTTTTGTTGAGTTTTTTTTCCAGGACTATCTAAATTTTATTTTACAAATTTTCAGCAATGATTGTCTAAAGTGATTTAGGCAAGTGATTTAAGAGTGAATTTGTGCCTAAGCTGGTAATAAGGTACGGTAGTAGGCAACAATCGAATTTCCTTTTGCTCAAACATACATGTCATCCCCTCTTCTTCATTTGACCTCTAAATGACCAAGGGTGTTTTTCTCATTTTTGGTATGCAATTTTAAAGTTTTTGAATTGTCATGGTAAAATCATTAGTAAACACCAGAAAAAAATTGTAATTGTAGAATCTTGAACTTCAAGGCTTCTAAATGGCACTATTGAAAAAATCCAAAATGGTCATGCAAATTTTAAGATATTTGTGATTGAATGTAGATGATTATGGAATTTTTTGTTTTACAAAAAAATGAGCTTTTTGATCATTCATAAGTATATGATGTGAGATCCACTCAAGAAAAGTTTTAGAAGCAAATATAGAACCTAGCTTATTCTAAATCACCCTACAATGCAAAGAGGTTAAGTGAATTGGTAATAAACTAACCATTTTTTCATGATTTTGTGTGCAATGACGAAGCCCTTTATTTGAAATTTGAACACTGCTAAGTTAGAGACAAACATTTGGAATATGTGAAAAAAGTTTCAAATACTTTGAGTTTAAAGATTGCAAGATAATAAGGCCTAAATTTAGAAGAAAATGTTTTTTCTTAGAACTGCCTAAACAATGCTAATAAAGTTTGACTCCTCTAAGAATGTAATTTGAGAGCCCAATTTATTTATTTATTTTGACAAATGTATCCCATTTTTTATTAATTACATACATGCCAAATTTCAAAAGTTGGTGAGAGTTTTAGCATTAGATTCTCCAAAGATGCCCAAACTAAGCAAGCTACCCAAATTCTTTTGGGCAAAATGACTTATGAATTAGGCATTGATTGGGGAAAAATTACATTTCCACTTGGAGGATATATATATGTACACCTTGTGTAACAATTTTGAGAACATGTATCCAATAAAAACTAATTTCATAATATCATACCCAAGTTTCCAAGAATGGACACTTGGACCTTTAGAGGTTAAACATTAGGAGGTCGCTTAATGATTTGCATGGTTTATGATTATACAAATAATTTATTATTAGATAAACATAACACCTTATTACTTGCAAAAATCAATGTCATGTTGTTTTTCATTTGCCAACAAGAGCCTATAAAATTTGCCCAATGAAGTTATCTATTTGTATAGTACTAAGCAAGAGGAATTCCCTCCTTCCATGCCTTATTCCAAAACCTTCTAGAACTTTTGGGATAAGTTGTAAGGACAAAAGGCACCCCCAAGTATAAAAGTACCCTTCTCCCTCTATGTTGTAGCCATGCATAGCTAGCTTGTGCAAAAGCATTTGCCCACATATTGGCAATGACCATGTTGAGATAACAAAAGTGTTGATTTTGGATGATCTTAACACCTACACTAAATAGTGCATTTAGATTGCCTCACACTAATTCCTCAACATTTGACACTAAGTATATAAATATTTGTTGATACTAGAGTAATTTTTATCAATAATTACTCTAATATTCAATTTTTAAATGGCATGGCAACAAGAACAATGCTCTGTAAAAAGAGAAACAAGCTATGTCTAGACCATAAGCCATGTGAAACCCAAGCATCTTAAGAGTTACATGTGCCTTTAGGGGGTCAAGCAATGAATCATGAGGTAACTTTCCAAGATAAAGCAACCTACTTGTTAAGGCAACCAAAATGCCCTTTTTAGTCAAAACACATCATAATAGATAGGAAGCCAATAACCTTATAGAGACAAAATAATCTCATAAAGATCAAGGAGTAGAAACGACCCAAGAAAGGCACCCAACAAAAGGACCCAACCATTTGCCCTCCAATTGGCCCACGCACATGCACTCGTAAACTGGTTTGACATTGAGGCCACTTTTTGCCCCCCCCCTTGCCTCGACTACCCCATAGCCAAATTTCAGTTTGGGAGGGGTCCCATACGTAAGTCTCCCCTCTCGCACGTACGGGCCCACGCTCCCAAAAAGTGGTTCACTTTTTCCGCATTGGGCAGCACAAACTCAATTTATGCTTCCATGTGTGTGTACGAAATGTCTACCCTCGACAAAGAGCGAGTTTATAAGGTCCCTTTGAGAGATTCCGTGGAAGACAATATATCCCCTGCAAGTGCCATGCGCCACCTTTTGCGGGGTGGGGCCAAGTCCAAACAGGGGTAAGAGTATTAATTTGCCCCCCTATTTTTTAGTTTTTCAATCATAAACTTTTTCAAGATCCTTGAAGTAAAATTGGATCCTAGAATCCAAATTTAAATTCAAAATTCCAAGACTCAATCTCCAGATAGTAAAATTCTGAAATCTCAGAATTTTTGAGATGTGAAAAAGCTCCTTAGTCCCACCCCGCGAAAGGTGGCGCATATATGGCACTCGCAGGGGATATATTGTCTTCCAGATTCCCCCTTCGACAGGGAATATACCCTGGGCATGCAGGTGGAAAAGTGCCGAAGGGTTGTGGCGGGAATGAACGGGGACTGAGGAGGGGAAGGCGTCGTGGAGATCAGTTGGCGATGCCGGTGACGTCGGAGAACCACGCCAGCCACGTCGTAGCGGAGGGAAAACACGCCAAGCAAGCGCAGCAGCACTAGAGCTGGGGTGGCACTGGCAATCCGCCTGCACCAGTGCACCCACCCAGCCAGGTGGAAGGAAGCAAGCAGGGAAGGAAGCGCGGCGTGCCAGAGGAATTTGCAGCAATCACGCTAACTAAAAGTTACTCCAGGCAGCCGGCGCCCTCTCCTCGCTTGTCTCTCTCTCTGCACCGACCCATCTCACATCAAGGCCAACACTTTTGCCATCATCGCTTCACTTGCTTCTGCTAAACCTCTCTCCCGTGGAGCCCTCGTCGCGGACCGTGTGGCTTGCGGCGCATTCGCCGTCAGCTTAGCGTGATTATCGCCACCTGGACCAACATTTCTTTAGGGATCCCAATGAAAAGCACTACTCGCGTAAAACCTGCCATTTCTCCCGCCACCAGCTGACTCAAAATCTCTTCTCCCAGTTTCCCTAAGCCCACTTCGCCCACCTCCCTGGATCCCCCAATTCAGTATAGATCTTGAAGGAGATAGTATGTGCGAGCTGAGAAGCTGATTGTTCAGCGAGCTGGATCTTCGGTGCCGTCGCATCTGGAGAAAATTATTAGGGTACCCTTCCCAAGGCTGGCTGTTCTCCCTTTTGGACTTGTCTTGGTCATTTTAGGGTACACTTTTATTTCGTGGGCAGGATTTGTGAAGCGAAGCTAAGTAAAGTTGCAAGCATAACTAGTAGAGGTAGTGGACATGAAGCAGAACATGGCGGCCGAAGAAAGGTCCAAATCGACGAGCTCTTCGTGGATGCGGCTCACAGGATTTTTTCTTCTTGTTCTGATTTTCGTCAGTAGCCATGGTGCGCATGCTGCTGAGAGTAATCCTCCTTTGACACGAATCTCATTTGGTTCATGCGCAAATCAAAGTGCACCTCAGGTAAATAGCCAAGTTTGAGCATTTGTCTCTTTTTTACCCTTGTCAATGAATCATAACGCAAAAATGATGCCATGTCATTGAAAATCATTGCTTCGTGAAGTTTTGAATCTCTCTCTCTCTCTCTCTCTCTCTCTCTCTCTCTCTCTCTCTCTCTCTCTCTCTCTCTCTCTCTCTCTCTCTCTCTCTCTCTCTCTCTCTCTCTCTCTCTCTCTCTCTCTCTCTCTCTCTCTCTCTCTCTCTCTCTCTCTCTCTCTCTCTCTCTCTCTCTCTCTCTCTCTCTCTCTCTCTCTCTCTCTCTCTCTCTCTCTCTCTCTCTCTCTCTCTCTCTCTCTCTCTCTCTCTCTCTCTCTCTCTCTCTCTCTCTCTCTGAAGCTCACATTCCTGTCACCATGTGGAATTTTTAATGCAAATAAATGACAGTAGAAAACCCTTGCTTTTATTTTGAGATCAGTGGCTTTAGACATTTGCTAGTAAGTGCGTCCTACGGGGTTTTAGTACATCTACGTTATGCTGGAATGTAAGGGCTGTACCTTTTCTGTTGTTATGGCTTGACAGCCTATCTGGGATGCAGTCTTGGAGTTCGATCCCCAACTTTTCATACATCTCGGAGATAACATCTATGCGGATATCAAGCTACCTTCCAAGCTGTTTGGCAAGGAGAGGAATGCTGGCCCCTTCAAAAACTCCCCTCGGTTTTTGGCCGTTACTCCTGAAGACATGAAGGTGAAATATGATCTTCTCAAGTATGGCCAACCCGCTTACGTCGTGCTTCGCAAGAAAGCTCAGGTACTGATATTGTTCTAATCCAAATCCAAGGTAGACACTAGTGTTTGTGCTTGCTTGACATTAACTTTGCTCAGTATGTATGTATCAGTTTCTTATGCAAATTTTAAAGAGCAGAGAAATGACTTAGTTGGGAGCCATGGATGCTCATCGCAGATCGTAGGTACATGGGACGATCACGATTATGGATTGAACGATGCAGGCACGGAGTTTGAAGGGAAAGATGCCAGTCAGCAAGCGATGCTCGACTTTTTTGACGAAGCTCCAGATAGCCCCAGGTAAGGCCCACTCTCTCTGTCTCTCATTTGCTTACATCACCTTGCTCTCCATGCTTAGCTGCAGCATAATCCATTTATACATTTCATATACTAGTGGACGTCACGGTTGGAAGTTGAAGCGCAACATAACGTTGTTGGTTATCATGCGTGGCATCCTAAGAGAGAAACTCGAATCGTTACTCTGACGTCCCTTACTCTTGAAGTTTGGCAACCTAGAAGTTATGTCACGGAAGGCAACAAAACAACCACTATCAGTGCTGCACTCAAATAATTATTCTTGAAGTGTTAAAGATTTCTAAGATTCAGCTTATGGAGGAGCATTTTGAGAGAACTTAGTGGTTCACGACCCTTGGCGACGTGGGTGGTTGTCCTTACAATTAGGGTTTCTTTCTGAAAAGCTGAAGCTATACCTCTTGATTCAACTCCCAACGTTGACATTCACTATTCTGTTGTCTCTCTGCAGGCGAAAACAACAGGGTGTCTATGCAGCTTACACGTATGGACCAGTTGGCAAAAAAGTTAAGGTGAGTGTATTATCAGCAACTAATTTCTTTTTTTCTCCTTTCTTTTCTTCTCCCTCAAAATTTTACTTGAAAGGAATGAATTTGTCTTTTGAGTCCTTTCATTTTTGGAGTCCTTTGTTCCGCAGTTTGGAGTTGTGTTTTACCTTTCGTCGGGTTTTAATTATTTGATTGACCTAAACATTCAATGATTGTCATTGATTTGGTGATATTCAATTGAGCTCATCTGAATTTTGTTTCCACAATATGGTCAATTGAATTGGTCATTTCCAGCCCTTGTAAAATTAGGCAAACACCTGATGTGCCTGGTTTTGGTGCATTTATGCACCACAGTCTTTCAGAAAAAGGCATATTTTGCACTATGCTGGAAGGCACCAAAGAGACACCTCCCGGAATATAAACTTCACTTGATTTCTTGTAATCTGCCTCCTAAAACTAGACGCAGAATCTGAAATGAAAGTAGTAAAAACAGACGTCTTCTTTCTAAAATGCCCTATTTTAATAGAGTTGGACTTGATTGATTCAACCTAATCTGCCCTCTAGAATTAAGCTAATTAACCTTAGAATTCAAATGAAATTAGATAAATTACCGATTTATTTTCAATATGCCTAATTGCAATAGGCTTGGTCATTTCAAATCCATGGTCTGTTAGGGTTTAGCGGAATTAGGGTTTAGTGACATTAGGGCTAACTTTCTGAAGCCCAAATTGTTTTTCTCAGGTGATTCTCCTGGACACAAGATACCACAGGGATCCAATTCGAAGTAACGGAGCCATGCTGGGTGAGATCCAATGGCGGTGGTTTGAAAATGAGCTTCGCAATAGTGATGCTCAGATACACATCATCGGTTCATCCATACAGGTACTTTTGTAGGAACTTTGGAGGAGCCCTTCCCTTCACGGTTCATGTGTTTAACCCCTAAATCCCTGAGTGTCCCCTCGGGGGACAAATGGGATTTCGGGCAGGTACCTACAGCCTCAATTTTTGTCCTGATTTTTTGAAACTTTTTTTGAAGATAGGAAAACACATTAGCTTTTAGGGAATATAATTTGTATTTCAATCGTTGCCCAAAAGCAAAAGTTATGCTTAGATAAGCAAAAAATTATGCAAATTGGGCAGCAAAAAAAATTTACAAAAATTTGATTTTTTTTTTTTTTTCTCATAGGTTATGGTTTTGTCTACATCTGAAGCTTTGATCCATTCCATTTGGACTAGTTATGAGAAAGTTATGGACAATCTTGTTTTTCGGGCAATTCAAGCATCTTCTTGAAAAAATAACTTATAAACTTCATTTTGAATGCAAGTTTAACAATTTTTCAAAAAAAATTGTTGGAGAGGGTGAAGTTTGCTTGCTAGAACAATCTCACCATTGGGATTATTGAGTTTCAATTCCATTGCAAAGTTATTAACAATTTAAGTTTTTGTTCAATCTTGTATCTTCTTCTACCTATTGTTTTTTTTAAGAATGAAAATTAAGTATTTTTTGTTTTGATTTTTTTCTAAAGATTCTCAACTCAATTTCCCACCATAAAAAAATGAACCTCAAAACTCCGTGGTGCAAAAATTTTAAGCTAAAAAAGTTCAAAGTCTAATAGTCTAGTCATGCAAGGTGCAAAAAAGTCTGTTTTTTACACTTTGAATGCAAATATCTTGCAATCTGTGTGGTCAAAGTTTTTGAATTTTTATTTCCAATTTCTTATACTAGTCTAGTACAAGATCCTACAGTTAGATATGCAAAAAGACCAATTTTCAAATTTTTTTACTCTTTGCAATAGAAATGGCAATTTTGAGTGTCTTTTGACAAAATAAAGGCCCCAGGGATTTAGGAGTCAAGGTTATAATTTGGCTTTGCTTAAACGGGTTTGATGCAAATTCTGATAAATGCTCCACTTACAGGTGGTGACCAATTTCTCTGCAATGAGCCAACCCTTCTTCACTGTGGAGTCTTGGAGCATGTTCCCCACAGAGCGCTCTAGGCTGTATGCCCTCCTCCACGACACTAATGTACGTATTAGTGATCCCAGATGTAATTTCATAATTAGCTCAAGTGGCTCAAAAATACCATGCCAAATTCAAATTCAACGTTGGATAGTTCACGTTTTTTGTAACTATAAACTAACTTGGTAGACGTCTTGCTAAATCTAACCACATTTGTGAACACTGTACCACACTGTCCTCCAGTTCATGGCCATGTTTCCAATCCCGAGGCAGCTTTTTTTTACTTTTAAAAAAAATGGATTGTCACGTTGCAGGCCAGTGGTGTGATATTCATAAGCGGAGATGTTCACTTTGGCGAGATTTCTCGCTTTGATTGTGGGCTTACGTACCCAGTGTATGACTTCACATCCAGTGGTCTCACCGAAGCTGTGAAGGACAAAGCGCCATTTCCATTCTCCTCTATACTGGCCTATTGCAGCTGGCTTATGCCCCAAACCATGCGCCTCCAAAACTCAAGATGTGCAACTGACTTCTGCCTATATGGTGAAACATTTCATCCCATTTTAAATCTACCATTCCTTCCTCTGAATCTTTAACCCTCAAACAACCGCTGTTAGGTCACCAATTGTACTTTGCTCAACAACCAATGTGTCTTGATCTCAATAGGGCTGAAAGCTTAGAAAATGCTTTTGGACGTTTTAAAGGCTACGTATCTCTCTTAAACCTCTGAAATCTTTGTTTTGATGTTTAAAGAGGTAGATACTGTATAATCCTTCTACATTAACAAGATGTTTCTACTTTGTTTGTGCAGGATTTATTAACTTTGGGACGTTTGAGATTGACTGGGAAGCTAATCCAGTCACTATAAATGCAAATGTGCGGGACGTACACGGGGTTCCAATGCTGGGAGAAACAATCTACCTTTCAGAGTTGCAGCCTGGGTACCTTAAACCCCGGCCTAACCGGGGAAAGCATGTGCAAAGGCACTGTACCTTAGAATCAGACTTACCTTGGTATCAAAAGTATATTCTAGCAATCCACTTCTTCATCACCCTCACTGGTAAGAACTTTTTTAATTCTCACTGTTTTCCATCTTTTGTTTGTGTTAACAGTTTGGTTCCTTGTACTTATTGGTTTTCTTCTTTTCAAGTTGAGTGATTGCCATATTTAGCAAAGCGTTTAGTAATTCTATTTGCATTTTGGTGGTGCAGGATTTGTTGGGACCCTGCTGACGCTGCTTGTGTTGGGAGTTACAAGATTTGTGAGACCTTTGACGTCCTCCACATTAAAGGAGGAATAGGAATTTACTTACTGACAGGATTAGTGATTAGTGACTTTATTTGCTTCAATTATTCCTGTTTTTTCCTCAGAATTTGGATTTGCAGTCTCATATTCTCGGCACATCTATGAAGGCACACATGTGGTTTTTAGCTATTTTGTCTTCATCGGGAGCTCTATAGTACTAATTGAATCTATTGCAAATCATTAACAAAGTTTTATGATTTGCATGTCAGTTTCTTTTTTAGTTGCTTCTACAAGTAACTTGGTTGAAATCTTTACTTCTGATGAGTGCCAGAATTGAATTTGTAACTTTCAAGGAAATCTGGGTTCATGTATCTACTTGGTTGATTAATTAGTTAAGCTCTATAATTGTTTAAGCGTTGTTTATTTTGCAGAGACCATAAGCTGGAATTAAGTAGACAGAGAGCTTTGTGATCTGGCCATTGCATCGTTACCAGAGTACTCAGTCCTGTTTTTGCATTGGTGGCTATGCTAAATTTCATTTTGTTTCTCGCTTTAGTTGTTTTTTTATTAGCAGTTATGACTTTGCCTCCCATTGAAGGGTTTTAAACCTCCGGGAAAACCTTGTTTGTCCATGATGTTTTTGCAGGAGAAAATGGCAGTTTTCTCATGCAAGACCACGAGTGAGGTAGAAGAAAATAAAAAGAAGTGGGTGACTAAACAAGAAAGACACCAAAAGTTGCACTTTTAAACCACTGTGAGAAATTAAAATTATTTCCTTGTGAAAAGGGTCACAGGAAACATAAACGTTTGCTGAAAAGTGGATCAAGTTCCCATTGTGTTCATTATAATTTTGGGAAAATTTCATGGATACCCCTGAAGTTTGCCATATTTTTGTAGATTTCCTCTTTTTCAGAAATTTCACAAATACCTTTGGGCCAAAATATTTAGGCGTTTGTTTTGTTATGCATGTTACTTCCTTCTCCCTTTGTGCGCATACATAGTAAAAAGTAGTGTGTGCACAAAGGAAGAAGTGACATGTACACCAAAATAAACGCCTAAAACTTTTGGTCCAAGGGTATTTGTGATATTTTTGAAAAAGTAGGGGTATCCATGAAAATATGGCAAACTTAAGCGGTATCCATGAAATTTCCTCTATCATTTTATGCAAGTTCAATCAAACATAACACATTTTAATTTTCAAAAGTCACTATCTCTTGTTGTAGGCTTGTAGTAGTTTTTTTTAAATTATTTGTTTAATACAAAAAAAGAGGGTTGAGGTTAGACAGCATACCATTTTGTGGGGCTAGGGTGAAAAGAATTATGTTTCTTTACATGATAGAAAATGTAAGAGTTATGAAGGTAGGAACATCCATAAGCGTTAGTTTAAGGGTTTTGAACATGATGACTATTAATAAACATCTAGCAAACTATAGGATCTTGTTAGCAACAAAAAAATAATAAATTTGCACTTTCAAATGTATTATTTGGATATTGTGAAAATAAGCTGTGAATTTTTAAAAAACAAACTGCCATAGTACCCATAACCAACACTAAGGTTTCATGTTCACATTTTGTACATCCTTGTAATTACATCTATTTACTTCCACAGGTTTTCCAAGATTTTAGAGGTGATGGTTATGGGGACTCTAACGCTTATGGGTGTTCCTACCTTAAGTATTTATCATAGAGAGATAGAGAGATTAAATTTGGGAGTTTTGAGTTCACATTTGGATTCAAAAATCTAGTTTTGTGTAGAATAATGAAAAAAAACAAAATTCATCATTGTCAACATCAGGGGTAGTCATAGTTTGTTTTTGATGTTCTTAATCTTCACGGAAATTAGATGTGCCGCTCTGTTTGTGAGTGGTGCAAGACCAGTTTCGCAAAAATTGAGAAAAAAATTTCTCCTCCCCCAAGTGTGGAGAAATGGCTTGAGAATATTATTTGCGTGAGAACTTTTACCATGGTCCGCCTGTTTACTTGCTCATGAATTGCTTTTCACCCTTACTTTTTTTGCTCCTCCAATTAGTGACCGTGCTACCGTCCTCTAAGTGAAACATTCTCCATTCTTCATTCTTCATTCTCCATCACTCACAAAAGGGTGCCACACACCCTTTCATGAAGAAGTGCTTCCATTGGCTCCTACATTCACTCAACCATTTTTCAATCTTCACGAAAATCTCAATCTCAACTCAACCATAACTACCCCTATTGAAGGCAAAATTTTACTTTTACTTTCCCCTCACCTTTTTCACTCACAATTTACATTTTCCAACTGCTCCCCATTGCAACGGGCTGCTGTTGCCCAACTAGCTTCCAACTCGGAATGCTTTCTCCCGCGGCCGTTCCTGCATTTGTCCAGGCGCTCGCTCCGCGCTCTTCTCTGGGTTTGCTCGTGTCTTAGTTCCAGCATATTGGAGTGCTTGGCCTTGGTGTGTGAAGCATGTGAACGCAGTAAAAGCATTAAGCGTTGGCATCTTGCATTGTAATTTTTTTTAAAGAAAAGAATTCCTATTGTCCTTAAGAATATCGCTGGTGGTGAGCCTGCAGTTGTTCACGTCTAGAAAGCTTTATCTGTTTTCAATTAGCATGTGTTTTGAATTCGTGCAAGGCTGATTATTGATATTCGAATAGTTCTAGCTGCTACTTAACCCTTGAGCACCCAGGCCAAATTTATGCCATGTTGGATCTCATTGCAAACAATTTGGCACGGCAAGTTCAAAAATAATATTTGGAAAAGTTAGCCTTTGATATTGTACAAGGTTTAAGGGTCTGTAGTTGTACTAAAAATTTGGTAAGTTTTCATTGCATGGATCAAAAGAGTATAACAGTCAAAGACAACAAGTTGGTGAATATGGAGAGGCTAGATTTGGGACTCTGGGGTGCTCAGAGGTTGAGGAGTGTGATTGGTATATGATGATACGATTTGAAGGTCTTGAGCCTCAATGGTAGGAATTGCAGGCAATATGTGATATTACAAAGGTGCAGCTGTGATATTACAGAGGTAACTATGATTTTAGTATTGTATTGCAGAGGTTATTAATTTGCAGTAGCAGGTATACTCTTGCATGGAGTTTTCCTTTCAAATATTCTGCATTCTGGTTCTCTCTTACAATCTCTTACAAATTCCTGAAAGTTTGATGCTGTCTTGTTTTCTCAACAGGAGAAAGTTGTGCTTGTGAAGAGGAAGGCCAACTCTGGTATACAGAGGCAAAGAAACGAGCTAAACAAAAGGTATGCAGCTCGATTATCTATAGTCACCAGAATTAGGGTTTGCGTCCCCCTCTTTTTATTTTTTCACCAGTAGTTCTCTTGCCTTGGCTATGACGAAAACAAAGGCCGATCCGACTTGTTGCCCGGAACGTCATATTCATTAATTTGGGAAAAAGCATACAAAGTGTGACTTTTGGCTTTTTTTTTCGCAGAGAATGCCATATTCATTGAATTGAGAATCTGCTAACTATTTTCCAATGAAATAAGATATATATCATCCAAAGAATACGTTCTTTTTGGACAAAAAGTTCATTAACTTCTGAAATTTTGGACAGAAGTTCATTAACTAAGTTTAAGTTGACCTCCTTAACTGAATTAAGGTGGCTATTTTGGATTAAGGTGAGGTACAAAATGGTACCATCTTTTTCCCAAATTAATGAATATGAAGATCCGGGCTCTTTAGAGCTGCCAGAGGGTGACATAGTGATGAGAGCTATCATTTAAAGGTTACCTGAGCCAAAACTAAGACCCAGCCAAAGTAGTAATAGTTTTAATGTTTCAAGGGCTGCATTGGAATAGTTTGAAATTCCTACACGGTTCTTAACCTGACACAGTTTATTAGCATACTTTCAGGAAACGTTTCTCTAATAATTTCTCCAACTGTCATTGTATATAAAATGCTAGCTACATATGTTGTTGTAACACATACCATTGATTCTGTGGAGAAACATGTTACCGTAGTAAATAGAGGGTTTGGTGTTTCTGATTATGATTTAGAATGTCTAGTGTTTGCAGCCTCCAATGCTGAGGAGTCATGTTCGTCTTGGTGGGGGGTTTTGGCAGATGGGCAAAGCTGAGCGAGCAATGCAAAAAAGTGCGAAGCAAAAAAGAGCGGATGATGAACAGTTTTGTACACTTAATGGTACTTCTACAGATATTTTAGTACACATCTCTGAAATCGATTTTAACCCTTAAATCATATCTGTTGGCTGCTTGATGCAAGTGTACATTAACGAGCTACTTAGATCTGTATTTTCGTATATAAGTTACGCTCTCACTTAGGTCGGAGTTTTGTTGTCTGTAGTGCATTCGCTGTTACACAAAGACGAGGCACTAAAATTCTTTTTCTTCTTTTCATAGGTTCTCCGTACACAGAATTTTCAAATTTTTTAATTTTATTTTGAATGTCTCTTTTGTTCTCTTTAGAGCTTCTGAGTACAAGGTGTTCTAGGGTTAGACTTTTTATGCGTTCCTGAAAGTCTGTGAAGGCTTGTTGTGCTTTTTGTGCAATTATTAGTTTAGTGGGAGAACGCTTTCAGTAGTAAAGCGCTGACTATATTATATTAGGGAAGTTTTCGACATCTTCTTTTTGGAAGCTAGAGCAATCCGTTTTTTAGTCAGGTTTCGGGAGACTTTGGATTTGTAGCTGTGCAAGTTTATTGGCTTTCACTGCGTTTAGGTTAGAGCTTTATGTTTTTAATTTTTTTGTGACTTTTGTGTATTTTTATATTCTAGGCTGCACTGCAACTCTTACTTTTTGTGAGTGGTATACTATGCTCACTTTGGGTAAATCTGAGGTAGCATGTTATGCAGCTCTTTTGTAGGGTTGGAGAAGAGAAAAAGCTTGATCTATCATTCGTCTGCTTAACCCCTAAATGCGTAAGGCTTTTCTGAACTTCTAGGCATTTTCATGAAACTAAACGATCAATCAACATTTTTTTCATAAATTTCATGAAGTTTTTTTCAATTGTAACTGTAAAAATTCAAAGTAAACAAGTTAGAGATTACATGGGAAAAAAACATAACAATATAGTTTGAAAGATTTTAGTGTTTAAACCTAAGGGTATTAAAATTGTAAAATTGACTTGAAGTTTTCTAGTCCTCATTTCACATGTCAAATCTAAAAAGTTGGTCACCAAAAAAATATGAGGTTTAAGGTTATTACATGCCTAACTTTAATTATTCTACTGCCTTCAAAATCTACTTGTGCATTTTTTTAAATGGATTTCTAATGTGGATTTTTCTACAAGCTCTAGTGTATTTCAGGCTCATTTTCAAGATCTTCCAACACTAAAAAACTCAAGATTGGAGTGGACACCCTTGTATAAAATCTTGAGTAGAAAAATCATAGACATCCATTTTCAAAATTAGATTTTTGATTTTGACAATGGATTTCAAAACAAACGTGTATTTTTTTTAAAAGTTATAATATTAGTGATTTGATAAGGTTTTGTTCATCTTCAAAGTTTTGTAAACACCCAAATTGGGTGCCTTGGGCATTTAGGGGTTAAATGACAAGGCTCATGAGTAAATGATTGTTGCTCAAGAATAGTTTGACATTTAAAGCTTGATATTGTCATTGTTGGATCTTAATGAAAGAGACGGTGAGAGGATAGTGAAATTTTAATGATTTGTTAGTATCTGTTTTTGTTCTATATACTAGTAGAAAATGGGTCCTAATCAATATGAACATGTCCTAATCAACATTGTTATGTTCAAAAGGTCCTAATCAAGATGTCCAAATCAACACAATTGTCGATTAGGGTCATATTTTCTTATAGTGATACCATACGTTTTTTTAATGAGTAAAAAAGATGAGCTAGAGTACAAAATGTTCATTCTATTTTCATTGATGGGATGAAAGTTATGAGAAGTTTTAGTTTGCAGGTAGGTGTGGTTTCTCTCAAAACCACACCTACCCGCAAACTAAAACTTTTCATAATTTTCATCTCATCAATGAACATTGAATGACTCAAAGCTTCCCACCTATACATAAGTCTAAAGAACCTATTTCAGATTTTTTGAAAAAAATCAATTTTGAAAGAAGTTTTTGGGCTGCCCGGAGTCCCTTGTTTTCCATAAATTCATTTTTAGCTTCTTCAATAAATGTCAAAATGAAAAATAAATTAGATGCCCACATAGATCTTAGAATTGCCCATCATCCATAAAAGTTTCAAAAAATCACACAAAACAATCTAGCCATAAGTACATGCCCAAAATCTCATTTATCCTCCAAAAGGGCCAATAGTGCTTTAGGGGTTAACACCAAGTGTAAACATATCGTAAGCTTTCTTATACTACAACTTAGTGATTGTCTGAAAAAGGCTGTTCAATTCAATGTATGAATGCCAAATCTGTATACTTCAGCACTCCTAAAGATAATAAAAACGAAACCAATTCTTGTGCTTGAAAAAAAATTGTGTCCGAAATGGGTCAATTGGTATTTGCTTAACCCCTAAAGGACCATTGTCCCTGCGGGGGACAAATGGGATTTTGGGCATGTACCTATGGCTAAATTGCTTTGTGTGATTTTTTGAAACTTTTATATATAATGGGGAATTCAAAAATCTATGCGGGCATTTAAATTTTTCTTCATTCCGACATTTATTGAAGAAGCTAAAAATGAATTTATGGAAAACATGAGACTTTGGGCAGCCTAAAAACATTGCTTTTTTTTCAAATAAAAATTTGAAATAGGTTCTTTAGACTTATATAGACGTGGGGAGCTTTGAATCATTCAATTCTGATTGATGAGATGAAAGTTATGAGAGGTCTTAGTTTGCAAGTAGGTGTGGTTTTTCTCAAAATCACACTTGCCCGCAACTAAAAATTTCTCATAATTTTCATCTCATCAATCAAAATTGAATGATTCAAAGCTCCCCGCATCTATATAAGTCTAAAGAACCTATTTCAGATTTTTATTTGAAAAAAAATGCAATCTTTAAAGAAGTTTTTGGGCTACCCGGAGTCCCCTATTTTCCATAAATTCATTTTTGGCTTCTTCAATAAATCTTGGAATGAAGAACAATTTAGATGCCCACATAGATTTTTGAATTCCCCATCATCCATAAAAGTTTCAAAAAATCCCACAAAGCAGTTTAGCCATAGGTACATGCCTGAAATCCCATTTGTCCCCCAAAATGGCCAACGGTCCTTTAGGGGGGTTAAATCCACAGATTCCAATTCTCTCTTGAATAGATAAAGAAGGAAAAAAAAGGAAAAAAAAAACCCTTACCCATGCCACCTCATCCAACACAACGCTTTGATACAAAAGAACACCAAAATATCTCCTCTCAATTTACCACCAAGCAAGCAGCTTATTGCAATGTAGGTGTTTTATAAAACCCCTACAAGAGGGGTTTGGCAATTTTGAAAATTACAAGAGCATTTTTCAAAATACTGCAAAATATAAGGGTGTTTTTCAATACTTCCATAGTATGAATGGCCCTTTGGCTTGGGGGAGGCTGTATATTTTTAGAAATAATCTGTAGGGAGTCAGTTTTGCAAGGGGGTCGCAGAATAATGCGGTTACCATACATGGTATCACACAAAATAACATAGAACATACTATTCAGCATGGGCCACAGCACAACAGGCTACCAAAAATAAATAAGTCAGTAAATGTTCATAAACATGTGATTCACAAGTTCTGTGGCGTATCTCACGCAATATCCTACTTTCTTTACTTTTTTATTTTTTTATGCATATCTAGCATATTTGGAGTTGGAATCCATCGGTGTTCACAAATGTGGCAAACTTTATCAAAATTATTCCAGAAAAACATATTGCTACGAAAAAAAACAAAAATAAAAGTGAGCCAGCACACACTAGTATCAACTTTTGACATATTTGTTGCACTTTTAGCACACAAGTTTTAGCATCTTGACTAATTCTGAAATTCATATGAAGGCCATGTATCTAAGATTAGTCGTCACTAGACCCTATGAGATGTCCCTTTGTACCTAGCCTAAGTCAAGTTTAACCCCTAAAGGACCATGGCCTTTATTCTGTCAAAAGACACTCAAAACTGCCACCTCTATGATAAAGAGTAAAAAAGTTTGAAAATCAGGTATTTTGCATATCTGACCATAGGATCTTGTACTAGACTATTATAAGAATGTGTCGTACAAAACTCAATAACTTTAACCACACAGATTGGAAGATATGTGCATTTAAAGTGTAAAAAAGAACTTCTTTTGCACCTTGCTTGACTAGATTTTTTATTTTTGAACATTTTTAACTTAAAATTTTTGCACCATAGAGTTTGGAATTCTATTTTTGCATGGTGGGAAGTTGAGTTGGGAATCTTGGGATTTTAAAAAAAAAAGGAATACTTAATTTTCATTCTTTGAAAAAACATTAGGTAGAAGAAGGTATGAGATTGAACAAAAACTTAAATTGCTAATAAGCTTGCAATGGAATTGAAACGCAATAATCCCAATGGTGAGATTGTTCTAGAAAGCAAACTTCACCCTCTCCAAAAAAAAAATTTGAAAAAATGTTAGACCTGCATTCAAAAATGAAGTTTATAAGTTATTTTTTCAAGAAGATGCTTGAGTTGCCCAAAAAACAAGATTGTCCATAACTTTCTCATAACTAGTCCAAATGGAATGAATCAAAGCTTCAGATGTAGACAAAGATATAATCTATAAGAAAAGAAAATTAAATTTTTTTTCCAAGTTTTTATAAGAATTTTTTTTGCTGCCCCTAGTCCCCAAATTTGTGCTTATTTGGGCATTACTTTTGCTCCCTAGCATTAATTGGAATAAAATTAGATTCCCCAAAAGCTAATGTGTTTTTCTATCTTCAAAAAAAGTTTCAAAAAATTAAGACAAAAATTGAAGCCGTAGGTACCTGCCCAAAATCCCATTTGTCCCCCGAAGGGACAATGGTCCTTTAGGGGTTAACTCCTAAAGGACCGTTGGTACTTTTGAGGGATAAATGGGATTTTGGGCATGTACTTGTAACTAAACTACTTTGTGTAATTTTTTGAAACTTTTATGGATGATGGAGAATTCAAAGATTTAAGTGGATATCTAATTTTTTCTTCATTTTGACATTTATTGAAGAAGTTAAAATTGAATTTATGGAAAACGGGCAAGATTGGGCAGCCCAAAAATTTCTTTAAAAAATGCATTTAAAAAAAATAAAAATATGAAATAGGTTCTTTAGACTTATGTATAAGTGGGGGAGCTTTGAGTCATTTGATTTTGATTGATGAGATGAAAGTTATGAGAAGTTTTTGTTTGCGGGTAGGTATGGTTTCTCTCAAAGCTACACCTACCCACAAACAAAAACTTCTCATAATTTTCATCTCATCAATCAAAATCAAATGACTCAAAGCTCCCCCACTTATACATAAGTCTAAAGAACCTATTTCATATTTTTATTTTTTTTAAATGCATTTTTTAAAGAAATTTTTGGGCTGCCCAATCTTGCCCGTTTTCCATAAATTCAATTTTAACTTCTTCAATAAATGTCAAAATGAAGAAAAAATTAGATATCCACTTAAATCTTTGAATTCTCCATCATCCATAAAAGTTTCAAAAAATTACACAAAGTAGTTTAGCCTTAGGAACATGCCCAAAATCCCATTTGTCCCCCAAAGGGACAGCAGTCCTTTAGGGGTTAAATGTATAAGAGCATTTTCATTACTTTCACTTGGTGTTTTTTTTTCTTGGCAAAAATTTGCCAATTACAATTGATTTTTGCAAATGAGTTTTAGTCCCTCCAAATATTCTCTAATGGAGAGGTGACAACGCAGCACTTATTTGTCAAGAAAAAAACGTTGCTTTCACTTCAAGTAGAATGCAATATTTTTTTAGGGAAAGTTTCATGGATACCCTTGAAGTTTGCAAAATTGTCATAGATACCCCTTTTTTTCAGAAATATAAAAAATATCTTTGGGCCAAAAAAATTGGCATTTGTTTTATTGTGCATGCCACTTCCCTTCTTCCTTTGTGCGCACACATAACAAGAAAGAAATATTGTGCGCAGAAAGGGAGAAGGAAGTGACATGCATAACAAAACAAACACCTAAATTATTTGATCCAAAGATATTTGTGATATTTCTGAAAAAGCGGGGTATCAATGAAAATATGGCAAACTTTAGGGGTATCCATGAAATTTTCCCTATTTTTAAAAGAGTTGCTTTGCAAGCCACTTGGAGTAGCGTCTTTGTTCCTTCCATGACACTCACATCACATGTCCTTCTCACCCCATATGTGACAACAATTATGTACCTCTCTCTCACCCCGTTTGTGACAACATCAATGAACTTGAATTGTTACGTGATCTCTAGCATGGTCCCAACATACCTACACAATGACGTGAAACAGAATATTGTAGCATCTCTTCACAAGATGCGGAAACCAACAACAATGATGCAGTGGAAGCCTAGAGTGCAAGTTTTCATGCTAATGTACCAATGAAGTATCACTTTCTGTTTATAGTGGAGCTGCTCTAAGTGTACAAATTATTTTTTTGTAATATGATTTAAAAGAAGGAACAACTATCTTTGAAAGAATTTGCTCATTTAGAGCTTAAATTTTTATTTTTATTTTCTATTTTCTTCAACAATGAGTTTCAACAATATATCATTAAAATAAAAACTCCACATTTGAATCAAAGAAAAATAGATTGTTAATGTCATTTTGGTCATTGTAATATATTTAGGTATAACGGATACCCCCTCCACGATGATGGAGTGAATTTTGGATCAACTCTAGGGAGGCCATTGAATTGCCACTGTTTGATCCTTGTATAAAAAAAAACTATATACATGCATTCAAGGATTCCCTAGAATGCAAGTAAATTTACATAGATTGGTGGATATAAAATTATGTGTAGTTTAGGGTTTTCCCCCATAGGTGGGCATTAAAAAAAAGATTTATATTTGAATCTTTGCATGGAATTTTGCTTTGTTAATTTTACAGCATTTCAAAAAAAATCGGCAATTTGTACAAGTTGTGAAATACATGAATATTATACTAAATTTGATCAATGATTTATGCGTTTGCAAAGCAAAGGGGAAGATTATAATAAATTTTAGGGAATTGATATGTGTACCACACCCTTTCAATTATTGTACCACACTCTCATAGTAAATTTTAGATTTCTACCATCATAAAGCGGAATTTGAGAATTTGGAATTCTGATTTGGACTTAGAGATCATGATTTAGTCTACAACCATAAAAAAAAGCTGCAGTTCAACAACACCCTTGTAAAAGTTTAGCTAGGGAGAAAAGTGTTACTTTTACTTTTGTTTGTAAAAAATATTAGCTTTTTCATTGGGTGTTGTTGAATTGCAACTTTTTTTGTGGTTCTAGACTAAATCATGGTCTCTAAGTCCAAATCTGAATTCCAAATTCTCAAATTCAGCTTTATGATGGTAGAAATCTAAAGCTTACTCTTGGGTGTGGTACAATATTTGAAAGGGTGTGGTACACATATCAATTCCCTAAATTTTAAGCTTAATGGTATTGTAAAAAACAAATTTTGTCACTTTGAAATTCAAAGTGCCCATACTTAAAAGATTTAGTAAATAGTCATACAATTGGTTAGGAGGTAAAAACTTCAATACTTAAAAACAATGATAGCTGCCCAACTAGCTTGTGTTAAGACAAGAAAAGAAATGCATTACACAAATACTTGGAACCATCAATTCACATTATATGAAATTTTTCTTGCATATGAGGTGATTGTTGTAGGCAATATTCTTTGTAAACTTTTTTGCAAGAAAAGACAATAGTAGTATCTACAAATTGCTTGTTGATGAATGTTGTTCTAAATTCTTTAGGGGTTAATAGACTTTCATGGCAATAGCACAATAAAGCAAAAAAAATTAACTTTTTTTAAACACATTAAGTAAATACACATATAGCTTCCATAGTGAGAAATGAAAATCTTTGTCCTTTCCAATCCTATTTTAGGTTCAATAAGTCATTGTATTACATCAATAAATACTTGAGTGAATCATTTAGAGAAGTAAGATAGTGTCTAGAACCTAATGCATGCCTAGTGGGCTGTTTTGAAATTACACGGCTTTCTACTGTATTATAATCATTATTAAATTTTAAAGGTGATATGTTGAATGCAAATATAAAAATTTATATCAATTTATATCAATTTAGATTTTTGTTATACTAGGGTACAAAGAAGCTATATTTGAAGGGTAGTAATAATGGATCATTTTTCCTTGGAATCTTAAATTCTCCAAATTCAGTTAAACTCACTTGAGCTTGAACTTGAATGTTGAAATGCCTTCATAGCTAATAAAAATCAAAGAGCATCTCTCTTCCAAGTTGAGTAAAATAAATATACATGGAAGTTCAGAAATACAATCTTTGATACAATCCGTAATGGTTGTAATTATTGGTATAAAAAACATAACTACCTTAGCCAAACTACAACTTGTTAATCAAAATTTGTTCAAATAATTTGCTCAAGTCATTAGAGATCTAATGACCAAAACTTTAGTTCCTTTCAAATAGAAAACGAAAGACTATTCAAGAATGACATACTTTAATAAGGACTCTTCCTTTGATAATATTAAAAAAAACAAACTTACCCACACATAAATTAAATTGTTGAGAATCAAATGCTTGTCTTAGTACTCAAAATGTTAAAACGTGTTTTGAATGGCAGCTTAGGATGATAATTTAATGGTAACTTTCAAACGAAAGTTATAGAATATGACTTGTAGATTATATCCATGAGAATTTAATACCTATCATTGCAAACAATTATGTTGACAAATACATGTTTTTGGATTATTTGAGGTTAATTTCCAAATTGTATGGAAGTGGAACAGCAATGATTCTTTCCAAATTATGATTCCCTCTGAATTTTTCTTTTGAATAAGAAATTCTAACTATGAATTTATGATCATATCCAAGATTTTTGTCATATTTTGCTAACTGAAATGAGTTCTGAAGGGTTGTTGTTTGAACCAAAAAAAAAGGTGCTTTTTGAGATAAAATGTACTTGTATCCTCTTCACCACAACTATTAGTCCAAGGGGTTTTTAAAAGTCCGAATCATTAAAAAGTGAGAGCACTATCACAAGGATAATCAAGTGGATGAAAATAATCACTCTCTGCGTGTATGAAGAATCAGTCAGATTTTAAATTTTGAACTTCTTGTCCTGAACCCTCCCTAATGGTGCACGTGGTGGGTAGCATGTAAATTTGGAGCTTTCAAGGCACAATAAATCATGGTCTATGAAGACAAGTATTCATTTTTGCAAAAAAATCTTTTCTCCATCTCAAGAGCTTTGCACAAAAATTGTGAAACATCCAATGATCAATGAGAGAAAATTTGATGGATAATCCTGAAGTTTGTAATATTTGTATAGATATCCTTAATTTTTCAGAAATTACACAAGTATCTCTGGATCATAATTTTCAAGTATTTGTATTACCATGTATGTCACTTCCTTTTTCTTTTGTGCACACATTATTTCTTTCTTGTTCTATTGCACTCCTTGCATCAACATTGGTCACGGAAGAAGTGACGTACATAAGAAAACAAATGCTTGAAAGTTATAGTTTCAAGGATATTTGTGCAATTTTTGAAAAAACCAAGAACATCTAACAAATATTGCTTGCAAACTTCAAGGATATCCATCAAAATTTCCCATGATAAAATTAGTCACGTAATTTAACAAAAAAAAATTGCTTTCTGAACATACTTAGATGTCCTTCATCATTATTCATGCAACTATTGCTCTAAGCATTTGAAGTCATCCATCATCCACATTCATCCATCATTTACATTCAGCTATTGTCAACATTATTGCATCGTCCACATTCATCCACCATCCACATTCATCCACCATCTACAATAAGCTATTATCAACATTCATCCATCATCCACATTCTGGACGCTTGCACTTGTACTAGTTAAGAATTTCTATGCTACATTAATAGTGCATTTAGGTTGCCCCACACTAGTTTTGTGACATTCTAGACTATACAAATACTTATTGGTACTGAAATAAGTTCTTCAATAATTGTAGCATTCAACAAATTTTAAAAGAACGCCATATTTGTTAATTTGAGAAGAACCCCAATTTTGGGAATAAATTAGGTTTAAGGTGATCACCTTTAACCCTAAACGTTTGAGGGGTAAGGGCAAAACATAAATGCATTCAAAAAAAATACTCTTGTAACTTCAATGAAATTTGTTTCAAAAGAGAAAATAAGAATCATGATGTTTAACAATTATCCATATGGTCAAATATTCAAAAAAGTTTTGTACTCTTATTAAATGAATTTAGAAGCATTTACCATTTAATATTCACCAAAATTACAAAATTTACTCATAAATTTCAAATTTTGGTATGATTGGTTAAAAATAGACATTATATCCTAAACTTCAAAATGCAATCTTTTAAAAGGACAAAACATCATTAGTTTCCCAAAATAGTAAATCCTACAACATTAGCAATTATTGAGGTGTTTGTTTTTGAAAAATTCTCCTTGCAGGAATTTAACTTGGACTGACATAATTCAAGTTAAATTGGAAAGTAGACTTGATTTTCTAGTACAAAAAAAAAAAAAAAAAAAAAAAAGAAAAAAAAAAAGAAAAAAGAAAAAAGTTTGTTTTTGTTTTGGGCAGCCCCAAAAAAATAGGCAGCGACCAAAAAATGGTCGATTGGGCGCTTAGGGGTTAACCGAGCTCTAGGTTTAAGTAGCAGTCTTTTTGGTACATGTGCCCACACCTAAGAGGAGGAATTTGCAAGGGACAAAATCTTGGTAGCTCAGACCAAATCTGATACCTTCAAATCTGACATTTAAAAGGCTAGAAAGAAAAACATTGGGTTTAACCCCTAAAGGACCATGGCCTTTATTCTGTCAAAAGACACTCAAAACTGCCACCTCTATGATAAAGAGTAAAAAAGTTTGAAAATCAGGTATTTTGCATATCTGACCATAGGATCTTGTACTAGACTATTATAAGAATGTGTCGTACAAAACTCAATAACTTTAACCACACAGATTGGAAGATATGTGCATTTAAAGTGTAAAAAAGAACTTCTTTTGCACCTTGCTTGACTAGATTTTTTATTTTTGAACATTTTTAACTTAAAATTTTTGCACCATAGAGTTTGGAATTCTATTTTTGCATGGTGGGAAGTTGAGTTGGGAATCTTGGGATTTTAAAAAAAAAAGGAATACTTAATTTTCATTCTTTGAAAAAACATTAGGTAGAAGAAGGTATGAGATTGAACAAAAACTTAAATTGCTAATAAGCTTGCAATGGAATTGAAACGCAATAATCCCAATGGTGAGATTGTTCTAGAAAGCAAACTTCACCCTCTCCAAAAAAAAAATTTGAAAAAATGTTAGACCTACATTCAAAAATGAAGTTTATAAGTTATTTTTTCAAGAAGATGCTTGAGTTGCCCAAAAAACAAGATTGTCCATAACTTTCTCATAACTAGTCCAAATGGAATGAATCAAAGCTTCAGATGTAGACAAAGATATAATCTATAAGAGAAAAAAATTAAATATTTTTTCAAGTTTTTATAAGAATTTTTTTTGCTGCCCCTAGTCCCCAAATTTGTGCTTATTTGGGCATAACTTTTGCTCCCTGGCATTAATTGGAATAAAATTAGATTCCCCAAAAGCTAATGTGTTTTTCTATCTTCAAAAAAAGTTTCAAAAAATTAGGACAAAATTTGAGGCCGTAGGTACCTGCCCGAAATCCCATTTGTCCCCCGTAGGGACAATGGTCCTTTAGGGGTTAAGGTGAAGTACAACTAGGAAATTTGGTTTTCCCAATTAATGGATATGGCGTTAAAGGCTTAACAACACAAGCAAGATTGTGGAATAATAAACTAGCAACATCCAAATTGTAAACCATGTGAATTTCTAATATTTAGAGAGTTGCATGCACCTTAAAGTGGCCAAACAATGAGTCCTGAAGTAACTTTCTAAGGTAAGACTAAGCTTACTTGATAGTTAAGACAACCTAAATGCACTATATAGTGTACACAAGGGCCGATACTAGTTTAACATTTTTGTGTTTTTTTTTTGGTTTTATATTTCTTAACCCCTAAAGGACCAAACCCCCTTTTTTAGGAACATAGTGATTTTGGGCAGGTACTTGTGATTGGAGCTCTTCATATTTTAGGCTGAAATTTTAATAGAATGCGGGGACAAGGTTTATCCTTCATATGCACTAAATTTCATGACATTTAGAATTATGAGTAAAAAGTTATGGCCTAAAGTGTTGTTTTTTATGTTCGTCGGGCAACCTGGGCAAATTTTTAAAAATCACTTTTTTCAAAAAAAATAAATTAAATGGGTTTAGGAGATTTATGTGAATGTAGGAAGCTTTGAATCATTCTGTTTGGATCAACGAGATGAAAGTTATGAGGGTTTTTTGTTTGCGGGTAGTTATGGATTCTCTACTCCAAAATTAACTTTGAAGTCCTTTATTTTACTCAATTATCAACATTTTGGAAAAAAAACAAAACCAAAGGACGGAGATTGTTTATTACAACATTATGACCATTGGGATTGGCATTTTTCATTTCCATAATTAAATTCTTAACAATTCAATACTTTGAATCATTCTCTACTTCTTTTTACTTACTAGTTTTTTTCCATATATTATACAACTCCAAATGATTTGAAACTTTTTGACATGTACTTTACTTAAGTGGAATAAGAAACTTAGAGAAGCACCACCCACATGGCCTTTTTTCCTTAGGAATTTCACCTTCTGAAGGGTAGCTGCCTGGTTTTTCACAAGACGTTTTTGAATATTCAAACCATTCTAACTTCCAATCCACGCGGTGGAAAAATCTGGAATTTTGTTCACATCTTCTAAAACCATTCTTTTACAAGATCCTACGGTCACATATGCATAAAAATGCTTTTGTTTTCAAATTTGATTGATGCTCTAAAAATGATAGTTTTGAAGAGTTTTTGATGAAAACTTTGCTTAGTTTTTTAGGGGTTAACAGACAGTACACTGATAATGGTATTTAGTGTTATGGTACTAATAGTGTTACCTGCACTTTAACTTCACTCACTCTAAATCTAAACTAGTTTGCATTTAGAATTGCCTTCTTTTTGTGCACACCACTCTTTGTTGCCTCCTCCAAAGTATGGGAACTTCATGTGGGAACTTTGGGAATGTCATGTGGGAACTTTGGGAACTTCATTGCAAACTTTGGGAACATCATATTGGAATTTTGAGAACTTCATTGGGAACTTTGGGAACATTTGATTATAACATTAAATAAAAATTTTAACTTTTTTTTGAAGAAAAAAAGGTTATGACATTTTTAAAGAAATTATAACATTTTTGTATATTTTACTTTTTTAAAATTTTGAAATTTTGAGTGTTTTTGGGTGTTTTTGAATTATTTTGGATTAAAAATGAATGTAAACTTGTAAAAAAATTTACTCCCAAAAATTACAACAGTTGACAAATAGTGTATTGGTTGACATTTAGTGTTGGTAACACTAAAAGAATTGTTCACATTTAGTGTTAGGGTTTGTGATTAGTGTTGCCAACACTAAATACCATTATTAGTGTACTGAGATTCATTACAACAGGAACTAGACAAAATTCAAAATTAATTCTTTTCCTTTTATCTTTAATGTAGTGGGACGGTATTTTGCAGGGGACACATGGTCATCCAGGTCACTCTAGCAAATGAGGGTACGTACTACATGGAATGATGTGACATGGGGGCGCAAAATGGGTGCATAATTACAACAACGGAATGCCTAATGGTTGCATTATGGTGAAAACGTAAAAAAAAATTGGTTTAGACACTGATTAATTGAGATACATTCCGTCAAATGTTAATTAGCTTCTAAAAAATTTAGAAGCCTCTCCAAATCAAGCCCAAGTAAAGAAAATTCAGCCAAAGGGGTGATACAATTGTCAATCCTTTGGCTGAGTTTTTTTTATTAAGAAAAAGAAGTAAATGAAAGTCAAACTTTTTACCATCGGGGTGGGGGGTGGAATTTTTTTGACTTTGCTAAATTTTACAGTATTTCTCATTCTTTCTCTTTGGGTATGTGAAAGGAATGTGACTTTAGTCAGCTGAACAGTCTGATGAGAATCTAAGCAACTCAAGGTGGGCCTCTTCAGCTAAATTATTGGGGCAAACTTTTGCCAGAATCTTTCCTCATTTGACACTGGCTGCGGCAATACTAAAAAAAATGGGTAAAAGAAGAAGATAGAATATTCCCAATTAGTGTCAAAAACATTCAAAAGACCAATATTTGCATGGAAGTTATTAAAATAGCTCAATTTGTGGACAAATGCGCACATGTGAATGGGCTATCCATTTTTCATATACTTGAAAGCTAGGGTGCCTATTGCAATGGGAAAACAACAACAAAAAAAACCCATGTGACCCTCCTATATGGGGTGAAATGCATACATGGGCCACCTAGGACATGATTGAGAAGGTGATCCACAAGACGTTATGGTTGAATTATCATACCCCTTTGCCTCATTAGAAGTTTGTCAACCACTCAAAACGGACAAGATTACAAATAGGGATGAGAGCCTAAGGTGGAGAATTTTCCACCCACAGCCCCTTACCCTTATTTTGAAAAAGGTGGTTGATATGTACAGTACCTAATATTCATCTTGCCTTGGTTCATTTGCCGTCTTTCCCATAATCCGATGCTACACAAAGTCCACGGGGCATGTGGATTTCCCACTTTTTCATACTCTTACTGCACTTCCCTTGGCCCCCGGTAATTTACTAAAAAGAATGGGCAAATTTCACCAAAGTTTTATCTTGTTTTGGCACCTGGGTTATCCTAAGAGCATCCCCAATGTAGCCGGAACCGTGGCACTGAAAATCCTGTCAGACAGTTTCTGATTGCAGCCCACTTACAGAGCAAGGTCATTTCTCAACCTCTCAGCCCTCAATGTAAACAAGTTATGACACTCACTATACATAGTTTTTTAGTTGTTTATGCTCATTTAAAGTGTTTATGTGAGGAGATTCATGTCAGAAACATATGAAATTGCGTCAGCGTTAGAGAATCAGACACTCTAGAGTGGTATGTAGGATTCTCCAAATAGTGCAAATATGCAAGGCAGGGGCTCTTGCATGGAGAGCCCTGAAAAATACAATTCCAAGTACTTGTTGCATTGAGGCCCTAATTTTCACTCAAGCTGGGCATAACAATCTGTAAAAACTTTTCCATGCCTTGATACGGCTACATTGGGGATGCTCTAAGGGCATCGCCAATGCATTTGTAACCAGGCCCGGTATAACCCACGTTTACTTTTTGATAAATTAATCATAATAAAAAAATTATATTATTTGAATGGCATGACTTTTCTTGTTGTAAAAACATAATAAAATGTAGGTTTAGGGTTTAGGGTGATTTAGATATATAGCATCAAATGTTAACTAGAGTTTAAAAATTTTAGAGGCCTCACCAAATCAAGCATATAGAGGAAAAATCAGCCAAGGGCACGGTATAAGTGATCATTTATACTGTGCCCTTGGTTGATTTTCCCTCTATATGCTTGATTTGGTGAGGCCTCTAAAATTTTTAGACTCTAGTTAACATTTGATGCTATATATCTAAATCACCCTAAACCCTAAACCTACATTTTATTGTGTTTTTACAACAAGAAAAGTCATGCCATTCACATAATCTAATTTTTTATTATATAATTATTAATCAAAAAGTAAACGTGGGTTATACCGGGCCTAGGTACGGCTGCATTGGCAATGCTCTAACATTTGAAAAATTGAACAAGAAATGGATGAACAAGAAACAAAAAGCATGGAATGAAGTCACTAATAATGACATGATTGTAGTCGATTTTTGTCCATCCAAATTCTTGGAGGATTCATTAGTTACCTTCCCAACAATTGTTTAGTGTGGATTTTGGCAGCTCCTATGTAAAAATAGGGAATTGCTAAAGCCACACTCAAAATTGCTAACACCACACCTCTATGAGCATGTGATTTGAGAATTTAATATTGTTTTTGTTTATTCAAGTGATTCATAATTCATTCAATCACAACATTACCAACTCTTTGAAAGAAAGAAGAACATATACAAATTTTTGTTGAACTTTTATTGCACCATTGCTAAATTTTGATGTATTTTTTGCTTTAAATAATTTAAAAGTCCCATAATTTTATTCAAATTCAAGTACCTCTAGTCTTTTTGAATATAGCCTTAAATAGATAGAGGTGAAACAAGTCTTTTTATTCAAATTAAAAAAACTAGCAAACATTCTCACATTTCATGCTCAAAGCACACCTTGGGGTGTGGCCGTAGCAATTTTGGATGTGGCTTTGGTAATTCCCTAAAAGTAATTTTGGATGTGGCTTTAGTAATTCCCTAAAAGTATTTTGTAGTTTGAAGTACATAAAAAATCAGCTTGTTTTTATTCAAACAATGTCTCTCCAACTATGACTTCAACAATCTGAAAATAATTAACCATTACTACGGTTAATCTTACATGATAAACTTATAGCAAAAAGAGTTTGGAAAGTTATTACACAAGTTATTTCAGTTTCTGTGCCATACATTGATAACACTAAATAACACCAATTCAAGAAATGAGTGAAATTGCAAGGTGCACTAATATAATAGTTTACAACAAAGAAAGTTGGTTCAATATACTAAGGGCTATGGTTTTTAAATACTATCTCAAATAGTGTAATTGAACTAACCAAATTCTTGAGAAGATTTTGCAAGCACATGTCTTAGTTATAGAGTATGAAAGCAAATGCATTATGAAAGTTGTGCCAACAAATTCCTATTTAACTAACACAAAAGGTTGTAGTCAAAATTCTAATAAAACAACAAAGATTCATGCCACACCTTTGCACTAAATAGCCATTTATCATCCAAATTAGTGCAAAGAGTCCTTGCACTATTCAAAGCCTTGCAAGAATTGAAATAACTTGCCTAGTCACTCATTCAAAAAAATCCATTAACCCCTAAAGGACCAATTGTCCCCTTGGGGGACAATTGGAATTTTGGGCATTTACTTACAACTAAACTATTTTGTATAATTTTATGAAACTTTTTTGGAAGATGGGCAATTCAAAGACCTACATGGGTATCTAATTTTTTTTTCATTTTGACATTTATTGAAGAAGTTATGCATGATTTTTTTTTTAAATGGGGGAGGGTGGGCACCCCAAACAATTCTTAAAATACTGCATTTTTAAAAATAAAATCTGAAATTGGTTCTTTAGATTTATATAAATGTGGGAAGCTTTTAATCATTCAATTTGATTGATGAGTGAGAAGTTTTAGTTTGTTGGTAGGTATGGGACTCTCAAACCTCCATTCCTTTTGGCACTTGTAAAATTTGGTGCTTTACTTTTTTGAACTCTTTGTGTATTTGTTTTTTGACTTTTGTTTTCTTCTAAGTTGTAGTAGTTTAAGATTTCTTGGTTTTCACCATTTGGATCAAAGTAATTCAAACTTATGAATTTTACATAAATCCTCCAATTTTGCCTAGTGTATATGCAAATTCCATGGCCTTATAGAATTGCAAGATTTTATAAAGTGTGATTCACACCTCCAATTCATTTGGAAATTCTCCCACACTTACCTAACTTGGTCTTCTACATGGAAAAAACAAACCTCAACTTTGCCTAAAGCAATTTTCTTGATATAGGAGCGGTCAAAGGCTTCTGAAAGTTTTGGGCAGTAGGGAAAACAAAAATCACTTTAGATGTCAATATCTCACTCCTCTACATCTAGAATGAGCTAAAAAATTTCCCACAAATATCTCCCATAGTCTAGGGCAAGATCTTACAATTGGATTTCCAAAAGGAACTTTATTTCTACCTTTCTACTCATTCCCCAAAAAAGGCAATTTTTGGTGATTTTTACAGAAAAAAGGGCTTGGTCATTTAGGGGTTAAATATCGTGAAAATTTGGTGTCTTATTTTTTCAAGTTGCACCAATTGGTGCAATGGTATTTTTAATACTTTACAAGTGAACGGTTGTGTTGTCACACTCAACCACATGTAAGGTAGGAGGCTCAAAAAGCGTCACTTTAAGAGCTAATTGCATTTGGGAAGAAGTTAAACTCCTTGAAATAATTTTGGTAAATTTTGGTAGGAAGAACAAAGGAATTGGCATCTAACCCAAGTTGTTTCATATTTTTTGAACCTTTGTGGAATTAGTTATGAATTTTTCAAGTTGAAACCCAGTGGTCACTAAAAGCGACCCCCTCCTGAAATGTACATCCTAGGTACATTGGAAAAGACAAAATATATCTCTGTTTTAGAGGTCGCTTTTAGAACCGGGTCGCTTTTTGAGCCTCCTACCTTACATCCTTTTCTAAGGATAACAAGGTTTTGACAATAGCCATGACAACAAATATCGACAAAGATTTGTTTCTTTTCTTTTTGCACATACCAAAAGGGAAATAAATTCCAAATCTGAGAAATAATATATTTTCTAAATTTGCTTCCCACGAATTTTACCCTTTGAGCCTACAATTCTGTTTGAAATTTCATCACTGAATTATTTTATGTATTAATTGCACATTACAACACATCGTCCTAATATTAGATGTTTGCATGGCCTCAAGGGGCTTTAAGGTTGTAAGTTTGCTGTCGTTCCCATGCTATATAAAAACCTCATGTGACATGAGGATTCCCACTTTTTTCACTTTTTCTACTGTTTTTTCACACTTGGTATGGTAGGAGCACCCATAAACGTCAAACTAAGGGTTTTGAACATGATAACTATTAATAAAAAAACTAGCCAATTATAGGATCCTATTAATTATAGAATCCTATTAGGAATAGAAAAAAAAATGAGTTTGCACTTTTGAATGAATTATTTGGATACTGTGAGAATAAGTTGTGAATTTTTAATGAGCAAACTTCCACTGCACCCATAACCACTTTTAAGATTTCATGTTCACATATTGTACATCTTTGTTATTACATCTATTCACTTCCAAAGATTTTCCAAGATTTTAGAGGTGACAATTATGGGGACACTAATGCTTATGGGTGTTCTTACCCTTAACCCAGGAACGCCGCGAGCGCCATTCAGTGGCACTCAAACAAATGAAAATTGAACCAGAGCGAGTTGAAACCATTTTTCATCCATATTTTGTTGATGTTGGGTGATGAGGAGTTGTTGTTGATCTATTGAGTTGAATTTGTAATTTTGTTAGTGTTTCTTTCTTTGTAAATGAGAAGTTAGTAAAAAAATGGATCACAAAATATAATATTTTAGTATATTTTGGGAATTTGTTGCTCCTTGCTCGAGATCTGCAATTTCTCCACAAGAATGATATTTTTTGAATTTGAGCCTAGCTAACAAAATGAAGGGCATCTACTCTAGTTTTTACTCCAGTTTGAGTTTTGAAAAATTTCCTAGTATTGATTATTTTATTGTAATTTGAACTTTAAATGTATTTTTAATGTCTATTATTTTCTAATTATAAAATGACACGGAAATTGAGTTTACACAATGATGTTTGTTGTTGTAATACATACACATGGTGAAATTTTCAGATTTTTTGAAATGATTTTCTATTTGATGTGATTTTTCTTCACTTTTTCTTCAAAAATTCTCAAAAAAATCATATTACACAAATTATTATTATTATTATTATTATTATTATTATTATTATTATTATTATTATTATTATTATTTTTGTGAAGTATAGAAGACATGTAATTTCATCCCTTAAAAATAAATTTAAATTTTTTCATTCAAATCTAGTTGCCAAATGACAGCAAATTAAGTGAAAGATGAAAAACAGTGATCATAGGTCCATCACTTAGGGGTTAAGTAACTCTCACTTTTGTCAACAGTTTTATCTCTCCCCAAAAGATTTGACCCAAACTCAAATTTCTTAGAACCTGAGCGCAGAGCCGCAGACTCTCCAAATTCCTCGGTCCTTGTAATTTAATCAAGCATCAAAGACCTTGAATTCCCACACACACACTCTCTCTCTAATTTATGTAATCAACAATGGATGTCAGGAGCAGTGATCCCAAGCGCAGTTTACATAATCAAGGCCTCTGTACAATAGGAGTCAAGGCCGTCAAAACTTGAGGTCAACTCAAATAAAAGTTTCAGCACATCTAGCTTCAAGAACTGCCTCAAGCATTCAATAAAATAGTAATTACAATGGAGGCTCTTGCATTTCAGTACAAAGACCTTATGGTTAAACATTTGAGGTCATAACCGCAGGTCTTGAAAATGTTAACCCTTTAAATACGACGCACGTTTTTACAAAATCCACTATAGAGGCTGGGGCAGTAAACTTGGACTTGGATGTGCAATTGGATCAAACATGGACTCATGTTTAATAATCCGACCTTACCAATGGGAAAGAACATATTGTTAATTGTAAATAACCGAGATTTTAATCAAATTTATCGTTGTAGGTGAAATATTATAATGATTGAATGAGTTATAGGTGAATTTTTTTTAGTTTTCATGCTTGTGTGGTTTTGAATCTTCTTGTTTCATACAAGTTTTGTTTGAGAAGAGTCTTATATTTCTAAAAGCAAGGTTTCTCACTTTTTCAATAAGATTAGTTCCACACAAAATGGACAAAAATAGCAAATCACCAAGTGTAGCTAAGTGGACAAAAAGGGTCAAAAATCCCACTTTATTTGCTACCCAAAAATGGTTTTACAAGAAATTTGATAAATGTTATGGAAAATCCAATTGGTGAAAAAATCAAGAATTGGCCTTAAACTTAGGATGACAAATTTTGAAAATGAAATGATAGCACCATTTCAATAGATCTTCAAATACTACAATAATACGACTATTGTGAAGAGAAACAATACAAGAGTATTTCTTAAGTAGTTTGGAATCTTTTACGGCTACACAATTGAAAGTTGGCATTCTTTTTGGATGTTTGGTGTATTGTGTTGTTGCTTTAATCCATCTTTGACCAAATATGGATACACATTTTAAGGCCATGATGTATAAATACCATTATTTACCAATTCACATATCCAATTCCATTGTTGTTTTTTTAATTGGATGCAAAATCCTTGTGATCACAAGCATTCTTAAAGAACAATTTCCAAATTGTTGAGCAATTTTACTCTATTTGCCAAAAACCACTCTCCTGAACCAAAATATGGTTTGGTGGTCTCTAAAGGGTTAATCCCTCATTGCCTAAGGTCCAAAGAGGGTTTAGAGCATCCTTGCTTTTCAAGTGTCGTAAGTTTCAATGGCAGTGGAGTATGAAAATCTCAACCATAAAATCTTGTAGTGTGCATGTTGTAGATGATGTGGATCAAACTTGGGGTCATTTGACCACATAAATTGCAAGATTATAATGTTTTAGTGCTAATAAAAGATGCTGAAATTTTCCTAAAAATACATTTGGAGGTGAAATTTCATTTCTAAACATACTCAAATGAAAAAAAATTCAAATGTAAAGTGATTCAAACCAATATACAAACACATTGGTGAAAGAGAATCTCAATAAATATACTCATTTTGTTTGCAAAATTGTTGTGAAATGTCAAAAAACAGTGAAAAAAGTAGCACAAAATCACATCTATGGCTAAACCTCCCTCTACCAAAATGCTTCTAATTCATTCATAACTTCTTGGATTGATATGAAATTTTAACCACACTAACTAGAATAGTATGCGCAAATTCTCTAGTCACAACTATTGAAAACTAAGTTTCTATGAAGAAGTTATAAGCCACCAAAGTTCATTGTAATGCAAAAGTGTGTGGATTTTGAACTTTGAGTTGCTCCCAAACATTCAAGAAAAATTGGATTGACGTGAAATTTATATCGAAATTACTAAACTTTAAGGGGAAAAAAACCCAACAAATTTTATTGAAAACAAACATTTGATGAAAAAGATACAAGCCCCCAAAGTTGCAGTCATCACAATGCAGTGTGGTGAACTCAAATTGACCTTGTGAACTTAGAATGGCTTTCACAAACTCAATATGTATTGGATTGATTTGAAAATTCTATCATAGAAACTAGACTAATATGCGCAACTTTGCCAACAAAATTTACTAAATTCAAACAATAAGTGCAAATGTTAGAGCACTTCAAGTTGCAAATTTGGATGGATAGAGGACAAAAAATGTCCCCTTAGGCAATAAGGGGTTAAAATAGGTAGCTCAATTGCGTCCCCTCTCCAATGAGGCGTCCCATAGGTTGCTCAGGAATGGATATGAGGCAATTCTTGAATGAACCCTCTTTAACCCTTGGGCGCCCCAATGACGGGATCTTGTTGCTCAAAATCAAAAAATAGAGATTCTTGGGTTCAGATGTACATGTACCACAAATTTAATTGTACTGAGCTTGGCAGAGTGGGCACTCTGATGAGGCAGATAGGAACTTACGGCTGTGGAAGTCATTGTAGATTTTATTATGCTACACAATGCGTGACCTTTGCGAGTTGCTCTGCATGTTGCTGGGCTTAGCGACTAGGATGACTAGGTTTAGCCGGTTAAGGGTCCATTGGGGTGTTTTGGCGCTTGCCAGCGTGTACACATGCAAGTCTTAGGCGGAGCACTCCTGAGGAAAATGAGTGTGTGAGGGTTGCTAAGCCACCATGTGAGTGAACCCAACGCACTAGTCTCGATCTTTGATTCCCTAAATGCTAAGATCACGAGCATTCAATGCAGCTTTGTGAAGTGAAATCTTTGTGTAGTGAAGCTGCAAATTAGCAGTCCGTTAGGTTTTCCTTGCCGGCACCCTTCCCACAAATTTAGGTCCAAAAGACACATTTCATACATTCATCTTGAATGTCCTGAACAACCAAAAATTTGGCAAAAAGCTCAAGATCAACGATATTTTGACCACTATATTCTCCTAAACCATCCGGTAGAAGCATGTCCAACTTAGCCATATTGCTCGAGCATCTTTCCCTAAACCACTTTCAACGGTGACTTCCTCTAAATCTGCTTTTTTTGTTAAAGTGTCGGGTTTGATTGAAAGAACCTCATCAACCCTCCTAGAAGGTTGGTTCAACTCTAGGCTCTCAAGGGTCATAAAAACAAGGTATTTTCTATTGCAAGAGCCAATCACACTCCTTGATTTCACCTCATCTCTTTATAAGTTGGAGGGAAACAATTTATGGAAGACCTAGAATCACAAATAGGCACCTACTATAGAAAACTATGAAAATTCATCAACAATTCAAGAATGCTTCAAAAAATATGAAAAGAATTGTGTTAAATTTGACATTCATTTCTCTTTGTCTCAAAATTAGACAAAAAATTTTCTTGTCTAAAAAGCTCATGAAAATGGAGATTGACCTGTAAACTGCCGCTTTTTGAGCTACTTACCTTAGTAGAAAAAGAGGGAATAGGGAGATCAAGTAGAGTTATTGAAACCTATATTCTATACAATATTGACTACCGTAGTGTGACATTGCCTTTTTTTTAATTAATTGAAAATGCTAAAATTGAATTTCCACAAAATGTCAAGAAACAAATTATGGAATTTATGAAAAATGAGTAGGAGCTATGACAAAAGTTCACTAATATAGTGCCAATGTTGAAAGGATTTTGAATTATTGATACCTTGAACCGGTAACAATTTAATAAAAACTTGTTACACATGCCCACTTCCATTCATATTGAGTTTTATAATAATTCAACCATTTCTACTTTTATTGCTCCTTTAAATTTGAAAGGACACGATATTCTGTTCACATTTAATATATGACAAATAGTGAAAAAATTATGTCCTTACAAAACCAAAATCATCTTAATTTCATTATAACGTAGACAAAATGCTTTAGGTGAAAATAATAATAATTTCATCATTGCAAAAACAAAACCCATGTCACACTACAATATGCCAAAAACATACACCAAATTTTATTATTTATTTTTATTTTTAATGATTTGACCATATACCTCAAGGTTACAAATTGGCTTGCATTTATTGTGTGTTTAGTTCTTTGGTTTAGAATAAGGCCAAATCTTGTTTTCTGAGCATTAAAAAATCTTTCAAAATTTGGTCCTTGACTTATCGTATAAATACTACCTTAGGATGAATTTTAGAATTGAACCAATGCAAGGCAATGATTGGAGCATGTTGGAGGCTACAATGCCATTGTAATAGGGGTTATAAACATCAACTTTTTTTGGTGATTCAACTTGTCGTTCACCTTGGTGGATTCATTAGTGAACAGGGAGGTGACTCATCTCTGAAGTTCACTCCTAACGTGATCCACCTTAAGAGTGAACTTCAAAAATTCACCTTCGTGCCTCCGGTGAGCAACGCTTTGGAGATAAGCGTGAATGTGGACAGAGGTCGTCACCCACCCATCCTGCTCCCACTCCTGCCGTGCTCCTCATACTTGCGCTGCTTGTGCTTGTGTTGGTCTTGCTCTTGCAGCGTAGTTGTTGCAAAAACTAAACCTTAAACGCAAACTTGCGCAAACTCACGAGTATTTGAGACTTCGGACAAGTGAGTGAACAAAAAGAATTCACTAGCGGCATGAAATCATGTAAGGTGAGAAACTTGTAGGCTAGATTTCATGTTTGAAACCCCCTAATGGAGCCCTTAGCTCGAGCGGCCAAATTCACAATTCTTGTGGCTAAGTGAGCTCTAAAGATTAGAAATAGCTAATCATATTTTCTGGGGTACGTGTAAAGAAACGTGGCTTTAGTTTTGCCAAAATTTGATAGCATGGGTGAAGGCCTGTTCTCACTGAGACATTGAACATGTTTGGGTGAGAAGAATTTAGTCTTTTTCATTTAACTTTTAAACGCCCAATGAGACGATTTTCATCCCCTGGATAGTAAAAAAACAATTTGTATGAAGGAAACAAGGTGTTTTCATTTGATTTTTTTCAAAAGCAATTATAAAAGCATGAAGTTAAAAGTAATCTCATCAAATGCACTAGTGATTATAAGTAACCCAAATTGTGAGGAGATTCATAGACATAGTGTTTGACCCTATGCTGTCTATCTTGCAATTTTCACGAGGGCACCATGCACTATTGACTTGTGCAATTTTTGAAAATAATATTATAATGAGTGAGCACTTGTCACACCACTATAGAGATCACTATAAAATACTTTAGAGGGGCATGCAAGGTGACTAGCCATGCGTTTAGGGGTTAAGCGGGTCCATCAATATGTCTTTAAAAAATATCTCACAGTTATATGGAGAATGCGTCAAAAAATCACGTCCTCTCAAATGATGCATTCCCTCACTTCAAGCATTGGCCAATGAGATGGTTCCATATGACCTCAAGAGATGGGTACAATCATGTGGGACCTTGTCGGTGGTGAGGTTCCTGAAACTGTCTTCTGTTTTTAGATTTTATATGTGTTAAATTTCATTCTTTCCTTTGATGTTTTTATCAATGAACGAAATTTTGGTTCAGTGTTCGTGACGAACGGAACAGCATGTGAAAGTGTCAATGAGAATGGGGCATGGGCACTGGCGGTGGCATAGAGAGCCAGCTGGTACCGGCATAGACATGTGAACGCATGACAAAGGTCCACATAGAAATCATTCTCTTGTATTGACAATAGGGTAGGTAGGGGTTGGACCAATTTCCGAGACAAAATTTTGCATGGCTCGACGCCTATTTTTGATGGATGATTCTGGGATCCAGCAGTAGGTTCCAAAAATGCCCCAGCATAACTTTTGCCATAAGATTTGAGGCCAATCAGCACCCGAGACAACAAGTAGCCCGGCCACCTGGCAGGTCCCACTGCCACATCAGCATCACTTGAAAATTCGGCAACGGGCTAGGCATCAACCCATAATGCCCTCCAGGGAATGTAATAATAGCCGAAAAGGGTTCCTGGGAAATAAACTAAACGCAAAAGTAGCATTCACTGATTCAGAAACTCCGGGACCTGGCAATCATAGAGCCACGCTCCCTGCACGTTCCCGGGCGTTCCGAATAGTTCCCGGGCGTCGTCCTGCGCCAAGCCCCCCGCTGTCCGCAGTGTGCGTTGTCCGTTGAAGCAGAACAATGCTGCATTGCGTCCGTCACTCCCGCAGATTGCTCGTCTGTCACCCTGTGACATCGCACCACCTCCGCCGTGTGTTTGTTCGTATGCACGGGTACGCGAACGGTCGGAAGGGAAAATGCTAATTTTTGCGCCTACAATCCTCATTCATTTCGATTCCGCCCACCTGGGTCGTTTTTGTAGCAGCACACACACAATCCAGATAGGTCCGCGCTTGCAGGTGATCGGTTGTTTTCTTCAGTCCGCTCGCTCTGTAGGTAGTGAGCTCATCTGGAGGTTACAGAGCTGCTGCTGGTGAAATGTCTGAGCTGGTGGTTGGCGTCTGAGTACTTGTGAGATTGGGAGTATTTTTTGTGTGGAAAGGGGGGGGGGGGGGGGGGGGGTACGAATAAGTTATGCGAGAGGTGCTAGTTTTGGGGGGCATGGCGATGGCGACACGGTGTGCGAGATTGGGCGCAGAGTGACAGCAATGTAGCCTTCCTGGTGGCGCGCCGTCGCGGTGCTCGTGAGTGAGTGAGTGTCAGCCTTTCGAGGGCAACTTTTTGTACAGAATTTGGCCCTCGATGGTTGCAGAAACTGAGCACGCTTACTTGGTAATGGCGATGGCGAATTCACGGACCGTGGTGGCGATGGATGGGTTGAATGTTACAATGCAAAACAGAGGTGGTTGAAAGGTCCCTGTTTGCGCAGCAGGAATTGCACGACACAATGTGGACTGCAGTGGTTGACAGCTTGGCCCTTTCTCGGTACTCGCGACCAGGTCGCAATCTGGGCTGTCACGGCGCTGTTAGAGATTGCACCTCACCTGCATATCTGGGGTACTGGTAGCACTCCGTAGAAATTGCAGAAAATCTCGTAGGTTTCATGAACGCACTTGCACGATCACGCCTCTGCTGCCTGGATATGCAATTCTAGGTCCGACCTGAATTTGAAATGAGCAATACCACCACGCAATTGATCTCCGAGGGCAAGTCTCAATTGAGGCAGGTGGTGCCAGCCAGCCAGCGCAGAGGGGTGACGTGACACTACCGGCCTGGGGGAGAGGAATTTGATGAAGTGGGCATGGAACTGAGGAAGAATGGTCGAGAACGATGTCATAGCGATGACAGAGAGGATGCTGAAGCGCCCAACATGGCGACAACAACGACCTAGAGTTGTGGGACATTTTATGATCTTTGCATATTTGGCCTCCACCTTAGTAGCAGCGGTGAACCCGGATGGCGAAGCGCTCCTGGCCTTCAGAGCCGCCCTGCAAGACCCCACGGGAGTACTGGCCTCCTGGAACTCGGCCGATCCTAATCCTTGTCTCTGGGACGGCGTCACGTGCAATGCGAACCTCAAAGTGCAACGCCTTTTGCTGCAGGGCACGCAGCTCTCGGGCCCCATTTCGCCCGCGTTGCGGAATCTCACGGAGCTTCGCACTCTCGTCCTCTCCAGGAACAGTTTTACGGGATCCCTCCCTCCGGAACTCTCACAAATCGGTACGTGCTCTCTCGCCCCAATGAAATCAATCACAATCACAATCACGATGTGGATGTTGCAATGGCTGAGCTGGTTGAGCTGATGTGCAGGGACGTTGTGGAAGCTGAATGTGAGCGACAACGCCTTGTCAGACGCGGTGCCGGCGTCGCTTGGAGCGCTGTCGCGCCTGCGCATGCTGGACCTCAGCAAGAACTCATTTACGGGCGAGATTCCGGCCGATCTGTTCCAGTACTGCGAGACCCTGCGGTACGTGTCCCTCGCAGAGAATCGCTTCTCAGGGCCGATCCCCGGCACGCTCTGGAAGTGCCCCACCCTGGAGGGCGTAAATGTCGCCTTCAATGCGTTCCAGGGCGCCGTACCGCCGGATCTCAGCAGCCTGGTGCTGCTCCAGTTCATGGATCTGCACCGCAACAACCTCACTGGTGCTATTCCTCCCGAGCTCGCGCTGCTTGCCAACCTCACCTACTTGGACCTCGCGTCGAACGCCCTCAGTGGCGCCATCCCGCCCGAGATCGGAGGGCTTGCTAAGCTGCAGAGTCTCAGCTTGGCCCACATGGAGCTCCGTGGTGCCATCCCCGCGAGCTTCGTCAATCTCACTTCGCTGCAACGATTGTAAGCTCGGTCACTATGCATATGCATTGCCTTTTCTTTATCCTCTTTTCGTCGTGGGTCCATTGTTAGCTCGCCATGTCGTTCCAATGTTCGGGCTATGGTCGATTGGTGTGATTGACGCTTGCATTACCCTTGCAGAGATTTGTCGGCGAATAATCTGACAGGCTCAATACCGGTAGAGCTCGGGGAGATCGCCGGGATGCGAGAGTTGTATCTGGAGAATAACTCTCTGAACGGCACCATTCCGGCCAGTCTGGGCAGCTTGGTGAATTTGACAGGGTTCAACGTGTCATATAACGATTTGTCCGGGAGGATTCCGACGGCGAATGCATTTGTGCGGTTCGATAATTCAAGCTACCTGGGCAACCGGGGCTTGTGCGGGCCGCCGTTAACGACCCCGTGCGAGCTCTCGCCGTCGCCGTCACCGTCACCGGCGGCGATCATCACGCACACGACGCGCCGGCTGTTGAGCGTGTCAGCGCTGATCGCCATCGCCGCGGCGGGTGTCATCGCGCTGGGCGTCGTGCTGATCACGCTGGCCAGCATTTGGGCGATGCGGAAGCAATCGGAGCCGCCTAAAACGGAGATCCTCGTCTACGAGAGTTCGCCACCATCGCCTGATCAGGTGGTACCCATCGTCGGCAAGCTCGTGCTCTTCAACAAAACACTGCCGACTCGGTTGGAGGACTGGGAAACGGGCACCAAAGCATTACTGAACAAAGAGTGTCTCATCGGCCGCGGATCCATTGGCACAGTCTACCGCGCCACGTTCGACGACGACTTGTCGATTGCCATCAAGAGGCTGGAAACGCTCGGCCGCATTAAGAACGCGGACGAATTCGAATCCGAGATGGACTACCTGGGGGAGTTGCGGCATACGAATCTCGTCACCCTCCAAGGCTACTACTGGTCATCCTCCATGCAGCTCATGTTGTCGGACTACGTCCCGAACGGATCACTCGCCTCGCATTTGCGTCCCGCAACGATCGAATCGCGGACGGCGCTGGTGTGGTCGCGGCGGTACCGCATCGCCATCGGCCTCGCGCGCGGGCTGGCGTACCTGCACCACGATCACCGCACTCCGGTGCTGCATCTGAACCTCACCTCCATGAACGTCCTCCTCGACGCGAGCTTCGAGCCGAAGATCAGCGACTTCGGGCTCATGAAACTGTTGCCTCTCTTGGACGCGTACGCTGCGCGGGGAAAGCTCAGCGCCACGCTCGTGTACGCGGCGCCAGAGCTCCTTGCCGGACCGAATCCCACCATTGGGCCGAAATGCGATGTGTACAGCTATGGCATGGTGCTGCTGGAGCTCGTCACGGGGCGACGCCCGGAAGCGAATCCGGATGGCGCGGTGAATGCGCTTGCGGAGTTCGTCATCCGCACCCTAGAAAGCGGAAATGGCCCTGATTGCTACGACCCGAAGCTGACGCTGTTCCCCGAGAGCGAGGTGGTGCAGGTGTTGAAGCTGGCGCTTGTGTGCACCGCCCAAGTGGCGTCCAGTCGGCCCACCATGGGCGAAGCGGTGCAGGTGCTGGAATCTGTAAAACCCTCTGGATCGTGGACCTCCAGAAGCCCATCGCCATAGCTCAACAACAATCCTTGCTGGAGGAGCTTTACCGGGGCATCAGAACTTGCAATCTCGCTGCTGCTCCTTTCAGAACTTCAACCCGCATGATCCAGAACTCACACTTGCCCCTGCGTTGAGTTCAGGATCGCCTCTCTTTTGCGAACTGAAAGCTGTCACTTTGACACCCTCCTCAAAGAGGAAGTCACAGTACGTTTCAGTGCTCTACTTGAATTTTGAAGTGGGCGCTCAAATGGAGGGTTGGATGACAAGCTTTGAACATTGGCCATTCAAACTTCTTTCATGAATGGGGGATGTTACACAGCCAGTTTGTTGAAAGCGCTAATTGGAGAGATTTTGAGGAGGCTACGTCCTCCATTCGTATTGAAAGGAGAAGGCTGGAGTGCACAACAACTGTGACTCCCCCTATTTTTTTTGTCTAACCTGCTGCAGTATTTGATTCTGCAAGGATAGAGCGCATTAATCAATGCAGCGGTTGAAAGACTCTCATTCGTCGCCAGGGTCTTGGATGCTTTCCAAGCTCGCGCTGTCTCTTCTCGAGGAGAGGTATGCCTTCTCTACTTCAGACTACTCTCCCAGTTTGTTATCATTTTGTGGTTATTGAGTTTGTGGTGAACTGTTTGCGTCACCACTTTGCTGTGAGTATCGTTGCGCGGAGACGATTTTTTGAACCGTTGTTTCGGCACTTGTGTGTGCAGATTATCCTATTCCAGGCGGGTGAGTCGTAATGTGATGCAGCAGCTCGGCAGTGGAGATCTGAAAACAAGCACCGGTGTCAAGAGCAGCCGCATCAATTATTCCAGAATGACAACTCTGACAATAAGAACCAGTTTGTAGAGAGACTCACTCGCACGGAAAGTGTAACAGTTAAAACGACGAATCACGTGGTCAAAAATGTATAGAAATCGGTCAATCCTTGTACTCTACTTCTACTCTAGTCCCGCTGGTATGTTCAAATGCTTGGAATCTGTCTGTCACCTTTGTATCCGCTAATCGTAAGTAGATGGCACTTGCAACTTCTTGCCAGAAACGCAGCAACTTTGATAAACTCTCGACGAACAACTCCTCGCTTCCCAGGGGTTGAAAAGTTATATTTTACCGTATCCTCTCAAAAATGGTAACAAAGCTCTCAAGAAAAGGTCCCAGTCAGAGCAAATCCTAAGCTAACCTTTCCTTCATGCGCATGCTTTTTTTTTCTTAGGTGTGAAGATCTGCAAATATAGGTTTTACTTGCGCAATGAGCTGGTTGGCGGCCAGCAGCTCTTCACACTCTTGTGGAGATGTTACTGCTTCACACTCACTCTGCAACAAAATCATTTTCCCTTCACTTGAATTCTTCTCCTCTTCTTCACAAAATGCAAAGAATGACGGAAAAAAAATCAGTTGTTACATGTGGTACAGTAAAATGTTGAAGATCTTACCGCAGCTGTCTCCAGCGTTTCAAGGGCTGTTTCAAGTCGTTTCTGGCAGTTGGGTATCATCATGTAGGATTCTGCAAGCACATGCTGCTGGAGAACCAAAGAAAACAAGAGAAAAACTGTCAGTTTCTAGGATTGCACTCAGCAAAATCATCTGCTGACAATTACTGGTAAAATTGTAATCAAAGTGACCACAGCACATAACATTCAGTAGCACTAGTAAAGGCTGCCCTCCCTCCAAGAGAATAGTTGGGGCTAGATGGCATGCTGTTTTGGTTGGGGCAGGCCCGCGCCTAACACCTTGCCTAGCCCTTGCCCAGCCCCCTAGCCCCTGCCTAGCCCCCTAGCCCCTGTCCAAACCATTTTCTCTCTCCTTTTGAACTCTAAACTCTAACCTTCACTTTTCAAAACTTACGTTTGAGCCCTTTCACTTGCTATTGTGCTCCTTGAAACTTGGTTTGTAATTGGTTCTTTCACCAATGTGCTCATGAACTAGTTCCTAACCAAGTTTCAAGAAGCACAATAGCAAGTGAAGGGGCTCAAATGCAAGTTTTGAAAAATGAAAGCTAGAGTTTAGAGTTAAAGAGGAGAGAAAATGGTTCAGGCAAGGGTTGGGCAAGGGTTGGGCAAGGTGTTTGACATGGGCCCTAGCCAAAATAGCATGCCATCTAACCCCAGCCCAAGAGAATGGTGTGGAATATTCCGCACCCTTCTTTAGCTATGGGGACACTTGGCTGAATTTGTCAGAGTTTATGAAAGGGAGGCTTAGTTTAGTGCACTCACGTTGAGGGGGCCAGACATGTTAAAAAATTATTATTATTAAAAATTTTGTTTTTTTTGTTTTTTTTTTGTCTTTTTTTTGTGAAGATGAAGTTCGTGGATGATACTTGAAGAGAGGGAAAGGCAGCCTCTCTTCAGGCTACTGAATGTTATGCAGTAAAAGTCCAAATGAATGTTATGCAGTAAAAGTCCAAATTTTGCCTTTTGGCTACGTCAGAACTTGTGCATGCAGTGCTTGTGCAGCTTGTTCCGTAATTGGTTTAACAAGGTAATCACACCCAGTTTTAAGCAGTTTCTGCAAGATCTTATCTGAATTGTACATAAACTGAACATGAGAGTGAAGGGTCAACTTTGAAATTATTTAAAACTCATTCATGGTGTAGGCTTTAAGACCCAAAAAACGTGTTCACATATGTTCAGAACATGATATGTTCAATAACATGTTTACGCCTCAGTACAAATTCTCAGAACATACCAAAATGTGAGATTTAAGGACCTCTGAGGACTGAAATAAATACGGAGTTCCGGGTTTTGTAATCAAGGAAAGCTTTGAGGCTGGAAGAGATCAAAGGAGTTCCAACACAGAATTCGTAGTTTGATCATGCAATGTTCAAAACATACTCCAATGCGTTGAGTTGAAACTCTTTCAATGGGACCAACCATAACAAAAGGCAAAGCACCTGATATCTTCATTTCACCAAAAGCTTTAATAGACACGAGAAAACAGCAAAACTAGAATGCATTGATTTGTGAAGTGTTGTGCCTGTTGCTTGATATCAAACGGGCAAGCCTGCGAAGTTTTCATGTTCTCCGTCTTGGCAAATTCTCGCTCCACTTCCTGCTCGTAAGAATGCAGCTCCTTCATCACGCGCTTGCACACGCCCATCTTCACCTTCAGGCTCTTCAAAGCAGACACGTCCATCCCTGCGGACGGCTTGCGGCGCTGGCTCGTCTTCTTCATTTTGCTGAAAACGAGGGAGAGAGGAGAGGGCATGCGGAGATCACATCTTCACAACGACGCCGGCTTTATGTGTGTGTTAAATCTTGCCAATATCCCTAACTAATTTTCCCACGTGGCAGAATAACTACCCGTTGCCACACCTTGTTCTCTCCTTCACAAGCTTAAGGTTATTTTGTTCCCCAAACTTTTGTCATGTGCTCAATTCAAGCACTAGTTAGAACCAGTTGAAACAATTTCGGGTCAAGCTCCGAGGTACAGGTTCCACAAATTGCCAAGTTATAAAACCGAAGTGCTGTCAATTGTATCACCGTAGTGTGACAATAACTGGATTGGACGTAGTGATAAACGCTCACCATATGACTGCAGTTTACTTCCACACCGACAAAGCAACATGAAAACGAGAGAAGTGTAGGTAAATGAATGTTTCGCTTTACTTTACACTCATGCATGAACAGTGTGGAAAACAAAATGTTGAGTGACTGGATGGAAATCTGTTCCACTCTGTTTCTACCTTCTGAGGAGAGGAGAGCTTGCTAACTGAACTGTAAAAAAATCAAAACGCACAGCGTGCATAAACCAAATCAGCTATAGTAACCGTAGATGCCTTGTCACTGCATCCACCGATGTCTTCGATCCTGCAACAATACAGCCACATCAGAAGAAAGGCTTGAAACTATGAAAGAAAGCGCGAACTGAGATAACTACGGACGGTGTAACAGCATTGAAAACGAATCTGGAATATACGCACGAAGTCTGTCCTCTCTGGTGAACTTTTCAAAGAAAAAGGAAGAAAACTTTAGCCACGCAACAACCAACCGTACCTGGCCCGATCACGAGAACTGTCTTAGATCCAGCTGCCACCTGCTCAGACATTTGAGGATTTCGGCAATTAATCTTGGGATTTAATAAGTATTTTCAGCAGATATTTCAAATTCAAGCAGGGCCTGGTTTGGGAAATAAGATGGAACCTGAGTTCGGCCTGCATCTGCAACCGTGTGAGTTGGGAGCCCTGCACCATCTGCTCTGCCTCGCAACTCATTCCTGTTTAGCACAACATCACCAGCCCACTTTGGTGAGCTTTTTTAAACAGTCCATGCAATATATTTGAACTTGTGATCTATCCACTCTGCCCTTGGGCGACTAAAGTAACTTCTGCTGTTGATTAAATGACAGTTTGCTTCATGGTACAGTTTGTGGTTTCTGGTAAGCTCAAAAAAGAAAAATACTAAGGTGTCTTACATTTCTTTTTGGTTTTTGCACGTTACAACGATTTTTGGTTGTCCACAATCTTCCCATCTTTTCAACAAAGCTCTATTTCTGCTAAGGATTTCATTGTAAATACCGATGGCTGCATCTGCAAAATACCAGCAAGTTTCATAGCGTTAGTGCAAAGAATTATTACTTGTATAAAAGTACGGAGGAATGAGCATCTCGAAACATGACTCGATCTGTTCACTTTGAAAGAGAAACATTTCAAAAGATCCGAGCGACAGAAGTGTTACTTAACCCAAAAAATACCTTGCGGGCAAAACTTTGAATACCAAGATGAGTGTAAGGCCTTTTGACACATGGATGGTAAATGAAGTTTACTCAATTTTAAGTGTAAACTTAGTGTATAATACGCTATTTTGTACCTTTAATGCAAATTCAAATACAATGAGTAGGTATGTCTATTGATGAAGAAGACCAGAACACCATTTAGCGAGCTTTAAATCTGGTGTTTGCCAGACAAGCCACTTGTCAATTGACTGTTCACTCAAAAAGTCTTCCTGATGGTGTTCTAAAGGTACACTACTACTCAACAAACAAAATTCATTAACTACAAGGCATGCTGTTTCGGTGGCACGTTAAGTCATGAAGGAAATTAAATGAAATGAATAATGTACACGCACTCTAAACGGACCAAATCTGCAGAATTTTCTTCTCCGTGACAGCTCACTGGTCTTGTGAAACCCGGTGAACCTTGAACCTCAAATTCGTGGACCGCTACAATGATACTATATGGCCGCTGGTTATCATACTACAACCTTGCAAAATATAGCGGCCTTGTAATCTCTTTATGTGGTCTACAAATCAAAGATAAAATCTAAACAAACAAGCAGATGAACTGTAGATTAAAATCAACTGGAAACCAGTGACCCCAAATAGGATTTTCACTTGTAGCTCAAGTGGCTAAAAACACTGTTAAAAAGTCAAAAAATTCAAATGTAACGCTGTAAAGTTCACAAGTTTTTTAACTGCATACTTTTTTTGTTAGCAAACCTGCTAAATTTAGCCATTTTAAAAAAACGCTGCAAGTGGAAACATATTACACATGTCGTAACATGGCATAAAACTTACGAGCACACTGAGACGCAATCTTTCCACCTCCCATTTTCAGATCCTGTCGTACAACAAAAACCTGGACCAACACGAAAGGTTGAAAATGCTCAGTCTCAGTAGTAGTCCATCATTTAGAAGGCAGAATTCACATGAGCAACCACCGCAATCGAAAAACCTCTTCATGATCAAACTACCTACACATGTTTGTTTTGCAAGGAACTTATGTCACTATTTAATTTAACCAGCTTTCCAGCATTTTCAACAACATGAATGTGGAGGTTTCCGGTTGACTTAATAAACTTAAAACTTGCCGTTTCCTGATTACACACATACCTGTAACCAATGCCTAAAAAACCATTGCAAAGTCTACTTGCAACTGCATGTACAGAGGTCATTATTATAAAATGTAGGGAAAATTTCATGGATACCCCTGAAGTTTGCAATATTTACATAGATACCCCTGCATTTTCAGAAATTACACAAATACCCTTGGACCAAAATCTTCAAGCGTTTGTTTTGTTGTGCATGCCACTTCCTTTCTTCCTTTGTGCACACATTGCTTCTTTTTTGATTCACCACATTCCCTTCTTCAACATTGGTCATGAAGGAAGTACGAGCACAACAAATAAATGTCTAAAAATTATGGTCCAAGGGTGTTTGCGTAATTTCTGAAAAAGCAGGGGTATCTATGAAAATATTGCAAACTTCAGGGGTATCCATAAAACTTTCCCTAAAATGTACCAGTATGGGTGGAATGGAATGAGAACGAGGGTTACTTAGCTCAACCCACCATTTTGAGCTCTTCACCGTCGTTGCCCAATGAGCCACCCTTGCGACTTGAACTCACGTTGCCTTGCTTTGTTGGCACTGAATCTGAGCCCCGATTATTACTAAACCCTCCCTTGGGCAACTCGACCCAAAGCCCCAGCAAAAAACCTATCACCATGCCGGGAAGGAAGCTGGCAGGGTTTAGGGCTTGGGCGAGCCATGGCTGTGCCTGCTTCTCCCTCCTCTGTGACTGAATTCCAACCCACAAACAGAGGCTCATCAGACAACAGGTTTTTGAAACTGAACCCGAAAGAGGGTCATCCGAGTAAAAACGCTCATCTGGTATAAAAAAAAGCCCAATTGCACAAACTAGTATAGCAACGCAATGACTACGCTTGGCACCGTATGGAGACGAAAATCTCGGTTCATTGAATCAAAGCTCACTCTTAGTTCACTCTAGTGGACTATCCTAGCTCGTTTGCATCAAAACCTCAGCAATTCGGTAAATGGAGAGTAAAAAATTCCCGACGTTGCTCTGACTCCGATGATGATGAGATAATCTGAAGTTGCGAAGGGACCCAGAAAGTTGGGGAGTCACAGAAAAGTTCAGAAATAGCTTCAAGAGTTGAATTCAAAGCGGAGACTCACGGGCGGTTGCGAGCGTCCACGGTCAGTGCGTGACCCGAACATTTGAACTGGAATTCTTTGATACCTCGAACTCTCAAGCTGTTGCGCTCCGTCCACAACACACTCCTCGCCAGTTCAATGGACCCCGACTCTCGTCACGTTGATTGCAAGTCTGGAGTGCCGGACTTTCAGAGCCGGTTCAGACCTGAAGTGGACGTCCTAGTGCACAAAACGCTTTGTCCAGTGTTTTGTCCATTTTTCATTTGGTGAGAATATGTCATGTCATCATTGATTTTTTCCGTTAGGAGGAAGGGTTTCATGTTAGGAATTGGACGTCTAGTGGAATTATAATTCTATCCCACTTGTCAAGGACTGAAATAGCAAGAGAGGGAGCGTTTTGTCCACTCCAAGTGCACTCCTCTTCAATTTTGGTGGGAGCGGGTGATGACATGGCATTAACACCTACTAACCGTCCTCTTCGTTGTGAAAGCTCCACTAGACAAAACCATCCCACCAGCCAATGAGATGTTCCTCTTGTCCACGTACTAGCTAGTCTAAACCGGCCCTTAGCATGCTGATGAGGTAGTAGACCTCTTGTTTCTTGTTTGCATAATGCAACCATAAATCAACAATTTTTTTGGTCAAATATGTCAAATAGTTGCTAACTTTGAATGCTAATAATTTTTTTTACAGACAATGATTTTTGTCTATTTTCTTAACTTTTATCTTAAGGTCTTCTTGCTTACAGTTACCAAAAGCTTCAACTTATTGAGGGATACTATGAACAGCTCATATGGTCGTAAGGGCACTGTTGCTATAAGCTCAGAAGTGGCTTTTTTGACTCAATGGAATTTTAAGCCCTTTTTGGGAGTGTGGAAAATGGCTCTTTTTAGGTGTGCAAATGGTGATGTTGGATCGACTTAATGCGCACAACATGCCGGTGTACTCTTTATCCAATTTAGAAAATTTCAATGTTAATTTAAAGATGCTGTAAAATTTTTGGTGAACAAGGGCCAACTACTATGGGCGATTAGAATTGAAAAGCCAAGAAACAGCAAACAAGTCACGGAATCATACATGGAAGTGTACAACACAACAAAAACTTGGAAATGGAAACAATGTTTTGACAAGTTTCTAGTAAGAAGCACATGAATTTTGGGGGTTTTAGTTTGTTGGTGTTGGAAAATGCTAATCACCGTGCCTAATTTTGTTTGAACACCATGGAAGTCGATCCTCAAGGCCAACTTCCATGTTGCATCAAAATCAGCCATGATGATCACCGTTTTTTGAATTTGTAAAACCTAAATCCTCAAAATTCCCCTACTTCATGCAAGAAACTTACATCATTTCCAATTTCCAAAATTTTCAATTTTTAGCACAACTCCATGCATGGCTTCATAATTTGTTTGCTCTTTTCTTGCTTTTTTCATTCCAAACCACCATGAAAATCAACCCTAAGATGTATATTATGGATGCATTCTAAAGCCAAAATGACCAAAGAGTGACTTGCACTTATTTGTTGTCTTGGTGCTTGAGACAAGAAGTCACCTAAATCACACAATTTGTAACATGTTTGCATGAGTGCAAAGTTGAAATGTTATTTAGTTTTCCTAATTTCCATTCAAAAACAAAATTTCTAGTGATTCTAATTTTGCTCCCTTGAAATAGGACAAACTAATGCATTGATTATTTTGTTACATTCTTGAACCAATTTGAAAACCCTCATGTGGAATGAAATGTTGTGTAATCTTTTATGGAGCTATTAGTGGGTGTCAAACCTAGCATTTTTCAAGGTTTTAGGATAACTTTGTCCCAAATTTTTAATAAAGTTATGGGGTGATGGCTGAACTAAATTCTCCAAAGTTATGACCCTTGCAAAGCTTCACAAACTACTTGATAAAAATTTGAGTAAGTCTTCATAACTTATGTATAGGATAATGTCACAAAGATTGATGTGTGATACTAAAGAGGGAGGGTGTGATACTAAAGAGGGAGGGTGTGACACTAAAGAGGGAGGGTGTGACACTAAAGAGGGAGGATGTGACACTAAAGAGGGAGGGTGTGACACTAAAGAGGGAGGGTGTGATATTACAGAGGTAATTTAGATTTTAGTAGTATGATTAGTAATAACACTAACATCTTTAATGTCACACCCTCCCTCTTTAGTGTCACACCCTCCCTCTTTAGTGTCACACCCTCCCTCTTTAGTGTCACACCCTCCCTCTTTAGTGTCACACCCTCCCTCTTTAGTACCACACTCTCCCTCTTTAGTACCACACTCTCCCTCTTTAGTACCACACTCTCCCTCTTTAATTTCACACTCTCCCTCTTTGTTATCACACCCTCCCTCTTTAATATCACACCCTCCCTCTTTAGTATCACACACCCTCTTTAGTATCACACTCTCCCTTTTTAGTATCACACTCTCTCTCTTTAGTATCACACTCTCCCTCTTTAGTATCACACCCTCCCTTTTTAATATCACACCCTCCCTTTTTAATATCACACCCTCCCTCTTTAATATCACAATCTCCCTCTTTAGTATCACACTCCCTCTTTAGTATCACACTCTCCCTTTTTAGTATCACACTCTCTCTCTTTAGTATCACACTCTCCCTCTTTAGTATCACACCTCCCTCTTTAATATCACACCCTCCCTTTTTAATATCACACCCTCCCTCTTTAATATCACAATCTCCCTCTTTAGTATCACAGTCTCCCTTTAGAAGAGAGCTACAAGATCACTTGATAACTTTTATAAAGAGAGGCCATAAGTAGTTTAAGTTTTCAACCACCTCTCGAGGTGGGTGATGAAGTTATAACTTCAAAAAGTGGTTGAGTTGTAGGATGGACCTAGTCAAACTTGTCGGGTGGAAAATAGCCAAATTTGACACCCACTATTAGACCAATGAAGAACTTAGTGAAGAAGGTAATCAAAAACTCAAATGGCTAGGAAAGGTAGAAGAACTTGTAAACCAAAGAATTGTTTTTGTAGGTCAAAGAGGTACCCATGTATGCAATAAAAATTTCTAGGTCTTGAACAAAAACAAAATTCTACTGCACGTAAGAATTGATGGCCTATTAAAGCAGTGTATTTCCAAAACTCATATCATTTTAATGATTTATCAGAAGTTTCTGTTTTCAATTGCTACAACGTATTCCCACATTTGTTAATTTGAAGTGTGGAAAACAGAAAAAACAAAAAAAAGGCCAAATTAACATACTGCTATTCTAAAACGAGTACTAAACTACAAAGTCTCTCGAAACTTTGAACCTGCACTAAACTTCAAATTATGGCGTTCTCACAGAAGTGACGTTTTTATTTAAAAAGTTGCAACCGGGTGGGTGGCGTCAGAGCTGCATTCAAATCACAGCTGATCCACCCTCCACAAAGTGCACACTTGTTGAATGAAATGAAAGAATCAAAATTAATCTGTGTCATATCAATGAACTACCTACAAATATTTGTAGAATAAAAATTCTAAGAATCTTGAAAAAACGTAATTCAGTTTTAAGAAAATTTCTAAGCCTTGTGGAGCACTAAGATAGTAGCACTACAACCGAGCCTGCTGCTACAAGAGTTAGTTGCTGAGATTTTCAAAGGAGCGGAGCAGTGCACTCAAATGGCACGCTTGGAAAACGCTGCCTGTCAGCGCAGTAGTCGTAGACGAGGAAATTTTCTTTCACCCAATGCATTTGCCCCACGCGGCTCGCTGGTATGGAGCGGAACCACTCCGCATTCCACCAATTTGCTGCAAGCCAAGGAAAATAAATCAAACACAGAAATTCATTGAGATAATTGCAAAGTCATGCCAAGTAGTAGAGCAAGTAAAAAAGCAAATCTATATTTCCTACACATTGTTACAGTTTAAAACCTCATTGAAAAAGACCGATTATTCTCGAGGCATATACGCTGTGCAAAACTGACACTTTTCCAAATAAAACTTAGTTCTGTTCATGAAAAAATAAAAATAAAGTGCAAGCAAAATCAACTTTGAAACCACCATGAGAAATCACGATACTTCTGCTGCAAAAAGAGGCGCGGAGAAAACCGTGTATGAGAAAGAAAAAAAAAGAGCTTTTGGTGAGAAAGCAGCAGCATAGGTTTAAAGCTCCCTGTTTTCACAAGTTGTTGAAATTGAAAAAAATTCAACTTTGCAAACAAGGTGTTACAAGTAGGGAGAGTTCTGTACGTGCCAGTTTCTGAGGGCGCTCTCGCCAAGGGGTCTCTAGAATGGAAGAAAGAAGTGCCAGGGAAGGGAGCAGCAATCTTTAAACTGGCTAAATTTTGTAGGATTGCTATCAAAATTTCATGCAGCTAAAAAAAACTTGGGAGCTTCACAGTTTTAAATTTGGAAGTTTTATCTTTATAGCAATGTTTTTAGCCACTTGAGCTAAAGGTGAAAATCATACTTGAGATCACTGGAAAGGGAGGCTTACTGGAGGTAAGAGTGGAGCAAGGGGACTCGGTAATTTGCTGAAGGGAGGCCGTGGTGTCGACGGCACAAGCATCCACGGTGAAGTTGGAGAAATGCGCGAGGAAGGGGGCGTGCTGGAAGTCGATCTTGACAATGCCGCCACGTGTAGCCCACTGGGACGCGTCGAAGATGCTGGAGTACATGCCCATGGGCTGCTTGCTCAAATAAGGATACCCATGCGCTTCATTGTTTTGGAACACTCTGATCAGCACGTCGTCCACGTACATGCTGCCACACACCACAAATAAAAACCACTTCAATCCCTTCCAAAAGTTTGAACAATTGCAAAAGGCACCAAAGTTTGAACAATTGCAAGAGGCACCAAAGCTTGAACAATTGCAAAAGGTAAGGTTTGAACAATTGCTGAAGGCAAAGTTCGAACAATTGGCAAAAGGCAAAGTTTGAAACAATTGCAAAAGGCAAAGTTTGAACAATTGCAAAAGAAAGTAGAAAGAACGAGAATTATGATGCATTTCTGATTGCATTGTTGTTGTAGGGAAGTGAGAGCTTACGAGACTGATTTGTGGTTCCAGATGACGCTGTACGTATGAAACTCGGACCGAGGGTCGAACCAGAGATAGATCCGTTGCTCTCGGTTGCCAATACCACCGGCGTACACGTTGGTTTGCAGAATGTAAGGCTCTCCGGTTACGTTGCCAAGGAACTCGAAATCCACTTCGTCATGGTTGTGGCCTTGCGAAGACAGCTGCAAGGATCCACAGGGATGAGACTCGGAGACCAAGTGCTCTGATAAAGTAAGAATCCCCGGAGGTTGTTGAAGAACAATAGCTGCTGCAGGTAAGGACTAGATAACATTTGAGACGGTTTACTGGACGTATTAATGCCAAGTTTGGACTATTTCATAACTCAGAGAGCTCACGTTAATGATATCCAGAGTAGTTACGGAGGCAAAATGTTCAAAGTTGAGTACTTCTAATGTCAGACGAGGAGAGTAACAGTAGTGGATATTTTGAAGTTTTCATTTTGAAAGGCCGTCTTTTCTCATTTTTCAGAGAAGAGGTAGATGAGTCTACACAATTGACGACATAAAGATGATTTCTCCAATCTAAAAGCGTGAAGAGTGGTTTTCAACATTGAAAACCATCACCTCCCTCCGTGAGGTAGGTGACAATTTTCTATTGAGACATTGAGGACTACAATGGAAGTTGTGTCCAACAATGAGAACTTCTAAACGAAGGATGTAGCAACTCTGGGTATACGAGAATTCTTTGATAAAACCGTCTACTTGCCCAAGTTTTGTATTGTACAAGGAACCTAGGGTAGTTTCAAGATAGTAGGCGGGGAATGGCAAGCAGTTGGAAATGTTCTTGGGGCTTCCTGTTCTCAAAACGAAGCTCCCTTTCCTCGTTCAACCGTTCTCCTAGACCTCACAGATTCGTTCGCCATGGACAAGATCTCACTAGGATTTACTCCAAAACTCACACACTGACCACCCTCTCTAACGGTTGTCAACTGCCACTGACGCTGCTTCAACTCAGCTATGACTGAAGAGCTCAAAAACAGAATTACGAAGCCCGGAACGAAAGAGAAACGGCTGTAATGCAATTGATTAGTTAACGAATGTCCAATTAATCTAAAAATTGCTCCACTTACGTAAAACGCTGTGACGGTGCCTGCGGAATTGCCCGAAACCAGCTTGACCGAGGCTCGGAAGTAGCCGTATAGGTATTTGTTGGTGGACGACACAGCCGTTCCTGATCATCAATGAACCATTACTTGCATCAGACAGGGAAGCTTTCTGGAGTGTGCAGAAATCCAGAAAATACACACCACACTCATTCCTGAAAAAGGAAATGCTCCACACAGTAAATCGCTCTCTGGAAGAAAATTCGAAATGAAAAGCTCAAAAAAGGGACAAAACAGCAGCCTGAACCGCAAGCGGTGTATGCATTTCGTTGCCACTGTTGGTTAACTCGCACGACCCAGCTCAATCCTCAAAGTGTCAGAGATGACTGCCCAGATTGTGATGTCAAGGTCAAAAAATTTCTTCGAACAACCTTAATCAGCAGATATGGAATAAAAAAGACAAAAAAAAAAGCAAAAACAACAAAAAAGAGCTCACATTTGAATACCACGCTTAAGGAAACATGTGTGCATTTAATTCCTTCATGGTATACACTTTTGAGCTGAAGACATAGACTCGAGCAAATGTATGCACCTAATGCCTTTACCATTGATTTTTCGTTAACTGGCTCCGAACTTCAACCTCGTATTGATCCGGGAAATTAATGGAAGCCAAATGATCTAAAGACTTCATGCGTGAGATCGAACTCAAGAGGATGGAATGTGCCACGCTCACCTGATTTTTGGTTGAGGCTCAACTGAAGAGTGTGGCCGCCATCCACAGCTGCAACGTTGGACTCCGACCACGCCACAAAGAAATTTTTCTGAAACTTGGAGTATTGAAATGGCGTGAAGGCATTGGTGGAGCTGCTGCTGCTGCTCAAGGGACGACCAGCTGCGCACGCCTGCAAGCTCACCGACGCAAGCAGCAACACCAGCATGGAGAGCAGGAGAGCCATAGATAGCTTCGGTTTGCTCTCCCAACGTCGGGACTCCAACTCCGTCCAAGAAAAGCTCCAACTCCGTCGTCTCACCTCACAACTGACGTCTCCCTTGGACGCCCTTCTTTCTTCTTCAGTGGACGCCGCCCATGCAAACTTCCGGTAGTTGGCTGCACCGAATTATCAACTTCCGAGGGCACCAGGTTTTTATCAAAGGGTGGGGAACAGGTCGGTTCCCGCGTGCACTCCGGGTTCTCAGCTTGTCGTTGGTGTGTACACGAGGTTCACAACGAATGGGGCCCAGGTTTGGTCGGTTACCGGTAGTCCCCCTCAGCTCACCCTCCGTAATGCCTGCCTCGGTCACCTTCAAGGCCTTCCTTTTCCAACTTGACAGGCATTCATTAATGCACCTCACAGGCTCCTGCCACAAGCCATTACGAACTGCGGCTACACTCTGAAGTCCCTCCGTTTTTAGCAAAGTTCTCCTTCTTTCACCTACCTGTTCAAAATCACTTGCCCTAACGACAACACTATTCACATTCCTATACTTCAATGATTGGTAGGGTACCTTTCATATTCCGAAACCCACATCAATTAAACAAGCAGCTACACTACGCTGCAGTAGGCTCTTGTAACACTGCTGGGTTTCTGAGTAAGGCGCCCACTCAAACTTCCTCAGGGTAGCTTCTCTCCATGCAAACCTCCTCCCCTACAGTTCAGAACCAACAAAAAAAAATGAAGCGATTAATGGGCAGCTGACATGTCCATTCTATGAGCAGAAAATAAGGTTGGCTATCCAAATCTTACCTGTTACAGATTTGTACAGGAGTCGGTGAGGGGTGATGACAACCCAGGGGCAAGCTACATCAACACCAGGCAGTCATTCCAAATCTATGGCCTATAATGGTAGTGTGAACTAGTTGAATTTACCTTATTACAACTTGTGAGCTTGATAACTATTATTCTTCAAACACATGAATTGGTCAAGAGAAGCTTGTCAGAGAATTACCTCTACTCGGTAACAGGCTTCAACCACCTACACGTTTTCGTAGGTGACCTCTGCGAGTTACCTCGACATCTTCACCATGGCTACTTCGGGCAGCAACAAGGATAACCAATCAATCAATCAATCAATCAATCAGAAACGGTGATGTAACAAGAGACACGTACACATGATTTTACACGAAGTCCATTCCATTTCCAAAGCCTTAGCTTCCAATGTACAAAGCTTTACAAAAAATAATGAAACTAACAAAAGTTAGGTCGGTCGGTCAGTCGTCATCAGAGTTATCAGAATCAATAGGGTAATTATTTTCTAAAGGAATATCCTCGGTAACATGAGAGTATTCATCAACTCCCACTTTCCTCCTATACTTCGCATACAAGCTGTTAAACAGACACGATGAGCATGCGGTGATAACTAATGTCAGCAAGACCAGCAAGATGGGGCTCAACCCTCCTACACTGCTCTTCATCCTAGATGTCCACCTCGGAGCGTTAGCATTATACAGAAGTTGCGGGTCTATTTTACTCATTTTGGAGTCATCCAGCTGTTTCCAAGTGAAAATTCCTTGGGTGCTCTTTGCGAGCCCTTTCTTGGTCCTCAGAGAAGCCTCCACAATTCGAGCTCGCCGAGACCATCCCACTTTGCTGCACCAGACCACAGCAGATTGAGTAGAGCTCACTAGTAAGCCACTAGAAATGACACCAAAACCTAATGACGAAGAAAATCAGGCACGTTGAACAATGAGACACTACGTGATCAAAACCAGAAAAATGGTTGGTGACGTTGGGTGGCTTACCCGTAAGCATGATAACCGACACCACCGCCGTAGCAAAGATGGATACCCATAAGCTCCCCACAGTAATCATTAGTATGGTCATGTCCAGCAAACGTAGCTTTCACATCTCCAGCTTGCAAAAGAGCAGTGAAGAACCCCGAGTTCATCAAAGGAGAAAGAACAGCTTCATTTTTCTGACCAACAACCTTAGATAGATCCCCGACTACAGAATCATATTCAGGAATTGGAATGTGGAAGTAGGCGAGTGCTGGAGTTGGAGGTGATGCCTCAGGTGCGGACTCCTGCAATAGAGCGTCAGATCATCACAATAACAAAACAGACAATCCAAAATTTCATAAAACCCATGGTGTTCTCCCTCCAACAACATGTACGTTCATGTTCAAACTCTTACAAGACCAAGCATTTCTACTATAAACGTGAGCACTTTGATTGATCGCCAAAAATACACAAAAATTTACATAAGAGAATCTCTATATGACGAACCCTAAGTTAAGAAAAAAAACATGAGACTATATTTGAGGCATGCACAACTTACCCGAAGTTTAGCTGCAAGGAGTTGATACCACAGTATCTGACTTGCGCGTATCCAGTCGTAGCCGCCTACACGAGAGATGTTTGAGTATGCTCCTGTGTCGAGAAAATAGAGGTTCAGTAAACTTGTGGTGTCAGTCTCCGAGCCCTGTGGACCAAAAACCTGGAGGTAGTAATTTCCAACGCCATTGACCTGGATGGGCGTTTGGCTTCCGCTTTGGCCCAGAAGAGACTCCATGCTTGGATTCAAGACTTGCGTAAGAGAATGCTCCATTTTGGTCAAGTATCTCATCACGTCTTCTCTGGGAAGATTGGATTCATGGTCATGGTTGCCCAACACTGCAGCCCAGGGAATTTTGGCTTCTATCACCGGTTGGAATGCTTCATCCATGGCTCTCGTGGCATTGCTTGCATCGAAGTCTATGTTGTCTCCTGTTCAAAGATCCACAACGAAAATGCTAAGCATATGTAAGACACCTTGCAGCATAAAAAACTCAAAAAAGAGTACACAAGCGTAGCTCCTTGATAATCATAATTATATGTTTCAAACTCCTTAGTAGCTCAAGTAACTCTAAACAAATCAATGAAGAATAAACACATTGGTTTTAATTTCAAGAAGCTGTTGAGTTGTCATTAGAAATGTACAGAACTATCGATTCCTCAGGTAGGAAAATCTTTAGAAAGCAATGAACATGACTCAACGGGAAATATAAGGGAAGAAATGGACATGACTCAATATTAACAAAACTATTCTTGAAAAAAGATTATGATAACTAGGTTCTTTTAAAAAAACTAAAATGTTTTTTGAACATTGAAATGAGTATTAATAATAGTTCTCTTGTGGGAAGAATCAATGGCATGTTAATGGATTAGACTAAACAAAATAGTCTATAATTAACGAAACTCAGGTGAACTAAACCAAGCCATCTGCTCTATTTGTAAAGCACCACCATGGTGACTTAATCTTTACGAGTAGAAAAAAAAGCAAACACGCACCTGTGAAGACAACAAGATCTGGTTTCTCAGATGCTAAAAGACGTTGAATGAAGAGTGTGGTATTCACATCTGAGCATGTTCGTAGTTCTTTAAGAGCCAAATCTTGACATGGGGTTTTAACTCCATTGCCGTAGTGCATGTCAGCAATCTGCACTCTCAAAACAATTAAAACCTGTGAAATACCGCTTGAAAGCACAAACCACTAGACATTGTTGTACTAAATGCACATCATATGGAATCCAGAAAGACAAAGAAGCCCACATTAGATCTCGTGTGTTTTGGATACCTAGCTACCTAGAGTGGGTCATATGGTGACCTCTCCTTTATTCAATTTTAGTGATACTTCAGCCAACATACAACGTTCTTCATTGATTTCAGTATTTTAAAATTTGACCCCATCTAACCTTGATTATTTTCACAACAAGATCAATCAAACTAATTGCTTTGATTTCATCAATCCTTGGAGAGTTTTTAAAGCTTCATTGGCCACGGTCCTTCATTTCCCATATTTTACCGGATTTTCATGTGCTTACTCCAAATATTGCCTCTATCGTACTACTAAAAACACAAGGCCCTCTATAATATCTCATATGCACATCTGTAATATCACATCTCCAGTCTTTGTGATATTATCACACAGATACAATTTGAAGACTCACTGAAATTTTTACTTTGCATTCTATCTAACATAGGAAAATCCTCATAAAATTCTAATGGTGAATGCGAAGCTGGTTTATACTATAATTATACACATGTTTTTGGAAATTTTGACTAATTTTTTCCTGTGTAATTAAAGTTCAACCAATTATTTTTGCATTTTCACAGGCTAACAATATACTAGCTGTCGGTTCTTCTCAAAAATTGCACCAGTCTTCTACAACCATGTTTCAAGAATCATACACCACTAACTGAAAATGCATGATTTCCAAGGATCTGAAAATGGTGTTGAAATTTGCATTTCTGCCATACACACTTGCACACTCAAAACGAAGACTTCGAAACAAGAATTTCATCCAAATCTTCACCATCATCTAAAAAACTGACTGAAGGAGCTCAAATTCTCACGACGGTCATTCAAATGGTCATACCCTAAAGCGACAGTACCTGAAGAATTTTGAACGTCCCGTCGCTGTTAAAGCGCAGAATTGTCTGTGGAGATTGTGCTGCTGCGCTCACGAGCGATGATTCCGAGGACAACATGGCGATGCCACACACGACCAAGAGAAACAGCAACGGGCATGGCAGCCATGGCAAATCCATGCTGCGAGCGCCCATTCAAACGAAATGGTGAACCTGCACAACTCCCGCAGGATTCAAAAATCTTTCCTCGGATTATCTCCGCCTTTGAAAGTACATGATCTAGGGCCAAACTCGGGCTCCGGAACCTGCAAGCTTCTGCATCGATCTGAAAGTACTACGCAAGGTTGGTGATTTCGCCACTTTGTTGAAATTTGAACGTGAAAATTCTAACGAGAAATGCAAGATCCGCCCTCGCGCGCAGAAAAGTGAAAGTGGAAGAATTGCAGATCTCCGAGGCTGGAGCGCTCGTCGATGAATTTGGACCATCGAGATTATCATTCATCGATGGTCATGGTGACCCGGGTTCTGTTCATCCACGGATGGGTACGGTGCAGCGCTATTATTTTAATTTTTTGTTTTTAGCTTCACCTGTCAAAGACTTGGGTTGTAGGTTGGATTTTTTGCAACTTATTTTGAATTTTAATAGTAGACAGGTTGCAATATTTTCTCGTCTAGTTTAGTATTTTGTTTATACATTTTTTCTTGCCTAAGAACCTTTAGTTACGTGCATGGCAACTTATTAGGTTATAATTGAAAACTTTTAAGTTTAGTTCATATATTCTTCAATTATGTGAATTGGTGATGTCTAACATCAATCATCCATAGTTGTTTTAGGGTTTAGGAATAATGCTAAACTTGGACATTTGCAAAGTGTACATTAACAATTTTATCAAGAAGCCATTAAAAGACTTTATAATACATTTGTACATTAGCGCCAAACCCTATCATGACACAATAACTACAAGTAGTTGTTTGAGGGAGGGCAAGTGAATAAAAAGCGCATTTACACTTTGCATTATAGCTAGAGGGATCAAATATGATTGATGGCTACTCAAGTTGTCTTAACCTCTAAAGGACCATTGTCCCTTCGGGAGGACAAGTTGGACTTTGCGCATGTACCTATGGCTTAACTACTTTGTGTGATTTTCTAAAACTTTTACTGAAGGTGGGGAATTCAAATATCTATGCGGGCATCTAATTTTTTCTTCATTTTGACATTTGATGAAGAAGTTATGCATGAATTTATGAAAATTTGGGGAGGATTGCCCGTCTGGGCAGCCCAAAAACTTCTTTAAAAATTGCATTTTTAAAATTTGCATTTTTTTAAAATTGCATTTTTTTAAAATAAATTTTTCAAAATGGTTCTTTAGATTTTTTTATACATGAGAAGCTTCAAATCATTCAATTTCAATCAATGAGATGAAAGTTATGAGGAGTTTTTGTTTGCAAATAGTTATGGATTCTCTACTCTAAAATAAACTTTGAAGTCCTTCATTTTACTCAATTTTCAATATTTTGGAAAAACTAAATAAACTCAAGGAAGTAGATTGCCTATCACAACATTATAACCGTTGGGATTAGCATTCTTCATTTCAATAATTAAGTTCTTATCAATTTAGCGTTTTGACTCATTCTCTACTTCATTTTACTTACTATTTTTTCCCCTTGTGTTTTATAGTTCCAATTGATTTGAAAATTCTCCCATACATACCTAACTTGATCTTCTACATGGAAAAATAAAGCACAATTTTGGGTAGAGCAATTTTTTTGTTATAAGAGTGGTCAAAGGTTTCTGAAATTTTTGGGCAGCATGAAAAAAAACTTTTTTTTTCACTTCAGATGTAAATATCTCACTCCTCTCCATCCAGAATGAGTTGATTTTTTCCCACAAGTACCTCTTCTAGACCAAGGCAAGATCCTACGGTTGGATTTCTCAAAAACAAAACATAAAATCTGTTTTTACTAAACCTCCTAGAAGTGGCAGTTTTGAGTGATTTTCACATAAAAAAGGGCTTTGTCCTTTGGGGGTTAATCTAAGGTCCCATTAGCGACAAGGGAGCATGTCAAATTGCACCTCACCTTGAAGGCACTATTATATCTTGAAATTTTGGCTACTTTTTAAATTTTCCTCTTTGTTTTTACAATAGAGTTTTAACGCAATCAAATTTGAAATAGAAATTTTGCTAAATGTAGCCATATTTATTACCGCTGGTACGGTGATTGTGGGACCCACCATAACAAGGTGAAAGCTTTTTCTGATTATTCATTTTTTCGGGTTTTTTCAGATTTTAGAAAGTCAGTTTCCAAGTTTGAGATTTTAGAATTTTAGAAACTAAATTTAGTATAAGGAATACTATGATTTCGTTGGATAGATGCCAAATTTATCTAAACATGGACTATTCATATAATTTTGAAATTTTGAAACATTTTATTCCATCCTATATTATGCAAAACATTTGGAGATCTTCAGATGTGCAAGTAAAACATCAAGAGATTTTCTCACACTTGGGAAAAATGTTAAGATGTCTTCCAATGTTTTGTATACATCTCCAAAAAAAAATTGGATTCTTATTTTTGAACTTGAAATTGTCCAAATTTAGTTAAATATGGCGATTATTGATCTTACCTTGAATAATAAAATCAAACAACTTCCCAACTTCACATACATAAATATGGAAGCCACCAATGCCACCATGGAAGTAAAGAACCAATTCTCTTTTGAAAACATACTACCGGTATCTATGTGCACGGTGTCCTCCACAAGTCACAAAGCAAATGAGACAAGCACAGAATCACAAAATGCTAAATATGTACATGGTTATTTTTAGAAAGCGTTGTTGTTGCCCTTGCAATCAGCATATGGACATGACAACATTGACATCTACATATGAAGATGTAGCTCAAATAAGAACAATGAAATGACTCATAAAGCAAAAGATAGGTATAGCTACATTGACATCTCTTAAAAAAAAGCAACAAAGGAACATTGATTTGTTTGTGCACCTAAAATTCACTAAATGCTAATAAGTACAAACAATTATGATTTTTCATCCATTCTAATAATTTCAAAGTGGAATTTAGGGTAACATCCCCATATTCTATTCTTCTTTCTAATGGTACATGCATGTTAAGTTGTTAACTAAGTGACATACAAGAGTGGAATTTTTAAATTCTAGTTTTGAAATTATTCTTAGCATGCAAAAGATGAAATTTCACTTGATAAGGGATTTGATTATGTACAAAATTGGAGGTGGTTTTTTGGAGGAACTCATCCTTTTAGCATGCATTCTAGCCTTGATCTTAGTCACTAGTTTTTTACAATATCATTTTGTCACTGTATTCTTTTGTACTGGCAGCTAATAACATCCATTGTTGTAGACTCTTCTTCAATGACATTGTTATAATTTTAAAACAAAAGATAAAGTACCGATATATTTCTCAACACAAACGAAAATTGACTATTTAGCTCATGCTACTTCAACATGCTAGCAACTCATCATAAATTTGAGTAGAATGAAAACATATTGCACAACTGACTATATTTCCTAAAAACATACAAAAATCTACACTAGGTTCAATTTGATATTACCTTCAGTACTTAAAAATAGCAATCAATTTGGCAAATTGATGTCAATAAAGTACTTTCTTAACCTCAAGCAAATACAAACTAGTAAATCACACCTATTACGTCTACACTATTTACTTGAGGCAATCCTTATGTGTGGATTTATGATGCAATGTTGCTGGCAAGTCATTTTATTTTTGTTTGAAGATTGTTTTAAGCAAGGGATAGACCCATTTTTGGATATAAATACTTTTGGAAATGCTTGAAGAGCATAGCCACTAGTTCTGTAAAACATACTCTGCAAAATTATAAACCAAGATGTGCAAGATTTTCTGACGCTTCAAAATATCAAGCTTTGTAAAAAAAATACGTGAAGGTAGATTAGCGACTTAGATCATGAAACAATTTAATCTTGTGAACTCGTTCAATTCAACACATGGAATTTGATTTTCTCCAAACTTCGAAAGTATTTGTATGAAAACATTCAATTTATTTATTTTCTTAATTTCAATTTTTTTTTTGGTATCCAACAAACTAAAAATTTATAAACGCAAACTCTTGACATAATTCTTTGAAAAATGTGAAACAATGTTTTCAAATTGTAGTTGACAAACACAAAATATTGCTTCAACATACATAAAGTTGCCTTCACCATTAGGTTTTACTCATTTACTCTCTTAACAATTGCACAAAATCTGTGTCACTACAACTCTACATTCTTTTTAAATTACTACAGAATGTTTCCACGAGCACTATTTTTTAATATTTGAAGCAAATAGTGTGACATTTGGAAATTAGTGCCACATGCACTAGTAGGAAAAATCGATGAAGTGGCAATGCAAAAATTAATTAGAAGCAAAAAAGGATTTGGTAAGGCTGAAGCCGCTGAACTGAGGAGCGACGAGACGGAGATTACCCAAGAAAGTCACGTAGTAAATGGTAAGTGGTAAGTGGTAAATGGTAAGTAGTAAATGGTAAGTGGTAAATCACTACAGGCCCCTCCGCCATGCGAGGCTTTTGGATGCTGCAGCTCACGCTGGCATCCCCGCCACAGCCCCGTCCTTGTCCACCATCGCTTTCGTTTGCTCGCCTCGCTGCTCATCTCCACTTACCTTCCAGATTGCAGCCATGGCCGCGCTCACTGTAGCAGCAGCTGCCTCCTCCGTCTCCTGGCGTCTCGCCCCTTTGGCAACCTTTCAAAACTCCTCTCCAAGCCCCGCCACATTGCTGGGCGCCAAGGTCACTACTCGCAGGTGAGTGTTCTGTCTCGGACCTAATTTCTCTCGTGTATGACCTGTACCTCTACTGGATCCCACCCGAGTCACAGTCTCGCTCTGAGCTGTGCTGCTCCGGCGGTGGAGCTGACGCATGGGATGCAATTTTGAGGCTTGATTTTCTGCTGTGCTGTTTCGAAATGGCGAGGTCTCGGCTACTCCGTGTCACTTTCGGAGTACATGCTCGCATTTTAGAAGAAATTGCTCCAAATGGATGCAGCTGTTTTGAAAGTGGCTCGGTGTGTGTCGTTCTTGCGAGATTGTGTCGGGACTAACACGTCGTCGTATCGAAAGATTCATAGTCTCACATTTCAAACTCATTAGTGACTTTGAAGATTTCAATATCCTTTACTTGCTCCTCTAGTGAATGCTGAGAAGTGTATGGCTTCACCGTGAGTTTTGACGCTTTCCATGGGCCGGAGAACCCTCTGAACTCAAAGGTGGAATTAGGTCAGCCGTGTTACTACGAAGTGATTTTTCGTGTTGCATTCGAATTCTGACAAATCACTGTTGATTCTGTGCAGGAATGCCACTAGCCAGAGATTGCAGGCCGTTCTAGGTACAGAAATCTCGCTCTTTTTTCTAGGGTTGATGTGGATTACCATTTTCTTTTTTGTGTTTTTGATCTTTTGGGCCCAGGACTTTCTTCTAGACCTAATTTCGTTTTGTTGTCTCTTCCCTGACCTAGAAATGGTTTGAAAAGTTTTAGTGCTTAATGAATACGAGACATATGTTAGAAGCAACAGTAGCATGCTGGGCCCTATATTTACAAAACAATGAAATTTCAATGTCTACTAAAATAGTTACGTGACTTGTATGTTGTACACCATAGGTGCATTTAAAGATTAACTTACTGGGTGTTTTAATTATTCGATTTGCAAGGAGTATAGAGAAGTTTGTACTAATTAATTGGAAAGGCATATGAAAATGAGATATTCCTATTTGGGGTGTGACAATTGCGATTAGCTCCTTGTTTTGTTTCTCTGTTGCTAATGTTGACCTTGGAGCAATTCAAGAGGTCTTCTTCTGGCTTGTCCAGGAAACGTATGGTTGTTATGAAATCGTTGGCAATACTTGTTTTCTTTAGGACGAGTGAGGCGGTTTTCGTGCATTAGTTTCAACATTTCTCCTTACACATGACTTTTTCCTTGCTACAGGATCTTTGAAGCAGTCACAACAACGAAGAACGTGGCGTTGTCAGGCCGAATCAGTCGACACGAATGAAGCAGTAGCAGCAGGGGAGCAAAAAGTTTCCGAAGTAAAGGAATCGCTCTCAGAGAAACAAGGACCGCCTCTCCTTACTATCATAGCAGGACTCGTCGTAGCTGTTGTAGTAATCTGGGGGCTGTGGTCTCTCATTTCTGCAATATTAGGCATCTTCTTTCATTAAGCAGATTATAAGCAACTCCTTTGGCTAGTCTGTTGATTATTTGCGTGATGTATACTATGTTGCAAACTGACTACAAGTTGTCGAGATTACTGTGTATGAATATAAAGTATCCCTCTCTGTTCCTTTGAAGAAGTCTTGTATTCGTGGTTGGTGGTTCCTTTTCTTCTGTCCTCAGGTCAAGTATTTTTCTTATGAGGACAGAGCAATGCAAGTGAATCAGAATTCAGGCGAGTGCACTTGTAGCTTTTCCGAGTCCAAATTCGGCAAAAGCCATCTACATCCACTGGGACGCCGTAAGGTACAAACTTTTAAACGATTTCGCCACAATATACAAGCTCTGAAAAGCTGCAGGCCAACAGAAGATACTAATCGGGCAACGGAACTGCCATAAAAGGCCTACGACCAGGCTATTCCACATGTCTCTTTCAGCGTTTTGTGCAAAAACCAACGTAATGCGAGTGGTTCTCGTACTGAGGAGCGAGCATTCACAGCTGCTCCATCGCCCAAATCATGCACATGGTTTTCAACTTGCCTGAGGTTGACCAACGTTTGCCCATCCAGATGAGTGATCACCGTCCCTTCTTGTACCGACACTTGTGAGAGGTGAACCTAATCAGAGAGCGAGGAGCCCCATCTTTAACAGGGTTTTCTTGCGCAAGAGTTGCAGGATCTGCCTAAAGGGCCTTACGAGAACATCAGCCTGTACAAGACTCAGGAAAAAGCCAGTCACTCTAGTTTTCCTCCCACAAGAAATCCCGACTTGTACGTGCCAGTCTATTCAGGCCAACCAGAGATGGACTTAGCATGGGAATGGACCAAGCGACTCATGAGTCATGACCTCTTGAGCAGCAAACACGGGGAATGGGATTCTCAAATTGGAGGGTGACACAAAATTACATTGCAGATCCAAAACGCACACACCTCGACAGGCAAAACTCACTAGCTGGTGGAAGATGATGATGATGAGGCTTACGCAACCATGCAGAGTGGCGGCAGGTCCATGGAGCTCCAGAGGGCTTCATGGTCTTGGCTGCTGATGCACTCGCCGCTGGCATCGCCGTTCGGCTGAGGTTTGATATCCGTCGTGCTGCCGCTGGAGTGGCCATCCCACGTGGAGGTGGTGGTGGTGGTGTCGTTGTCCATCCTCCAGTGGAGCGACGACGACGTGGTCTCCCAGGGCGACAGTGGCGGAGATCCCGGCGCAGGAGAGGAGAGCGAGTAATAGAGCGCCGGGGGCTCCGTCAAGAGCACGCATTCCTGCAGATCTTCGCTCCCAGGAGGACTTTGGGGTTGCTCATATGGCACCCGGAAGTATGTGCTTGCATGCTCCTCCAGCAACTCCCCGCTGGTACATGAATCACGATCAATGGCCTCCGCGGAGAAATCGAACGGGGACTTGTACACGCCGGAGGATTCGTTTCTTAGGTCTAACCCTAGCAACGCGCTCGAATCCATCTCTAATTCGTCCATCAAGCCGTAATCCGGCCATGGACTATCGGGCAATTCAAGCTCCTGCACTCCAGGCTCCGGAAGAACAAACTCTCCCTCCCTCAGAAAGCATCGCTCCGACCTCGCGTACTCCACTGACGACTCTTCCTTGACAACTCGTGCCTCGCGTTCGACGCAATTATGATCTCCGTCGTCCACATGCATGGCATCGTCATCATCATCATCGATGTCGTTGGAGTTAATCGGTTGGTTGCTTGATCCGAAGCCCTGGTGCCTGCAGCATATGACGTCTTGATCCTTCTCTGATGCATACATGTCTCTGTTTGTCCCGCAGGAGTGGTGCAGGTACAGCGATTGTCGTGTCGACGTCGTTCCCGATGCGGTCATGTCGTGAAACGGAATTGGAGGTGGCGCCACGAAATTTTCCATTGGGAATGCTAAGCTTTCCAACCGATGAGTGGTGAATCGTTCTTGATTGAAGCTGCTGAGGTGAGACTCCATCGCTTCCACAAAAGTGTTGGTCACCGAATGTACCGCTCCATTGGCCACGCTCGTCGTCGTGGTCGTCGGCTCGATGCACTCAAACGGAGATCTCGGCGAGGCAAGTCTAAAAGCGCCAGGAGAGGACGAAGACTCCTGCTCGGATCCTGCAGTGAGGCTGTGAGAGATGGCATTGGACAGATTTTCCGACGTGACGGACTGCTGGGGTTCCAGCTTCAAAGGGGAAGGGGTCACCACCTCGAGCTTCGACTTAGGGCCAGCATCAATCACGCTGTCGTAGTTCTGAAAAGCGATGTCTTCAACCTGCTCGGGTTTTGCAGATGCAAGAGGTGCACTATGCCTGCGTCCCATCAGACGAGCAGGTTTAGGCGAAGGCAGGAAGGACGTCGTAGTACGATCGTCTTCAATAGCCGGTGAATCCAAGCTGCTGATGGACTGTTGCAAGTTCTGTCTGACCAGAGGCAAAGTGTTCGCCGGTAATGATTCTTCTTCCCCACTGGGCTGATCATCTGCGACATTGTTGCGAGCTGCCTCCTTCTCGCAAGCTTTCGAAGCCGCCGCGATTTGGCGAAGCTGGATTTGGCGAGCGGCTTTGGACGGCGGCAAGGTACCCTCGCATGATGCCATGACGGGCAAGAAATTCGTGCGCGTGTTGGCCCCTCGCAAAGCGCGCGCGGCTGTAAAACCAAACGCAGCAAAGGAATTATACCAGCCGCCAAATTAAACCAAAGAGTGGACATGGTCGACATGAATCAAACAGCTGCAAGCTAGCGGCGTACTCGTACACATACCATTGTCATATGCCTTGGCACCCTCCTCCGCGGAATCAAAGGTCCCGAGCCACAATCGAATCTTCTGCGTGGTGTCTTTGATTTCGGCGACCCAGCGGCCTGACGGCCGCTGCCGAACGCCCACAAAGCGCTTCTTGCTCTTCACCCCTCCCGGACTGTCGGCGTGCTCCCCCCCTACCGCAAAGCATCGAGAGACTTCCACAATGTTGGTATTGCTCTCCGTGCTATCTAACGCCGACGCCGGTGCTACTGCTGCTGCTCTCTGTCGTTTCACACCTCGGCCAGACCCCCCCGTTCCTGCAGCTGGTCCACTCCGCCCTCCGCTATGGAGAAACCTACTCGACGCTTTGAACAGCGACGTCGTGGGCGCAGCAGCGGCTACGTTCGGTTTTCGAGGTGCATGAGACCCCGATGACATGGTTCTTCGGACTTCTCTCGATCCAATCTCGATCACGCAAGGCAAAAAAGATGTGCACCGCGAGTTCTGTAATCTACATCTGTACTACTGGCACTACGTCGACGTTGTCACGGACTGCACACTAGTACTAAGAACACATACTGCTCAAACTAGTAGTTGCTGCTGCAGCTCTGTCTATGATGATTTCACAGGGTATGCTGAATTAGCTGATACCTCTCGATCACAGCACGGATCCACCTCGAGTAGAATCCCTTATGCTCGCTACCTACGTTCCTCCTCATAGTGCTTGAGCATTCATTCGTCTTGCATGTCAGTTCAGTCTGTCTGTCTGGAGCACCTCTCTCGATAGTAGTCCCTCCTCTTGCAGGGCTAGCAGTACTAGTCAGCTAGAAAAGCTGCAGCACGTCGATAACTTCTCGATCGATTTTGCTCAGAGGTCACATGTACCTTACGAAGGGACAGTATCGCTACTCCGTGCTACCTGTGTTGCGTCCTCTGCTTTGAGCTTGACAAGTTCTACAATCGAGCGATGGCGCGTGACTGTTGGAAAGGTGCATAGGTGCTCACAAGTTCCGGGCCTGGAGCCCAAACTGATCAATATATTCAGGTGAAGGCGACCAAGCTAGGTTCTAAGCCTGGCTTCTCTTGCACTCTAGAGAGGGAAGAAGTGTCGCAGGAAGTGTCCGAGTGGATGAGACCTTTCGAGTTTGCTGTTGGAGTATCAACGCTGCTTACGCTGGTGCCCGGCGAGGGTGAGGGTTACGCTAGCATGCAGCTTTAGTTCGGAGCAAAAGATCTGTGCTCTTACTTAATCTTAACAGGAAGAGGAAAGAGTGAAGGATGGACGAAGCTTTTGTTCTGGTTCTTTCGTTGCCTGGCCTGGTGTAAACTCGATCCCCGGGAGGGCATGTACAGTGCAGTGCAGTGAGCGCGCAAAGGAGAGAGAGAGAGAGGGGCAGACAAAGTGTACCTCTTGGGGATCACTGGTGGTGGAGAGCTCCTCGACTTCCACCCCCACATGCGTATTCATGGAAAAAGCTGCCGTGGAGCCCTGATCAGCTCGCTTGGCCCCATCGGATGGCCTCCCCACTCGCGAATCTCTCTCAGTCTCTCCCGTCGCCCCCGATCCCACCAGCCCCGCCCAGGCTACTAGTCAACTTTGATCGCTTCCTCCTCAGGCCCCTCATTTCACCACGCTCTCGAAACCCTGCGTGGCTCGAAAGGAGCTTCGAGTAAAAGCACCATCTTTCATTTGAATATTCTATGAATCAGTAGACTGGTTTAATCCAGTCTAATGCACCGAATTACTGCAAGCTAGAGGTGATGAGCATCTCCACTGCAGGACGTAAAGAGAGCCGGAACCGCGAGCTCCAAATATCAAGAGCCATCAGATCATGATCTGATGGCTCTTGATATTTGGAGCTCGCGGTTTCGGCTCTCTTTACGTCCTGCAGTGGAGAAGCTCTAACCGTGGGATCCCTGAAACCGCGGTTCCTTGAGACAAAATTGCTTAGCCGTGGCGTTGTCATAAGGTACTTGTGAAAGTTGTTCGATACGACAGTGTCTTCGTTGGACCCCCTGACGTAGAAAGAGTCTGACAGTGGCGTGAACGGGGTACCCGAAATTGGGTAACTGTCGACTCGGCAAATTTGGTGCCTTCCCCTGCCAACTCAGTCAGGGGCATATTGGCCAACTTAGTCAATTAAACTCTTTGTTATTGTTATTCATACGATTGTGCTGATGATGATGAGATATTATGCTTCACTCTGGAGTTTTCCTCCTCGCTAAGCCAAAGGGACGTCCGTTACTGTAAGAAAACCGGTACGACCGGTAGACCGTGCCGCGGTTTTGCAGCTTATCTTCGTCACTAAAGAATTATTATTCACGTTAACGGTCCATATCGCGATTATTCCGGAGAGGATGTTCGCACAGGTCAATTTCCTATTTGCCGATTAGGCTGGCAAAAAGCCCAACCAATCCCCGGACAACACCGAACCTACAGGGAATATTTCGGTAGGGTTCCAATCTGTCGCCACCTCTACTACCGGCGGGCCCATTCAAAATCCTACCGTGATGAATTGATTAGGAACAGTAAAAACTCCTGCCAATAAACTTGAAACACCTTTGATTGATTCTCTTTAAGCATCCTCTGACGTTGCCGGAACGAACTAGCTAGGGCATGCAAGCTTCGATCATGCAACTCCTGGAGTAGCTTGTACATGCAGGCTTGCTAGCGATGGTGCATTCGAACGGTAAAAGAGTAGAAACGATGATTTGACAGTGCGGTGGTGGTACTCCCGTGAGTACTGATTGCTGGTCATTGCCAGTAAGGTGGTGGTGACCAGACGATGCACGAGAACGCCATGAGGCGTAGGGTGAGCAGCTGAGCACCAATGAGAGGGGTGGTGGAGGGGGGGACCTCCGAGCGGAAGAGATAAGGACAAACCATAGCTAGCCCAGCAACGCTGCAAGCGTTGCAGCTGCTTACATCACCCCCCCTCGGACCTCTTCAATCTGCTCTGCTCGCCTCGATCACGGCACAAGGGCCCGTTGCCAGCCAGCCAGCCAGCCCAGCGTCACTCAAAGGGCCTCGAGGCCTTCGTACAATTGACCAGGCTCCATAACCAGACACACAATCACGCAGCCCTGGGAGGGCAGCCCTGGCCGGTGATTCGTGCAGGTTCTGAAGATTCGGGTGCAGCCTCGTGAGCAAGGATGATCGACGTGACGATGAATCAAGCGTGGCGAGGGATATTCTGTGCACATTCCATTGGGCTCATCACTTTCATTCGGTGGTCGCATGACGTGATGATATGCGATGTTCGCTTGAAGCAAAGCACTTCACAAACTCTTTGAATATCAACATTCTGGGAGACTGCAACATTCCCAGTTTGTTGAGTAGGGTGGTCGATTATGATTTTCACAATTATCCCGAACTCTTCTGATTGTGCCAGAAATTCAAATCTAACAGTGAAAAGGGTGTTTTTTTGGGAGCAATAAACTTTGTTTGGGTAGATGTTTTGCTAAATTTAGCCATATTTTGTGAACTGGATAGGATTGGCTTGGAGTGGAGGGGGGGGGGGGGGGGGGGGGGTGGCAAAAGAGGACGGGGGGTTGACCCAGTCCTTCCGGGTGGCGTTGCACCCCCCGGGCAACAAACAGGATCCCGGCAGGTTGGGTCGCTTGCCGGTGGACATGGATCCTGTGGTTGTGGACAACTGTCAAGTTCAGTGGCCAGTTCCGTAAGTTCGTCCAATCCGCAGTCCAACTCACCCTGCGGCCAGGGTTTAATTTTTGTTTTTGCCAGTGTAGAGCAGCGTTTAATAAGTTGGTGAATTTTTGCCTAAAACTTACCTCAAATCTCATGTGGCTATTGGTACACTAAGATTTTCGTGTGAAAAGTTGGATGAAATCGCCAGATTCTTCTTGGAGCAAGATCCAATTTGCTAGATTTTGGATGAAAGTAGCTTATATTAGCAATTTTTTGGATGAATATCCGTAAATCATTCATTTGTTCCAATTTTAGCTAAAATTTCCCTACCTACCTGCATTTTGGGGTGCAAGTCGCTCTACCCCATCAAAAACAAAATTAAACCTTGGTGTAGAGCTACTCACACCCCAAAATGCACGCAGGTAAGAAAAATTTGATTAAATGTGGGAAGAATGAATGATATGTGGAAGTTCATCCAACGAACTATTAATATAGCTACTTTCATCCAAAATCTGACAAAATTGGGTTGTTACTCAAGGTGAGATTTGGGAATTTCATCCAAATTTTCAAGCAAATTTCTCAGTGTACTAGTAGCCACTACAGGGCAACGTGTTTTTTTTTTGGGAACTTTTTTTCCTAAATCTGATCTCAAAATGACACTGGCAACCGTTACACTAAGGAAATTTGGGTGAAAAAACCTGATGACATTGCCACCTCCCTCTTTACGCAAACATGTAGTTCACTAGATTTTGGATGAATGTAGTTTATATTGGTAAACGTATTGGATGATTGTGCACATATCCTTCATTCATTCCAACTGTAGTCAAATTTTCCTTACTTGTGCGCATTCTGGGGCGCGAGTCACTCTACTTTGACAAAAACAAACAAAACAAAAAGAAAAAACTGCTGCAGGGCCACCTCCACCAATGAAAAAGAAATTGGATAAAAAGTGCACAATAAATGCTATAATTTGAATGAAAAGTCCACAATGAATGCTTGGATTCCCCACCCCCAAGTTCCTGTCTTTCGGTTTCTAACCCTTCAATTTTTTTTGAAAGGAGCAACAATTTCTCAAAATTTTATCTTTGTTTTTAATAATAGAAATTTGCAATAAACAATGACCTACATTTTGCTTTCTGTACACTAGGAGGTCATGTTCAATCATTTTATGGACATTTCAAAGTCAAAAAATCAACACCATGCTATGAGGCAAAGCGAAATTGGACCTGCTCTTAACATTGACCCCTAAAAATCTTTAAAGCGATATTCTTTTTGTGGAGAAGAGTTCATGCTTAGAAAGTGTGGTTGTAGAGGATGTGCATGGCTTCAATATATCCTTGGATAGCTTTAGCCATGTTCAATCCATTTTTTCTTTCATAATCCAAAATTTGTTAAACATGGCAGTAGGAGACTTATGATTTGGTTGGAAGCTAGTATGGTGAGTTGCATAGACGGGTTAAACAATGCCCTTCAAGTATGAGACCAATAATTTTTGTTACATTATTTTAAGGCTAGGTTACATGTTTTTATACTCATACAACTTGCTAATCTAGCTTTCAATCAATAAATAAAAAATTACAGTGTAAGAGCAATAAGCAAATTCTTATTCATTACATTGAACTGCTTTGCTAATTGACTAATGTAAAGACAACACTGCCCAAAGTTTTTAGTTCAGCCATTATTTCTTATAGAGAGGAGCCAAGAGAATTTGACAAATGATCCAATTACTAAATGCACGTTTTAGCATACATTTGGCATTGTAAGTGGGAAATTTTTACATGCACTTTTAACACGAAGGTATAAGTTGGTGTTTTCAATGTAATTGCAAGGAACATTTTAGGGTAGGGATGCGTTGACTTAGAGAACTCTCTCATTTCAACTTCAAAGGTTTATAACTAATTCAATAAATTTGAAAAGGTCCAACTGAAGTAAATCATATGAGACTACTTTTACTTCAACTAAAATTGAATAAAAAAATGTTTTGAGAAGTACAAATCCTTTTAAAAAATTGAATGAACACTTAGAAGGATGCTTAGTAGATATCCCAAACTGATTTTGCCAAGTCAGTATGGTTTCTATTGCATAATTGAGTAGTTATCAAACTTTTCAAAGTTTAAGATAAATTTAAGTTTGACAAAAAAATTCACAACCCAATACCGTTCCATGCAAATACTTATTTCCAACTGTGACTATTGTTTATAGGAAAATCCTAACACAAAAATGTCAATAGCCTCAAAATCACAAAAAATCAGAGTATCAACTTTGGATGTTTACCACATTATGCTGTAGTATGCTTTGCAGTAGACGTCAAATCAAGGAGCTCCCCCATCAACCAAAACCTCAATGGAGGGTCCGTGCCCGTTCAATCTTGTGCACCTAAATAATGAACCCTGTCACGGGACTAAAATGGTGGCAACATGACTTACAGTCAATCATATTAGGTAGGAGCACCATAAGCGTCAGTGTCCCCATAATCGTCATCTCTAAAATCTTGAAAAATTTGTGGAAGTAAATAGATGTAATGACAAGAATGTACAACATGTGAACATGAAATCTTAAAAATAGTTATGGATGCAATGACAATTTGCTCTTTAAAAATTCACAACTTATTCTCACAATATCCAAATAATACATGCACAAGTGCACACTCATTTTTTTTCTTGTTCATAATAGGATTTTGTAATTTGCTAGTTGTTTATTAACAGTCATCATGTTCAAAACCCTTATTTTGATGTTTATGGGTGCTCCTACCTTTGGCAAAAATATCCTTTTTGTACTAAAAGTTTGAAAATCGGAGCTAAGGAATTTAACATTCATTGCACCAAAGTACAATAATAAAGAATTGTGTAATTGTGTTGACAAGTGTCAACATTGAGTATCTACGTATCTTGCAACGTTGCCACTTGGATCAATCCACCTTACAACTAGTACAAGTGGATACAAGTAAATGACTATTGCCACGGCCACAAAAGGCAAAGCAACTGCTCTGAAGAAAATGGTGAAGTAAACCGTATTTTAAAAGTATTGAAAATAACCATTTTGCCCAAGGTTTCAGGTTATGTTTTACTAAAGATAACTCCTCCACCATTCAAAAACATTAGTTTGGAGACAACAATTTGTGAAAACTAATTAAAACAACCAATTTAAAACTAACCAAAAGATGAGCGTACAAATTCAAGAAATTTATTTTTACATATAAACAAAAGTAAATGTTATCATTTGTTTTAGTCAAAACTTGGTTTTGAACCGCTATTTTGTCTTAGATTAGTCCAACCTTACAAAGGGAAAATTGAAAATACAAAACCAAAGGGCACGTTGTAACTGTAAGGGATATTCACTTTTGAACTGCGCATTTCTTGCAAGCAAGCAAGGAGACTACAAGGAGAAAATCTGCTATAAATCCAAGGAATCTCAAGCGCGTTGCTGGAATGTGTGTTGCGGAACAGGAGGCTGCTATATTTGCATACCACATTCTAGAATATTGATGATTCTTGGAATTAACCCCTAAAGGACCATGGCCTTTATTTTGTCAAAAGACACTCAAAATTGCCACCTCTATGGCAAAGAGTAAAAAAGTTTGAAAATCAAGCATTTTGCATATTTGACCATAGGATCTTGTGCTAAACTACTATAAGAATGTGTCATACAAAACTCAAGAACTTTGACCCCACAAATTGGAAGATATATGCATTTAAAGTGTAAAAAATAGCTTTTTTTGCACCTTGCTTGATTAGATTTTTTAACTTTGAACATTTTTAACTTAAAATTTTTGCTCCACAGAGTTTGGAATTCTATTTTTGCATGGTGGGAAGTTGAGTTGGGAATCTTAGGAAAAAAATTTAAAAGAAAAACTTAATCTTCATTCTTTAAAAAATCATTAGGTAGAAGAAGGTATGAGATTGAACAAAAACTTAAATTGCAAATAACCCTGCAATGGAATTGAAATACAATAATCCCAATGGTGAGATTGTTCTAGAAAGCAAACTTCACCCTCTCCAACAATTTTTTTTGAAAAAATGTTAAAATTGCATTCAAAAATGAAGTTTATAAGTTATTTTTTCAAGAAGATGCTTGAGTTGCCCAAAAAATAAGATTGTCCATAACTTTCTCATAACTAGTCCAAATGGAATGAATCAAAGCTTCAGATGTAGAAAAAGTTATAATCTATAAGAAAAAAAAATGAAATTTTTTTTTCAAGTTTTTTCTAGAATTTTTTTGCTGCCCCTAGTCCCCAAATTTGTGCTTATTTGGGCATAACTTTTACTTCCTGGCATCAATTGGAATAAAAATGATATTCCCCAAAAGCTAATGTGTTTTCTATCTTCAAAAAAAGTTTCAAAAAATCAAGACAAAAATTGAGGCTGTAGGTACCTACCCAAAATCCCATTTGTCCCCCAAAGGGACAACAGTCCTTTAGGGGTTAATATGACAAATTCCCATCTATACTAATAATAGGCTTGGTTTCATTAGTTGGGTAGTTGGGTGTCTATAATAGAATAAAATCTCTATTAGTTGGGTAGTTGGGTGTTGCTCCAAGAAGATTGAATGGCGGTTATGTGGCAGTTATTCTTATTTCTATGATTATGTGGCAGTTATGTGGCAATTATTCTTATTTCTATGATTATGTGGCGGATATGGTTGTCCTTGGGAATGGGGTATGCATAGGAATAGGGGGTGGACGCCTAGAGAAGGAGGCAAAGTGCGTAGGTAGACATAGTACAAGTAAGCTCATTGTAACCAAAAGGAGAAGAAGCCTGAAGAAGATGGTCATGTTAATATTTTTGCAAGTACCCCCTCCTGTGATGGCCCTCCGCCAGAATGGCGGGTACAAGGGTCCACTAGTGTTAATATAATATCTTGTTTCCAACATGGACAGAGTTCAAAGCAAGCAAGCTTGGCCATCACATATTTTGTGTACCCCTACCCCCCTCAACACCCCCCTCCCAAAAATGCCTCTCCCTTCTAAACAAAGTGTGTGAAAACTCCTCTTGCCACCTAGGCCAAAGTAGCCGGTTTCAAAAGAATGAAGAAGTACTGTATAGTTTTGAAGTTTTAACCCCTAAAGTTCTTTAACTATGTTTCACCACAAAACACTCAAAACTAGTCATTTTGACAACAAAGGCAAAAAGAAAATAGAAAAGAAAATCTTGGTGTAACTTATTGTAAGTCCTAGTAGTTGTCTTTTTCATTATGCTATAGTAAAAAGACGAAAGGTTTTTGCTACACAATCAAGTACACAATCATGACTATATATAAGGTTTGACATGAGAAATAACTTTTTTTGGGGGCATTCATATTTTGGGTAGCTCTAATTTTGTGAGGCTTTTGCACCAACTACTTTCACTTTTTTTCTTGTAATTTTTTAGATTGATGCTTATGATAGATTTAGCCATATGGATTGAATTCAATGAATTTTTGCAAGATTTTTTCTCCTTTAAGTTTATGGATTTAATTTAATTTTTTTGATTGTGATAAAATTTTGAGATTTTTTTGAAGTTTTTTTTTTTTTTTTTTTTTTTTTTTTTTTTTTTTTTTTTTACTTTTCTTTTTTGAACTAGATATTTCACCTCTTGAGGTGAAATATGCTTGTATTATATGAGCTACAGAGTTTTTACAAAGAAAACATTTTGGTAGATCTATGTTGTAGAAGTGTTAAAAAAATGAAAACAAAAACTTAACAATATACGGACGAACTAAGAAAATCCAGTTTATGTAAATTTGGGACCCGTTTACATTCACTCATTGTTCAAAATTTGAAAACTTTGTCTAAAAGGGATCAAGCTTTTTGTATATTCAAAAAAAATCATCCCTCTTCATTAAGAATAATATGGGGCCTGCAAAAGGCCTTTAAAAACGAATCTAGCCCCCATTCTTTTGGTTCTCAATGTGAGGAACTAGCCCCTGCTGATGGTTGGAAAAAATGAATTAAAAAAATCCAAAAAATTAATAAAAATAAAAATAAAAAAGTCTTAAAAAAATAAGAAACTTTTTTGATTTTTTTGTAAAAAAATAAAAAATTTGAAAAAGTTAACATGGCATCAATGATGTCACATCAGCTTGCGCATGATTTTATTGGGAATTGGGTTCCCATGGCTAAAGACCCCAAACTTAAGGCCTAACTGGGCCCCATATTTTTCCTAATGCAAGGTCAAAATCTTGAAACCTACATTTATACAAGTTGTAGTTAGTAGAGCTCGAGTGTCAAGTGTCACAATTTTATTTCTCTAAATTAGAGTGTTAATGTAGCAAACAAAAAAAATTTCAATAACTATTCAAACGACAGGAACCTAATAGTAGTCTGTTTGATAAAAAGAATTCCTAAAGTATGTACCTACAAGTGTGTCTTGTCCTTGATTTAAACTTCAATTTCTCATTTTGTTAACAGGATTTGGGCATTCTATTGCACAAAGCTCTAAATATAAAAGTCAAAAATCTAAATTTAAATGTGGTGTGAATTCAATTCCTCTGCATATGACTATCTCAAGAAACGTCAATGTCCAAATTTGGAACAAAATTGACATCACAACACCTAATTTAAAAATATGTTGAGTCTCATAGACCACTAAAAAAAAGTACAAAATCAACCATACACTCTCAAGTGTTCAAATTGTGTAGTAGTAAATCAGGATTTAGTAGTATGGAGTACTGTTTGGAGTTTTGGGTAAGGTTAACAATTAGATGTAGATTCCTTAACCCATTAACAACAAGGCGGATGGGTTTCATCTACTGGATATAAAAAAAATTGTAGGATGGAGAAAAACAATTCCTCATCTAATTTTTTAAGAAATGATCATGAAAACATGATTTATCACAAAAAGCAAAAAATAACCTCACTAAATGCACAATTTTTTAGGCAAACCAAATTGTGAAAAGATTCACAGTGCTAGGTCCCATGTTGTCACTTTGTGATTTTTATGAGGACAACATGCATTATTGACTTTTACGACTTCTGAAAACAATATTATATTGTATAAACACTTGCAATACCACTATAGTGCTATTAACACGATATTCATTAAATTGGGAAAATGCAATTCCCAAGTTTTACTTCACCTAAATCCAAAATTGTCACCTTCAACCAAATTTGAAGGTATCAGATTCAAATTGAGCCACTAAGATTTTTTCCCTCACAAATTCCTCCTCTCAGGTGAGGGCACGTGTACCAAAAAAAATGTTGAACTTGGTTTAAGGTGATCACCTTAAGCCCTAAAGGCCCAAGCCATTTTCTCTGTAAAAATCACTGAAAACTGCCACTTTAGGAGGAATGAATAGAAAAATAGGAAAACAAGTTTGTTTTGGAAATCCAACCGTAGAATCATGTTCTAGACTATGGGAGATACTTGCAAAAAAAAATCAGTTCAATTTAGATGTAGAGGAGTGAGATATTGACATCTAAAGTGCAAATATAAGTTATTTTCCTAGTTGCGCAAAAATTTCAAAAGCCTTTGACCTCTCCTGTATCAAATAGTTGCTCTATGCAGAGTTGAGGTTTAATTTTTCCATGTAGGAGACCAAGTTAGGCGAGTGTGGGAGAATTTTCAAATGAATTGGACGTTTGGATCATAATTTGTAAAACATTGCAGGCCGTAAAATTTGCATATACACTAGGCAAAATTGGAGGATTTATGTAAAATTGAGAAATCTAAACAACTTTGATCCAAACAATAAAAAGCAAGGAATCTTAGTCTACTCCAATTTGGAAAAAAAAAAGTAAAAAAATATTAAAGCACAAAATTTTACAAGGAGCAAAAGAAATGGAGATTTGAGAATCCAATACCTACCCTCAAACTAAAACTTCTCACTCATCAATCAAAATCAAATGATTCAAAACTTTCCACATATATAATAATCAAAAAAACCAATTTCAATTTTTTTAATTAAAAAATAAAAATTATAAAGAAGTTCTTTGGGCTGCCCGAGCTGCCTGCCTTCCCCTCTTGTTCAGAAGTTCATGCATAACTTCTTCAATAACTGTCGGAATGAAGAAAAAATTGGATGTGCACATACATTTTTAAATTCCCCACCATCCACAAAAATTTTGAAAATATTATAAAAACTAGTTTAGTCATAGGTATGTGCCCAAGGTCCATTTGTCCCCCAAGGGGACAGTTGGGCCTTTAGGGGTTAAACCTTCACAAGTCCCAAAAAATACTGTTTTTTCCAATTTAATGAATATCGTGTTTATTGTAAAGCGACAGTCATGGTGACCAGCCTGGCGCTTAGGGTTAATATTCTTACATTACAAAGTTGAGAAATCTTCTGAATGGAGAGGTTTTAAGCAATGTGTGGATATACAAGGCTTGGGCCTGGGTTTAGTCATGAGCTAGATATAGAGCCTGGGGTGTGGGGGGGGGACCTGGGAGGCGCAAAGGAAGCTGAGTGGGGATACTTTGTCCAACATGAGGATTGAATTGGTCCGCAGCCCAATCTTCATGCAATGGCATGTCAGGACTGGTAATCAGTCAGTCAGCTTCTACCCCACCCTACATGAATGATCATTTTCCTTTTGGTTTTCCTTTCGGTTTCCCTGCAGTGGAAAAGTCTCCATTAACTTCCTCCCCAGCTTGATTGTGAACGAAATGCCCTCTATGAACATGCCCCAAGGGCCGTGACCAGCAAGAGCTTTCTGACTTGTCACTCATCTGTGAGAGCCTTTCAACAACACCCAAATATCCCAGATTTCATGCTGTTTTGCTTGCTGATGCCGCGTAGGTCATGATTTCCCAAGGAAACAGTCTGAGTCCAAAACTCCTTCTCATTAAGCAAAACTTTATTATTATTGTTATTATAGAATGGTGTCAGCCCATGCCAACCCATGTTGCGTGGGGTACCCTGACGTGCCCTTTCAACATATGATGCTGCACACAGAAACCAGCGCTCTAAAATTCCTTTTAAGCAACCACTTTTTTGCAGATCTTTCCAGTAAGTAGTTGGTCTGTGTCAAAGCATCACATTCAAGTATTGCAGTACACGCCATTGAACAAATCAGGCTCCAGGCACCAGAGTTATGTGGCAACAGGTTGCTGGATCACTCACTCACTCACTCACTCACTGGCTCTGATGCTGTACGTACAAGTGAGTGTATCCATGGGCCATACTGGTTCTTTACAAAGCGTGGATGCAACTCATGAGCTGACATGGTTTGGTGAATGAGCATCACCACGTGTAAAAAGCCATGAATGGATGATTGTGCCTCTCAGTTTTCCCGTTGCTGCTGCTGCTGCTGCTGCTGCTGCAGCATTCGGTGCCAGAGTAAGCTTAATATAGCCATGGACAAGAATTGCGTACAGATTCCCAAACTGCACTTACAGCTGCAGTGGGCATGTACGAAAAGGGGGAGTTCAATCAGGCACTTGCCCCACCTCACCTCACCTCGCCTGCCAGAGCCTGCACTGCACTGCACTGCAAGAGGCGGAGGATCCGGTGCAGGTGAAGGGCAGAGGTGCTTTATTACGATTTCGTTGTCCCTGCCACGGGTGGATTGGAAAAAAGCCAATCTGTGATTCAGGCAGCAGTAGCAGTAGCAGTAGCAGAAGCGCATCTAGCTCGGATGAGAGGGGGAATATGCACCAGGCAGACGAGTCGACCCTCAGTCTGCTTCGAGGTTCTACTACCGTGACGACAAACAATCTATCCCAGGCCTACATGCAGCCCAGCGACCGCCCAAAAGGAAAGCCGGGGTAGCGAAAAAGGACCCTGTAAGACAAAGTCCTACGTAATCGACCAGTTTCTCCCTTCTTCTTTTTTTCTGCCAGCATTATGAGTACCGTATTTGGATGACCTGCCTGGACAAAAGCCACCGCCCTTTGACAGCGAACGCCCCGGTCGTCGCAAGTGCATGATGACGCTGTTGTTGTTAACACATAATTACTAGGTAAATTAGGAAAAACAGAGGGATCATTTTGTACTCCACCTTAATCCCCCATACAGTAATTGGAGGCATAGCTACAACTCAAAGTTGTAATTATTTGAAGTTCTTGGAGACAATCAATGAGACCTCTCTATTGTACAAGAAAGTGCACGCTTGTTTTTTGTAATATGCTGAAATGTACATAATGGCAAAAAAGTGAGAGGTCCCAAAATGTACTGTTTTCCCAATTCACCTAATAGGTGTTCGTTCCTTTTTCGTCATGGTCCTCGTTCCAACCGGGCGTTCCAATCGGATGCTGTGACTGTACCACCGCAAGCGAGGTGATGGCTGCTTACTTGTCACGCCCAACGTGTCCAAAAACTCCCCCTTGCCAGACCTCACTCAAACTCCATCAGATGTTCCGTGATATATCCCCACTTCGCATTATCCAGCTCCATAACACGACATTGATGTATATCAAACCAACCTGTGGCCAGAAACCCTAAGTTTAAACCTTTTGCATGAATGCACCAATTTCTCTAAAACAAGGTCATAATGAAAAACCTGAGGACCTTGCCAAATAATAGCCAAACCCTTACTTGGTTCACGACATGCTTGCCATCCTGTATCAGTCACTGAAAGGTGTAATGGAGGGGACAATGCGAGTACAGCGTGTCTGTGACCCTCTCCTGAGTCTAACACTAGAGTACGCATAATCTTCGAGAGTTGAGCTCACGGTGCTCTGGGCCTGACAGCCAGGTAGACCTAGACCGTCACAAGTAACGGCGTTTGTGTTAAATTGTAAAGCTTTCTACGTCAAGCTCTCAGAATCCTTTGATTAATAATTTATATACTACCGGTACAACGGAGTCCGTCCAAATGCTGTCATTAGTACATGATACGAAACTTCAGAACATGCTCTGGCAGGGTGTTAATCATCTCTGTCCTGTAAAGTAATTCATCTAATGGATTACTTGATTGCATAGTGCTGCTTGAAAAGGACCCTCACCTCTCTCATCCGATGGTTTCACATAATCTTAAGAAATGAGAGTTCTTGAGTTTGTTGAACATATGGAACTGCTGATGAAAAACTAAACATGAGGTTGGTAGGCTGACCCGAGCAAGAGGTACACAGATTAAGCAGAACAATGACCAAGGCGAACATGTACATTACAGGAGAGAAAAGGAGTATATGTAGAGGGCAGAGTAATCTCATGCCATCGACAAAAAGTGTGCAGCATGATTTCCACAAATGAACCTCCTCCAGATGATGCTGGAAATTTGCTCCAAGTTGATGCCAAAGAGCTCAAATGAAGTAAAAGAACAAGGCAAATGCATCATCAACGGAACGCATTCCGAAGGTAGTTTGCAAAATATTATGCAATGGGCATGAGACCCTTGTGCAATGCCACTGTCAATTATAATCGAAACTGAATAATATACAAATCAAAAGTTGTATGATAAAGAAGAATTGTTCAATTATAATTTTGCAAGGGACCCGGATGTGTCCCAACAGTAGGAAAAAGACAGCTTATTATTACCTACGCCGCTCACTAATGTACAAACGCTGATTGATTGAATCAACGACAGCTAGTCTTTTTTCTTTCCCTCAATTGAAAAGTATTGTCTACCTACTCCTAAAGCCCTAAATTTGGTAGTCTAAAACCCAGCACTGCTGTTTGGGGGTGAATGGCCCAACAAATGCAAAAAAACCCTAAAACCCAAAGTTTTGGAACAAGCTGGGGAGGCTCTTGGGAGGTTGATCGTCGTCCTGAAGAAACCACCACCGGCTCTTGCTCTCGTTCGGCAAAGCGGAGCCATCAATGGTGGAGGACGACGACGAAGACAGCCTAATGTTGTTGTTCTGACCCCTCACGGTCTCAGCCATTTCATGGATGACTTCCAAGGACTCAGACAAGCGGGAGAGAAGGTTTACAAGGGCGATCACCTCGTTGCGTTGCAGATCAATTGAGGAGCCTCCGTCCACGGAGAAGAGGATCTTGAGAGCAGTGCCAAAGCCTGAGATTTGGAGCTTGCCCCAGAGGCGGCACTTCTCGCAGCCGACGCAATCCATGAGCGCACTGATGTTCCGAAAATGGTTCTGCAGCTGTTGCTTGAGCTCCAGCGCATCTGCTCCACGCCACATCTGGGCCTCGTCGAAAGGGATGGGGCACGCGGTTCGGAGGCGCTCGCTGCCGACCAACGTGGTGACGAGCTTGTGCGTGAGATCGTCCTCCGCGTCGCTGCCCGTGGAGTACTCCGCTTCGGATAAATACCGTTCGGCCTTGATGACAGCGCGCAAGACGAAAAGGAATGTGAAGTAGAGGTTCTGCACGCGCTCGGAATGCTGCAGCACGCGCTCGTGCATCAATGCGGTGTTCCTGCCCCACGCGTTCATGGATTCGTCCAGGAGGTAATCCGCGGCAATGTGCGTGCTGATCGACGTGTGCAACCCGGAGATGAGTCGGTAGAACACGCGCCGCTCGGCACACGTGTCCTTGTCCCCATTCTCGAAGCAGTTCTGCTCGTAGATTGCGTCCCATATGCGACGCGCAGACTCGCCCTTGTACCCCGTGTAGCGCTCCGGGTTCAACAGCAGGTTCACGTACGTCATGTCGCTGCTCCCGGTCTCGTCGTCCGCCGTCCAGGGGTTGTCGATGTCGGTCCAGCCCTGAAACGCCTTGGAATCCATCGTTCGGTCCACGGCGCCCTCGGGTCGCCCCTCCTGGCAGTGCGCGTCCTCCGATGACCTAAAAGCCACCGGGAACTCGCTCTCCGGGCACTCGCAGACGCTGCAATCGCGCAGCGCGCACATCCCGTCGTCAGGCCAGAAGGGGCAATCGCACCATAACTTCACCTTGTAGTATCGGAAGAAGGGGGTCTTCACGAGCTTCTGAAGCAACGGGTGTAGCACCTCCTTGTTCAAGGAGTCCACGGTCCCGTAGTCGCAACAACAATCCTTCACCAATCCCTGAAAGTCCTCACATCCGCAAGCACTCGTCGCGCTCAGTTTCGGAACCACAACCACCCGCGACGATGGCGAAAAGGAGCCTACCAACACCGCGACTGACAGCACGAGTAACCCTAAAATCACCGCGAGCCGCTTCCTGCTACTCTTCCCCTTCGTCGCGTCGACAGTGGAGGTGGTCGTCGTCGCTTCCGCCATAGGCATCGTCCGCAACGCAACATCGCTACTCTGTTCCGCCGCAGCGGCCCATGCGTCCCCGTCCACGCTCATCTCTCAGCAAAACGGGAAATCCAATCCCCACGATCTCATATCGTGATTGATGAACCTCGCAAACGCTCCACAATTTCTCCTTTCGCTCCAAAACCTCCGGTTTTTCCAGATTTATGTCCCGAGATTGAAACGCCGCTGTCTTTTGAACCATCCCCGGTTGCCATTGCTGACGAGAATTGAGCAATCTGAGCGAGTCAGAGAATTGAGAGACGGACATGAAATCACGCGCAATCGCCTTCTCTTCGTTGGTGATGATCCTTCCCTCGCAACACCCATCCCAACGACGCCATTAAATGCGAACTTCATTGCAGGGTGCCGGACGACCTGCTTGACAAAAAGAGTCCTCTTGACGTCCTTTCCACGTGGCGGTCGTTGGTTGGGCATTGTTTGTGCAATATGACGTGGTGAACAGGTCAGCTGCAGGTTCGACGGTGAGCTTGTTGACCGTAAGGCGGTCAAAGCGTCACGTGTACATAGTTTTGCTGAGCTGGAATTCGGGGATTGGGGGAAAGTTATTTTGTGACGGGTCGATGGGATCTGATTTGTCAGTTCTTGGTCGGAAGGAAGCATTCACAGTTTGTATCCAATTAAGGTAGATGTCCCCAATCCCGACCTGTTCCCAATGCCGACCATTAATGTATTCAATCTGTATATATCAAGTTTGAAATGTATCCACTGGGAATAGATGGTCGGAATTAGGGACGGGCTGCGAATTGATCGGGAATGAGCACAGTTACCCTATGTAAATCAAGGTTTTCATTTGTTTTGCACTAGCAATTTCTTAGGCCATATGGTATTTTTTAATGGTGCAGGGATGACCACACAAGATTTTGTTTAAGTGCAAAATTAGGCTGCAAGTATCTACACTTTCTGCAAAATTAGGCTTCAAATATTTACACTTTCAGCATGTTGATTGTGACCAAATTTTCTTAAAATCAAATACTAGTATTGTAAGAATGAATTTTATGAAAATGTGAATTACAAAATTCAAAAATTTATAACAAAAAAGGCATTATCTCAAAGAAATTTAAGAGTGGCTTGATTTTCAAATAATATGACTTCACATGACGTGAAGGTCACATTGATTTTTGCCTAAGTTCCTAGTTGATTGGCTACAAACAACAACGTATTCTTTTTTCTAATGAGTGACAAGCATCTAGATTTAGAACATTGAACAACATTTGACACAATGATGCTATTTTTTCTCAATTTTTTGGTATAGGCTTGTAACTTGAATTCTTTTTTATAACTATTTGGCTTTTAAAAGCCTAAAAAAAACCTTGATGTAAACTCAAGTTAGGGGAGAGCCAACATTTAGTGTATTGTCAATTGGTTGAAATTGCAAAGAAAAAGCTGGTTGTAACTTGAAATTACAGGACAAAAATCAGATTTTTAGACTAGTTACATCACATTTCAGTACAAACATAGGAAATATCTAGGTGCATGATATGAAAAGTCAATTGAAAATTGGAAATGTTGGATTTTAACCGGTGAAGTTAGAATTTTTCCTTGAATGCTCATATAAACTACAGTACTCCGTATATAATAGTACAAAGGACCCTTCAAGTCACATCCTATGGTTCTTAATTTCAAAATTGCATGTCAAAAGGGTATAAGAGCAAACATTCATGCTCCCCCAAACGAGGGAAACCCAAAAATAACAAATCATTTTACATTGCATGCTTACTTGTTGTTTGTGGGTTTTGTGATTCCAAGCTAGCGTGAAAACTGCTTTAAGTAAGGAAGTTTGACCTTCAATGTTTTGCACATCTTTTGTTATCAAATGTATAAAATAACTATTCACCTTGTGGTACATTTTTAGGGGATTTCAAAAAACTTTAGCTTAATTTTTTATACCAAATGGTCTATGTATCATGAACATTTAAAGATGTGCCAATCTTCATTTGGTACATATGTTTTTTTAGTGAATACATATTATATCTGACCTTGAGTTTTGGGATTAAAAAAGGGGAAATTACAAATAGGGGCATGAAAACATAAAATATAACAAAAAGGGGCACAGTTTCAAGATTATTACAAATAGGAGCACTATTTCAAAAAAAAAAAACGTAATTTTTTGTAATTTTTTTTTGGTTTGGACATTAGTTGATTTAGACACATCGCATTAACCCCTCAACGCTCTTGGAACTTTGGGGTATCTCAAATGTTGCTTGAAAGTGAACAAAATGCAGGTATTTTGATCAATCTTATCAATTTTTTTGAAATATAATTGTACAAATTCAAGGTATACATGTTATAGATCACATAAGAAAAGAAATCAAAACTATATCACTTATGGATTGAAAGATTATAATGTTTGATCATGAGGGTGTTAGCACGGTGAAAGTGATTTGAAGTCTTTCAATCCTCTTTTTGCATCTCAAACCTAAAATTGAAGGTACCAAAAGAATATGAGTACGTAAAGTATAACATGTATAACCCCAATCAATTTACGGCTTCTCAAAATCTATTCCACATTTTTTTAAATGAATTTTTAAGGTAATTCTATCTCCAAGTTCTAATGTACTTGAGGCTCATTTCCAAGAGCCTTCAACACTAGAAAGTGAAGATTTGCAATGGACACCCTTGCACAAAATTTTGAAAAGACAAATCATGTTAATTCATTTTCAAAATCAAATTCTTGATGCTAAAACTAGACTTCAATAAGAATCTAAATATAACAATAACCACCAAAAAAATCTTGAAGAAACTTTGGACATCCTTGAATAAAATTTACGAGGGTGAAATTTGAGCCCCTTGGGCGTTGAGGGTTTAAATGTTGGTTAATTTCCAAAAACTTAAAGATCTCTCCAAATCAAGCCTAAATAAAGAAATTTTAGTTAAGGGGATGGTAAATTTTGAAGATTTTTAATTTTTTTGAAAGTTAGCTAACATTTAATGTGATGTGTTTAAATCAACTAGTGTCCAAACCAAAAAAAAATTTACAAAAATTACATTTAAAAAAAAAAAACTGCGCCCCTCTCTGTAATTATTTTAAAATTGTGCCCCTATTTGTAATTTTTACATTTTAAAGCCCCTATTTGTAATTTCCCCATTAAAAAACGCTCTTACAATTATTTCTAGAATGGAACCATATCACTTTCTAATTCTCAAAGTTGTGCAAATAATGAGCAATATTTGAAGCTTGTCCAACTTTGTTACAATCTGGTGATGGAACATCTGGAAGCTAGCATAAAAAACATAACATGTATTAGAGATTTCAATTGTTTTTTCAAACCATTAACTTATGTTTGCTGAAAGGAAAACTCTATAGTCCAAATATTTGGAATATTTACTCACTAATTTGAACAAATACATACTTGTGTAGTGTAGAATTGTGTTAAATAATTTGTATGATCTGTGTACTAAATTTAATTGAAAGCACGTAGCAATGCCAAAAAAGAAATTCTTATTATAAAATCAAGTAGAAGTCAAAGGGAATATAGGATACAAACATTAAAATATACATAAATCATAACATCTTTTAAGTGAATTAGAATGTACCCTTGTGAAATTTGGTATCACATCATTGTAGTACAATGTTTCTTTGCAATACTATATAAAAGGTGAAGAGAAATAAATGGAAACATTTTGTTTTTGTAAAATGAAGTAAAAATTCACAATGAATTTCTATTAGTAAACATTAAACACTAGTAGGAAATAGTACAAATACGTCACCTACCTTTCCAAATTGCAATTACTTTCTTGTACTTTGTTCCAAAAAACATAATTTTAAATTCTAAGACTTGTAAAAGTTACATAGTTTCATCCATAAAAACTGTATAACAATACATTCAAATAAAAATTCAAAGTTCTAATGTTTTGTGTGCATATTGAAACAAGGAAGATTGTTTCAGATTTTTGGGACTGCAATGCATCTACACTAATTGTGTAGGCTTCAATATTCATTGCCATGGACTTTGAAATTTCAGGTGGATCACTCTTTGTATGTTGGGTACCCCACATGCGGCAAAGGGTTAATTTGTAGGGGGCTATTTAGTTCCTTGGGCCAAATAAAAAGGTCTTTATAATTATATAATTGGGTAGAATGGCTAATTTTAGGGCACTCTTTAATTACTTATAAAGGTTAAGCAATTTTTATTTTTCTGAGGCTATCTTCTTTACAATTGAAATTTTTGAATTGTTAAGTAATTTGACAATTTAGGCTTTAGGGGTTAGGGTATGAATGCACCATGCTTTCATAAGTAATTTCAAGACAAAGATAAAATCTTTCATGGAAAAATACAATGCAATTAGAAAATTAATGCCTCTTCACCCCAAAAATTCAAGGGTAAATCAACTAAGAGTCAAAGCATTGTGAATGAACTCCATTTACATGTATGTATGAAGAAAACCCTATTGCGCACAAGCCAAATGAAACAAGCTGAAATCTAGAAGGCTGCAACATGCACCCTAACACCAAGCAACGAAATCTTGTCCCAAAAGTGAAGTAGACTCTAACCATTCATCCACATCTATTGCCCTCATTTTTCATCACCCAACACTTGGCACCCTCAATGTAACATTGGATACCCTATACCCACCATAAATACAGTAGGACTATAGGATACCCCACAATACTGGCCCCTTAGTTACTTTAAAAAAAAAGTAATAATGCATGTTTAAAACCTACCTATATTACTTATACTCAATTTTTCCATTTGAATGAATCCTTTTTTAGCTGTAAATTTTTTATAATTATTACCTCAAAAGAATAAACCCTTCTCTATATTATGCCGCACGTCAAATCTAAAATGCGTTAACCCCTAAATCCCTAAGTGTCCTCTTAGGGAACAAATGGGAATTTGGGTAGGTACCTACAACCTCAATTTTTGTCCTGATTTTTTGAAACTTTTTTGAAGATAAGAAAACACATTAGCTTTTGGGGAATATCATTTTTATTCCAATCAATGCCCAAAAGCAAAAGTTATGCCTAGATAAGCAAAAAATTATGCAAATTGGGCAGCAAAAAAAATTTACAAAAACTTGAATTTTTTTATTGTTTATTTTTTATTTTGTCATAGGTTATAGTTTTGTCTACATTTGAAGCTTTGATCCATTCCATTTGGACTAGTTATGAGAAAGTTATGGACAATCTTGTTTTTTGGGCACCTCAAGCATCTTCTTGAAAAAATAACTTATAAACTTTATTTTTGAATGCAAGTTTAACAATTTTTCAAAAAAAATTGATGGAGAGGGTGAAGTTTGCTTGCTAGAACAATCTCACCATCCGGATTATTGAGTTTCAATTCCATTGCAAGGTTATTAACAATTGAAGTCTTTGTTCAATCTCATACCTTCTTAGATCTAATGTTTTTTTTAAGAATGAAAATTAAGTATTTTTTGTTTTGATTTTTTTCCCAAAGATTCTCAACTCAATTTCCCACCATACAAAAATAAACCTCAAAACTCTGTCGTGCAAAAGTTTTAAGTTAAAAAAGTTCAAAGTCAAATAGTCTAGTCATACAAGGTGCAAAAAAATCTGTTTTTTACACTTTAAATGCAAATATCTTGCAATCTGTGCAATCAAAGTTTCTGAAGTTTTGTTTCCGCATTCTTATACTAGTCTAGTACAAGATCCTATAGTTAGATATGCAAAAAGACCAATTTTCAAATTTTTTTACTCTTTGCAATAGAAATGGCAGTTTTGAGTATTTTTTGACAAAATAAAGGCCACAGGGATTTAGGGATTAAGTTATCCACCCGGGTTTGAAATATATCAAGTTGAAGTCTAGTGTATTTACTTGGTTTGTGGAGTAGCTTGTGGCTATTTTGGAAGAGCTAAGAAGCAAAACTTTGGTGAAGTAAAGAGCCTACTGAAACAATTGAGGTTCCTCAATAGTAGTAGAGGTAGCTTGAATGTGCCCTAGTACATTTAAGTGCACCAATTTTTCCACATGTGGTTTTTTATAGAGCGCTTTGATTATCTTATATAGACATGTGTTGGTATTTTTTTTGTTTTTTCATTTTTTTACAAATACTGAACATGGTGTACCGTGACAAGCATATGAAATCCCACGGTTTACCTGAATTTTTTCCAGCTGGCAAAAGACCTAGAAGCTGGTGTTGTGCTTCTTATTACATAAACAGTAACTAAATCAATTTGTGAAGTGTAGAATCATCTATTCCTATGTGTTGGTCTATTAAATTAAAGTGTTTTTCATGGTTGTACAGAAGATATACAAAAATAAATAAAGAACCCCTTCACTTTATGAAATTTCAAAACTACACACTACTTCTAAAGACTTCTAGAGTTTTTCTTGAACTTCGTTTTTTGGACAATAATGTGTACAAAACATTGCACTTGGCTTATTATACAAAATTGGAATTGCAAGTAGGTTCTGACATGTTTCGAGCAAATGGCTTTTCATGTCCTTTTTAATACATACTGTATTATAGAAGATTTTTAACAAGGTTAGTCAATCTTGAAGTGGTAGGGCTTCCAAGAAATACTTTGACATTGTTGAATTTCATTTGTAAATAGTGTTGAAATAGTCCCTCAGAAATAAAAAGGGGATTATACTGTCATTTCAAGAATATAGAATGTAAGTAAGACGACATGCTTTTCTTTGTTTGGTGTCTCCCTATAGTGGAACCACTAAATATAATAACATTAGTAGACTGTTTGTGAATGAAAAGTTAGCCAATTTTACAAAGATTCCCTAAATGTGAAACAACATAGACTGAATGTTAATTTTTTCTCCTCACCTTCAAACTCTTTTAACCAGAAATTGATTGAAGGGACCAATTGCCCTCGGAAAGAGGTATCACGGTTTAGTACACTTTCTAAAAACGCATCTTAAGTATTTTTCATCACCAAGGTGCTCACTTTAACCCCTAAAGAACATAGCGTACCGGTGCAACCAGTAGAATACGAGGGGTTTTCTTGTATTTGGACTAGATTCACACCTTTACTACATTTGATATCAACAAAGAAGTTAGAGAATAGATCAAAGCGGTTCTAGTGAGCTATTAGAGATCCCAAATTAAAACTTCTTACTAGTAGCAAATACTAATTATACGAGAGCATATATACTATGCCCTATGGTCCTTTAAGGGTTAAGTAGGGGAAATCTGATGGATACCTTTGAAGTTTGCAATAATTGCACACATGTTCTTGATTTTTCAAAAATTGCATATATATCCTTGGACCATAATTTTGAGACACATGTTTTGTTGGACATGTCACTTCCTTGTATGTTGCTTTTCTCTCATTCTGTTGCACTCTTTGTTTCAACATTGATCATGACTCATCCCATACAAGCATAGTAGACTCTTATGCTAACTCTTACAAAAGCTCTTTTACAAGTTGGCCAATGCCTTTTTTTAATGTAATAGTTTTGTATGTCATGAGGGTGGTGGTTGCAGCAAGGAGTGCAAAAAAACAAGAAAAAAGCAACATATGCTCACAAAGGAAGAAGGAAGTGACATGCACAACATACCAAATGCTTGAACATTATGGTCCAAGGGTATTTATGCAGAATTTTGGAAAAACCAAACACCTTTGTACAAATATTGCAAGCTTCAAAAGCATCCATCATTTTTTCCCTTTTAAGAGCATCCACACCACACACTCAACAACCTTGCAAGAGTACTTGATGCAACCGCTCCATTTGGTGGGCCTCAACGTAAATGCGTCAATGCCTTAAACAAGACAAGGCTTGATCATTTGTAGCTTGAATACTGGAACATTCAAGGTTTGATGAATTGTAAGCAAGCCCAAATATAGGATAATTGTAACTTGTTGATTGGTTGTCACAAAAGACCCACAATTGAAGCTCTACACATGTCCCCAGTGATACACTCTCAATGTTTGCTTGTACGTACTCAAGGGCAAAGATGAGACATTAAAAATTTGAAAGAGCCCTAGATGCATCTTAGACACCTACTTTTGAGAGCTCCAGGTTGCGTGCAAGGGTGCGGATGCTCTAAGCATTGTATTGACAAGGGATTTTCCCATAAGAAATGCTTAGATAGTGAGTTCATTCGTCTTTGAACTCTCTAATATTGGAGATACTGGTACAACACTTGGCCGTGTCTTTGATTCTCGAACATTCGTTCACTTCAATACTTCAACAGACTTCGTAAAGTTAGCTCAACTCATGCAAGTTCCTCTACAACGAATGAAGAGGATTCCATTGAAATCGTCAAGGTCAACAAAATGCTGAGATTCGTTGAATTCTCGGTGAACAAGTTTCTGGAGGAGTATCACGGCGTGGCACCAGGCTGGTTAAATGCACAAGAAACCTTCACAGTCCACAGAACTATGGCAGCAAAAGACCAACTTAGTTCATGGCGCAGCTTTCTCAAGCCCGTCCGCTTATCATGGAAAATTTTGAGTTTTTTATGCTCGACATCTAGAAAAGAAGCCCTCGGAAATCACTCCAAGGGCGAGGGTGTGATCTCCCAAATGTCTTTGGCGTACTCATGGATGGTGCGGTCACTGCTGAATGTGTAAGATCCTGCAGTATTCATAATTGACATCCGCGTCCATTTCTGCAACCAACCCCCATGTCAGCTCAATGAAGAAAGACAAAGATCAAGTATGGTTGTTACTTTGGGCTAGATTTGGCATTATAGGCGGACGGGCAGGCGTGTTTGTCCAATGTCGCATTTTAAGGTTTTGACTTAAAAGGAAAAATCAAATTTATTTATTGTTTTTAATCTTTACTACGTGACATGGTTTTAAATCCAAGTCTTGATTTCATGTTGGCAACCATGTGTGTAACCAACATGAAATGGTAACTTTTTTACCATTTTCTGAATCCAACTATGAGTTGAGTTATATTGGACAAACAAGAGTTCAATCAAGCGTATGGAGTTCAATTGGGCGTATGGGATAAATAGACAAGCAAACAAGCAAGTTGTCCAATGTGACAACCATGAGACCAAGCACCATTGTTTGTACCAGAACCATGTCCGCAACATTAGTACCAAAGTAGGAAGCTCTAGAAATGACCATATTCTAAATGTGTTTCCTATTTAGGAATGAATACCATATTCCTTCAAATATCTACTTTTGTCATTGATAAGTTAGGTAAGCTTAAATGGTTGGTTCATGTACCTGCTACCTTACTCCTACACAGACTCTGCAGCCTCTCTACTCAAGACTGTTAAAACAGATTAGTCTAATCAGCTTTATCAACAGTCACTGCGTTACTCAACATGTAGAAACACACCTCTATCTTAAACTGAGAGTCAGCTACTACTTAGTGGAAGTAGCTTGACACAAAACATATATGAAAACATTTTAACTGTCTTTTGTTTTTGCACACGTTCATACATTACCTCAGAAGAACCACCGACTCTAAATGAGGTTCTCACAAATCAGCTCAAGTTGCTAAAATCACTGCTAAGTTCAAGTTTAGCACTACGGTATTTCTCAACTTTTGACAGCCATGAAGATTTTTATGGTAGAGTTATCGTAAAATTTACCCAGATGTGTGTGTGATCCTTACCACGGACTAAAGGGGTATCGATGCTCAGACTTATTTAGTATGACCATTAGAATGATATCCTGGAGTATCTTGTACACTTGTCAGGCCATCATTGTAGCACAAATACCACATATTTGAACTTTGTCATGGTTGAAGAGGTCAAGAGTATAAGTTGAGTACCTGCTGGTCCCTGTATGCCTCGTCAACTGTGTCTTGGCATTCAATGTAGGCAGGAAAGTCGTGGCCAACTAAGAAATAGTCTCCTTTTCCATAGCCAGTGTCGCCTTCCAGAGAGTCCAGGAGCTCACTGTAGTCGTAGTCACCAAAAGCCCCACTTCTGATGAAGTTCTTCACTTCTTCAAATCTTGGGTCAGGCACAAACTGATATCACACATCCAATCACACAATTCAGTGAAACATGGTGAAACTTATACTCCTTTGTCGTGCATGCTCAGCAAGGAGACCAGTTTCTTGGTCACCAATATTCTAGTTTTTTTGAACTCCAGTATTCTGGTTATTCCAATAGTAGGCGTCAACATTAGGACTTTTGCTGGAAGATAGAAATTCTTGGATGACACACATGTCACATCTAGAAAATAAAAAAAACCTTTGACTCTCCCTATCAACACTACATGTAAATTTGTCTTTTAGTGACAAGGAGAGAGGCTCAACGAAAAGGATTCCAGAAACCAAGAAGATTCCCAAAATTTAACCCTTCCGCATGATTTTTCAAAACAACTAGAAAAAGGAATCTTCAATGAGGAGGTTTGTTATCTTATATTCTAGGTTTCCAATTGGAAACTTGATTTTTTCCATCTTTTGGCAAAAGTTGCAGTCTTGATGCCCAATAGTATACTCAACCAATGATCCCAAATGTGATTTTCATGATTAGCTCGAGTGGCTAAAAACACTGCTCAACGTGCAAAGAAATGTAAGCTAACGTTGTGGTATTAACATTCCTTTTAGCAATAATACAACTTTGGTGGAAAATTTGGCTAAGTTTAGCCATATTTAACGGGATATTCATTAAATTGGGAAAAACAAAGGTACCATTTTGTACTCTACCTCAATTCAAAATAGTTACCTCAAGTCAGATTCAAAAGTATCAAATTCAGTCTAAGTCACTAAGATTTTTTCCCTCACAAATTCCTTCTCTCAGGTGAGGACATGTGTACCAAAAAAAACACTGGAGCTCAGTGGGGGGCCTGCTTTGGGGTGATCACCCCAACCCTTCAAAAGTCCCAAAATGACCGTTTTGTCCCAATTTAACGAATATCCCGTTATTTGTGAACATTGTACTTAAATGCACTTCGACTTACACACTCCGTAATGGCAAAGTTCCTTTAAGGACTTCCAGATTGTTGTAAGAGCTTTTACCTACGGCAGATTGTGTACAGAAGCTCGTTTGTCCTCCCCGAGGCAGTGTTAATAAGTACTGCATAATATGGTTCAAAATATTTATTCAAACTGCATACCTTGCCAGCTGCACGGTCTGCCCTTAATCCAGCAATTTCATGAGCATAAGCTCCGAACAAGAAGAAATTATCCTCGCCCACTTCCTCCCGAATTTCGACATTGGCGCCGTCCAAAGTGCCGATCAGGACGCACCCGTTGAACGAAAACTTCATGTTGCTGGTTCCACTTGCTTCCATCCCCGCAGTACTGCAATCCAAGCACAAAAATCCTCAACACGCAAAGTCTCAAAATGCCACAAAAAAAAATCAGCTTTTGCAAGCATCCTGGATACCAGAGTATCTATCTTTCCCAACAACTAGAAAGCTCGCTCACAAGGGTACATTCACACCACAGGGGAAACATGAAACTTAAGAGGTGAAGATTTCAATCTCTCATTGAATGCTTGCACCAAGGTGTCTAGTTTTAACTCTAATCCAATGTGGCGTATGACGTGGCAAGTGGTTTATATCGATGGTTATAGTTTGCTCGCATGGGATTATAATTTTCAAAATATAAATTTGAGATGTTGAATACGGATAGTGAGGGTGTTTACATTAGAAAAAATATGAACCCTCCACAAGGCCCTTAAGAGTTGACACTCTTAGCATTTATTAAGCCTAGGCCGGGTACATTAAAAGCATGTGTGAAGTATCTCTACCTTGTATGATTTTCCTATTGTACAGTCGGGTACAATAATCTTACGAATTTTTTTGCAGTGAAACTTCAGCCAATAGTTCCGCAACTTTAGGAAGCCATAACTTCCTCAAAAATTGTCCGTTTTTGAAACCAAAAATTGCATTGAAATCCTATTGAAGGGTACTACATGATTTGATAAAAAAAAAAAAAAAAATCTGAAGTTTTGCAAACGATAAAAAAGTTTGGCTACTTCCTATATAGTGTCTAACATCTAGTACTTCCACCTCTTGCCAAAATCACCGCTTGAATGACTGGGCATACTTGCAATAAGAGTTTGTAATTGCTCCATGGATAACTCATCCCATACTATTTGAATGATGTGTATCATTTCTTGCTTGTTCTTTGGCCGTTGGTGGTGGCGTAGCCCAATCAAATTTGAGTGGTGATTTTGGCAAGAGGTGGAAATACACTATGTAGGAAGTAGCCCCATTTTTTTTATCATTTATAAAATTTCAGATTCTTTTATATTAAATCATGTAGTACCCATTAGTAGTATTCCAACACAATTTTTGGTTTCAAAAACGGACAATTTTTGAGGAAGTTATGGCCTCCAGAGGTTCCTAAAGTTGGCTGAAGTTTCACTGCGAAAAATTTGTAAGATTACTGTACCCAACTCACAAAAATTATGAATAGAAAATGGCAATCTAGTACTATGTCACAATTTCTTAATTATTCTCCTACTATTGTACACAATCATAACTAATGTTACCCTCACAAGTACTAGGTTGAAGATTTTAATATAGAGAAAAAGGACCATGATAATATGTACATGTAATTGTGATACCCAATGAAAATTGGGCATGCCAATGTGAGCCATGATTGTAGTCAAAGGCATAATAGGGTGTAAGGAATTTTTATTACTCCAAAGTACAAATTAAAACAATTAAGGAGACCCCTTCAGAGGGGTTCTTAGGGGCCTTGTGGAGGGCTCATATTTTTTCTAATGAACCCCACATCAAAGGAGTGAGGTTTTTCTGTTCCATGCTCACCATTTTTGAGGTTAGCTTTCCACTTTTGTGCATATGAACTCTCAACTATGGGAAATGTACATTAATTGTCACACGGATTATATTTGGAACTCTTCTAGAATCTTTTGGAACATTCTAGAATCCACAAGGTTATGTTTTACACCTCACCTTTTCATCGTCTTTCACTAAAAAAAAAATGTGTCCTAAACAATTGAGTCGCAACTGTCCTAAACAATTGTAATTGAGTCATTATATAGTTGTTTAGGATATTTGTAGTTATTGTTAGTGAGTCGTTTAGGGCATGTTTTTCTTCTAGTGTTTGGTGTGAATGTACCCAAGGGCAAACATCCTAAACAGCCATAAACAGCCATTATATAGTTGTTTAGGACAATTACAGTTGTTGTGAACAAGTCAGTTTAGGACATGCTTTTCGTCCAGTGTTTGGTGTGAATATTCCCCAAGAGCTTCTCTATAGAAAAAAAACCTGCCAATTTTACCAGTCCCAGCTTTCAGAGCTTTGACCACTGGTACACTTGTGTGGCTTTAGGTTTAGGGTTTAAGGTCATTGCAGCAATCAGCACGACAGTAGAAGCAGACAAACACTAGTAAGGAAGGTATTGCTGGGGACGTGTATGAGAACCTGATGTGTTGCGAGAGCTCGCTTGCTGGAATCAGGACCTCGGCGACGCTGACGTTGTAGTCAGGCACCATGATGACCTTCAGCAAGTCTCCGACTTCGGCGTCGTTGTTCACGACAGCTGCCACGTCGGTGATCAGTTTCACAATTCGCTTGGCTTGCCAGTAGGTCGCAAACGCTTTCCCACCGAACATGACAACGCGGGGGACGTACTTGGCGTCCCGCTCCTTGTCCGTCATCTCTTTCATCTTCTTGTACCGGTAAATCATACCCATGATGTTGAGCAGTTGCCTCTTGTATTCATGAATGCGCTTCACCTGTACAACAACAAAATAACTCAACATGAACTACTACTACTTCCTCTATCCCTCTAAAAAATCGTCCAAAAAGCTTCCTTGCAAAGAATTAACTGTGTTTTTAGTCTGTGTTTATGACACATGCATTCTAGAATCTCCGGCTTTGATGTTGCTGTTTGGGCACCCAAATTCCATGCAAAAAAAGTACCATGTTTGTGCATGTTGCCAGCTCCTCATTATTGATGATTTTAAAGATTAGTAGCAACAATGGTACCTCATATGGGCAAGGCCAAGCTTGCTAGGAAAGGAATGGTCTCTAATTGCTTAACTTGCACCCATGAGATCATTGAACATGGCAACCGCTTTCTCAGTGTGTGAAATCAACAAAAAGGACCTTTTTGTAGTATAAGAAATTTGTCTGATTTGGAGCTTTTTAGAGGGCCAGAGGAAGTAGAAACTTCACTTGAAGAATGTTGTGCTGTGAACAGGTTAGAGTTTATCAACCCTAATTTTGAGACAGTGTTGAATTCAAGGATAGCTATATTTCTCAACAAAGCATTACCAAGTGCTTTCTTCAATGTGTGGCTTGTTAAAACCCACCTGGATATCGAAGAGTGCATTAGGGTTGATTGTGTATCCAGTTTTTGCAAGAATGTATGCAGCTAGTTTTTGCTTTCTTGCCATCTTGGCTTCCACCCACTCCTGCTGCAGCTCTTTGTTGTCTGCAAACTATCACACAACATGACAAACTTAGATTAGATTGGTGCAACACTTCTGTAGAACTTCTAAGAACTCGAATTGTGTTAAACCCTAGAATATCAATTCAGTTTCAAAGGCTATTTTACCACTTTCGAGTAAGTCATATCCAAGATTTTCTTTTCTACCAAGATTTTCTGACCGATGTTCATCAAACTCTTCCTCATCTGAACTGTAATATTTACAACTTGGTCGATTTGAAAGGGTTGTGAATCTTTGAGTTTTCAGACGTATTGAAGAGACTCAGAAATCATGAGAGAGAAGAGGAAAAAACAGGGGTTCGAGGCTTGGAAATGGCTTCATACGTTGCGGAGACCGGCTAATTGCTTGGTGTCAAGTACCCACTCCTCAGAGCCGAGCCATTTTGTGATGACTGCACTGAGTTCCGGGTTGCAGAAAGACAGCCACCTCCTTGGGGTCACTCCGTTGGTCTTGTTCTGGAACTTTTCAGGCCAAAGCTGCAAACCAAAACAATCCAGCATTATCATACAACACATTCTCCAACGTTTCACTACACATATCTGCTAATGTAGAAGAGGTTCTCTGTAAAATTTAGCTGCATCAAACCCTAGTAATTATAACACCATTTTAGATATTCCCTAACCCTAAAAACTGTATTGTGACAAGGTTTTTGGAGTACCCTGAGGGTGCGTTTTTCGACTCGGTGGCCCAAAAAGAAGATCTACACATACCTTGTAAAAATCGTTAAACACTTCGTCGATCACGATTTGGCTGTGAATAGCTGCAACTCCGTTCACTTTGTACCCGGCAATCACACACAAGTTAGCCATTCGTACCGTGGCTGCAGGTTTCTCAGGGACAACTTCAACCTCCTCTTCTTCTTCTTCCTCTTTCTCGACCGCTTCTTCTTCGTCCAAGGCCGACTTGGCATCACCATTCTTGGCTGGTTTGTTCAGTGGCTTGTTCACTTTCTCCTTCTCTGGCGTTGGTGGAAGAAGAGATTCAATCGAGGAAGGAAGGTCCACGTTCTCAAGAATCCTCATGCTTGCAATTTTTGTCTCCAGCTCTGACTTGTCAACTTTGCCGGCAACAAACTTCATGAACTGCAACAAAACCAACACTGTTCTACTGTGATTTGGTGTTACCACACCGGGATTATGTTTCTAAAGAAGAACATCAATCAAGTTCGTCATTAAATGCTTGGGCTCTTTTGGAGTAAAACAAGGTTCAGATCCGCACCTGTTCATCAATTGTCTCAATGATTTGAACGTGGCGCGGCAACAACTTCTGGAAAGAGATCAAAGGCCACTTCTCCAGCGCTTCAGGGAGGACGGTATGGTTTGTGTACGCAACAGTACTGGCACAAAACAAAACAAAAAAGAGGAGAAATTCAAACACGACGTGGTTTATGAGAGCATCGAAACTTGAATCATGAAAGCTAGGGCATGCCTGAATCAAAAGCAAAGAGTGAGCGAGCTTGCGCTTGAGTGATCTTCCAAGCTTGATCCCAAGGGAGGCCTTCGCAATCGATGAGGATTCGGAGCAACTCAGGAACACACAGAGTGGGGTGTGTATCGTTCATTTGAATGGCCACCTTGGAAGGGAAGGCATCCCAATGGACTTCCCCTCCCGACCTCTCCTTGAAGCGCACAATGATGTCCTGAATGGAGGCAGAGCAGAGGGTGTACTGCTGCTTCAACCGCAACAGCTTCCCTTCTTCTGTTGCGTCACCGGGGTACAAAACATAACAAATCTGCACCATCCAAAACCCAAGGAAACAAAAGAAACGTTCAGAAAACATTATGTTTATTAGATTGGGAAAAAGGATACATTTTGGGACTTATGAATTTTGCATTTGTGAGAGTATTTTGCTGATTTAGAGTGAATTTCATGATGGACTTCTTCAAGATCTTCCATCTATGATGTAGGAGCTTGAAGGAATTATCAGAAAACTCACTTTAAATTGCCAAAATAATTTCACAAATGCAAAATTCATAAGTCCCAAAATGTGTCCTTTTTTCCAATTTAAAGAATGTGGTGTTAGAATCGTCCACAGCATTCTAGAGCACGACGACTTGGGAAAATTCTGTATATCGAAAGAGGCAGAGAATGATACCCTTTCAGCGTTAGCGTGTGCTTCAGCAGCCTTGCTATAATCGCCAGAATTGAAAGCTGCAAGATCGAAGGACTCAGCTGCCACTCTGGTGGACCAGAGGCGCAAACTGATGGTATTCTTGGTACGAAAGCCAGGAATTGGCACGTCGTAAGCGAAGGCTCTCACATTCTCGCCGCCCGCCCATTCCTTCTTCCCATCCAACGAGTCCACCACTTCGCCAAAGAACTTGATAGGGTAAGAGATGTCATTCCTGGGGATCTCCCAAGGATAACCCATCTGCAATAAACCATCCCGGCATAGCTTCAGCACCATGCTCTCTTTCACACACCCTTAAATTTGGTGTTTTTGCAATCAAGCTTACAAGTTCAAAATACAAAAGCAAAAAACAACACCAAAGATTCAAAGAAGAAAACTAGCTCTAAACACGCTCTCAAGTACTCCCTCTGTCCCTCTAAAAAGCTCCAAATCAGACACATATTTCATGTACCACTAAAAAGCTCCCTTTTGCTGATTTCACACGTTGAGAAAGCGTTTGTCATGTCAATGATCTCAAGGGGGCAAGTTAAGCGATTAAAAGAGCATTCCTCTCCTAATTGGCCTTGCCCATATGAGGTACCATTGTTGCTACTAATCTTTAAAATCATCAATAACGAGGAGCTGGCAGCATGCACAAATATATCACTTTTTACAAGGAATTTGGGTGCCCAAACAGCGACAACAAAGCACATTATTTTACATACATTTGGTAAATGGTATATTGATTCTAGAATGCATGTGTCACTAGCAGAAAGTCTAAAAATACAGTTAATCCTACCCAAGGAAGCTTTCTGGATGTTTTTAGAGGGACAGAGGGAGTACTAAACTTGCTATCAAGTAAGCAACAAAACAACAATAAAAGCAACATGGTTTTTGATATAGAAATATCAAAAGCCACCAGTTTGTTCAAATGGATTCCAAAAACACATCTGAATTCCACTCAAAGTGCACATTGCCAAGTGCAATAACATGGTATTGTATGTACAAAGCCTTCGTCACAAATGGGACTTCGTCTCTCTCTGTTTTGAGATTGTCTATAAATCTAGGGAGAGCGGGGAGAAATGAGCCCCAAGCATGATGGTTGAAGGACGAAGTGTACCTCCAGCCACTTCTCGCATTGCTCCTGCTGACCGTCCTTGGTGATGCTCTGCTGGAACAAGCCATACTTGTAGCGCAGTCCGTATCCCCAAGCAGGGTAATTGAGAGTCGCCAGCGAGTCCAGGAAGCACGCCGCTAGTCGTCCCAAACCGCCATTGCCGAGAGCAGCATCTGGCTCCTGCGTTCCAAACAAAAAATACTAGGTCTTAGATTTTTGTATATTGCTTCAGTTTGCAGTGCTGTACTATATCGACCAAGTAAGGACCACTTTCCATTGCCTACATCGAAGCAATAAGCTTAAAATTTGAGCCACTATCATGTGCAAACTTGCGGCGATGACAGGCTTAAAATACGGGTCTTTGATACTGCCATCCCCCCCCCCCTTTCTAATACTGTCACCCCACCTGAAATACAAATTTTTTTTGAATTTTTATTGCACCATTGCTATTTTTATAAACGTGTTTTTGCTTTAAGTAATTCAAAAGTTCTCTTTAGTTTCAAATTAAGCACCTTCAATATTTTTGAATATAGTCTTAGAATGATAAAATTGAAACAAATATTTTGATTCAAATCAAAAGAATCAGCACTAAATTCTCACATTTCATGGTCAAAGCTCACCGCAGGGTGTTCATAACATTCAATAGCACAACTATGAGCTACCCTAGAGGGTGTGGAATTCCACACTCATCTTTAGCTATGGGGACACTTGGCTGGATTTGTCAAAGAGTTTATGAAAGAGAGGCTCAGTTTAGTGCACATATGTCAATATGGGGATCATCCATGTCAGAAAAAAAAAATTTGTTTTTTTTTTTTGTCAAAACAAAGTTCATGGATGATACTTGAAGAGAAGGAAAGGCAGCCTATCTTCAAGCTACTGAATGTTATGTGATGTTAGTAATTCTAGGTATGTCATTAGCAATTCCCTTTGTGTATTATAGTGTGACAATACATGGTGAAACCCCTCCAAGTGGGTGGCAGTATCAAGACCCTAAAATACTCCAAAATACTCCACTACACTTGAGGTAATATGATGTTCATAGAAATAGCTTGAAAGCTTGAAACTTGATATCTCAAATTTTTATTTTTATGTAATGATACTTGAGCCATGTACAAATAAGGGAGAGAAGGAGATAACAAGCTTCAGAAACTCTGTTGCATTATGATGCATTTAAAGTAACAACTGTCTAGTCCACCTCAAAGAGTAACTTGAAAGCTTGTTGCTATCTGAAATTATGAGCATCATAGGAGCCATGTAAAATCCACATCTTCATGTTCTTTCTTGTTACTTTAAATAGTGTGACAGTTTGCGTTGAACAAAACTAGAAAGAAACCCAAGTAAAAAAACGTGCGGAGTTTTTCAAGGTGCAGGATTCCTTGTTACGGGTTTGACCTATGCAATGTAAAGTGACCTCAAGAACTTATAGAAAGTAGATTGGCTGCAACGTAATTACGACCATAAAAAGAGGAAAACCAAACAAAGAATGCCCGGATATCAGGAATGGTCAGCACCTGCTCAGCGACAGCCTCAAGGTCATGGCCGAGTTTGTGAAGAGCGTCAGAGTATTCGTCCTTCAGCTCTAAATTGCCGACAGCGTTCAACAAAGCTCTCCCCTGCAGCAACCAAGAAAACTTTCAATAAATGTAAAACCAAAAAACTAATTTGACAATGTACCAAATTCAGTAACATTGGAGAAATCGGAGAAGATGACTAGTGAAGAAAACTATTTGCACAGGTGTTAGTGTTCTTTCCCCTGAACTGGATGATGCTGGTGTACCTTCTTAATTGCTTGTTAAATTTTCAGAATATTTTGTCTCTTGTTTATCCAGTGGAAACTTTTACCTTGCAGAGTAATGCTGTGAGGCAGGCAACGATTCCTCTAAAATGAATATGCTCTAAAAATATCAAAAAATCTCAACAAACTGTCTAGATAATACAAGTTAGAGTTTCAGAACAGAAGTGCGAACGGGTAAAATCACCTGCAGAAACTCCATGGACAGATAATGGATAGTCTTGGCATTCTGCTGAGAGAAGTGCTTGAACGTCTGGTTCCATCGCTCGACCAACACGTCTCGCAAGCTCTCCGCGGTGGCAACATAGGCTTGCTTCAACTCAAACTTGAAGGGCGAGAACGACGGGGTGAAGTCCGCGTGGTACTTAATGTTGGACGCAATGCCCTCCGCATCAACCGACAGAGGGTTCGAATGGGACTGCACATCTGCCATCCTCACACGTACAATCACCCAAAATCAGTCGAGCCACAGAAACAGCAATGGACCGCTGCTCGGCCACAAAATCTAAACAATCGTCTGCTACTGGCTCTACGAGGCGCGCAATGTTCCACGTGCACGCCAGCGCGTGAGACATCTTCGGCAAACTACCGTGCATTTCACTGGAGTGCGACTTGCTGTGCACTGAATCTCGGTTTTGACCCAAACAAAACACCGCAACAACGACCTAGTGTAACAAAAAACCAGTCGAGAGTGATCCTCGGACACCGATACATTGAAACGCGAAAGCATACGAGCTACATTACGACCCAAACGCAATTCAAATGACGTAACATTCGGGCAAACTAGCGAATTCGGTCAACATTTGATGATATTCACATTACCCGGACATATCCAGGAGACGCAACTTGGATCGAGCATTCTTGCCACCCAAGCGAGATGCATGCGAATATCTGAACAGAAAGGTCGGAACAAGAAATGCCACCTTGCGGAGATGCCGCCGGGGATTTCTTCACGACGCGCGGCTCACTAGCCACAGCTCGGATTACGCAAGATTTCGGGCGCAGCAAATCGCCGTTCCCGTCCCCGATGGTTATCCTGGCGCCTGACACCATCGTCGACGTCTTCCAACTGCAACCCGAGCTCGGGGCTCCAAGATTAGTCTCCCTCCATGACGAGGGAGAACTATTTGTTGTTGCTGCAATGACAAGCCCGCCCATCACCCCTGCTGGTGCTACAATCCCCATGGTCTCTCCTCTCCAACAAACTTCTTGTAGAGCAGGACCACCTGTGCAATTTAGCCTTCTGGGACCTCCGAGAGAGAGCAAGATAAGCGTGATCCAGTTCCGGCACTTGCAGGCAGTGCATTTCGCATGTGTGATTGAACTGGCAGAGTCAAGGAGAAGATAGTTGTGAAAAAGTGCAAGGCCAGGCCTTCGTTTGCTGTTGTCCTCGTCATTACCGCCACCCACGCTTTTGACATTCCTTTTCCTGCTTTTTCTGCCCTCCGCAACATTATTCTGCCAATCGTCTGTCACTCAGTCAAAATCCTGGTCGCCATTAGTCCATAGTTTTTACATGTCAGCTCAGTTTGGGTAAAGTGCATGAGAGAGAGGCACCCTCCGGGCAAGCTCTGATGGTGCAGATCTGGGACATGGATTTGAAACCATTTGTTTCGATCAAATGACTGTGAGTGTACCTTCAACAATTCAAAGCATCCTTACAAACAACCCTGAAATGTAGGGTGGTATTTTTTAAGGATGGACCTAGATTTTGAGTATTCCAGTGAAACTTGAGACATACTGTTGTGAGATTCCCCTAAATGAACTGAAGTTTGGGTGAGTCGTTTCTTAGGAGGCAGTTCACACTAAGGTAGCAGCATCATAAGCGTTGGGTCCCCATGCCCGTCACCTGATAGTGGCAGGGCTAATCAATAAAAAACAAATGGTTGTGTGTGCCTGAGTGATGATTATGTGTGATGAAGTGATGATTGTGGGTGACTAGCATGAGGTTTTGAGTACCCATCTCACTATTTAAGAACCAACAAGCCTTGTGATTAGCATCTCTTACACATGGTTCTTATAATTTCCGTGATTTTGGACTTCAAAAAATCTTTGTGAACAAATGCTTGCAGTCGGAACCTTGAAATTGATGCCAATATTTTTGGTTTCCATTTCCTAACATACAATATTTTTTTCAAAGTTAGTCAATTGTTTTACCTACTCCAAAACCCTTATTTCCACGCTTATGGGTGCGCCTACCTTATGTTCAATATCCCATGGAATTCTCAAAATGGAACTTCGCAATTTGCACAATGTCCCAACATAACATTGTTAACCAGGCGTCTTATCTCCCCAACATATTCCCCGCAGGATACCTGGTATGAGAATTTGGTTATAGACATGTCACTCTGATTGGTGACAATCAGAGCAATCGCATGCCATTCGTTGGGATCCTCCTGATATTGAGGGAGCAAAAGGATCCCTCCCAGCAAAGGTAAACAATGTTATGAAGTCCCATATCTCAGTTTACTACATTTTACCTCCTACATTTTATGGGAGCACTTTTTGACAAACCAATTTTTTTGCATAAAACATCATGATTTCCTATTATAATCCTTTTTGGCCTTCATAAACCACCTACGACATCACGTTGAGACGGGATTTGCACAGATGGGACGTAGTGTGAACCGTCCAAACATGACACAGTGGGACTCAGAAAAGGACAAAATCGAATCTTCCAACCGTATGTTCTGCTTTTGAGTAAACTGTCTCGACTAACTTATGTGTGAGAAACTAGGGCACAATAGTGACAGGTCAGCGTATCAGCAACTGATATCCCAAACTGTCAGGATAATGCCGAGAAATTAATTATGCAACAGTTTATTTCAGAAAGGGAGAAGCAAAAGCATGAAGATGCTGTTCATTTGAAGCATCAGCAACAATGGAAAGTCAACTAGAATCCAGAATTAAGAAACAGCGCTTTTTCAAAGTTAGGTTAAGAAAACAGTTAGATTTCAATCGTACTGCAGAAGAAAACCCGATGCTGGTATAATCATGTCAGTACAACAATGGAAAACTTGAAGGAAAAATATATTCGCAAGCCTATGCAGATAATGCACTGATACAAATGGCAAAAGTTAATTAGACCTTAAATTCCTGCGCTTTACTCTGCAAATGGTTACACGTCCACCGCACCTAAATATTAACCTCAGTACCCCTCAACAAAAAAAACTAAGGTGCTAAAAACGACTGGCATCAAGAGATGCAGATGAAAAGCTAGGCTTGTCAAACAATTGCGTATGAACAAGAGTAGAATTTATTTTCTAAACAGTATAATTAAAAAACTAAAACCTGTCTGAATTAATCAGACCTGCACAATTTGGCTTTGAAGACACCTCCGTAACCTAATACTGTTTCTCAAAAGAGGACTAAACAAAAAGAATAAAGAGCTCAACCACGATCAAAAATCAGGGTAAAAGCCTGCCAGTAATTCCTGAATCTTGCAATACAGGCTCATCCGAATCTAGGCTGTACAGCTTGTTTAGATCCTCCGAAGGTGCAAACTTGTTGTTATTATTGAAAACTTCAAAGGTGACATTTGGTTTGCACTGACCCTCAACACAGGCCACCGCAATAGCTGCGACATCTATGCGATTGATTGACCCATTTCCTTGATCACCTGAACATCATTGAATGGAAAAGTCAATACATTACAAAAGAGTAAGGGGCACAGTCTCATGGCATGATGGATTTAGACAAACAAAGCTATCAGCTTGACATCTACACAAACACTGATGCAAATCCCATCCTGGAACACTTCAGTAGCAGCTACGCAATAAGCTCAAACCAAAAGAAGAGTGTGCAAGTAAGAGCTCAGTGCTCGTGCACTAGATGTTAACTGGAAATGGTTTGGCTAAGTCATCAACCAATTACCTTGTTCAATTGTAAGACCAAGAATGCCACCTAGGTTGTTTACCAATCTTCCAGGCCGGATAATATAGTACGCAAAATCTTCGTGCCTATATGCTCTCCTTGCTGCCTCTTCTCCCTGTAGTAAGACGACATATACGACATTCGTTAGAGATCCAAGACGCTAGAAATTACTACTGTAGTGCAGAATTAACATACAAGCTGCAACCACGTCTACTAAGATTAAAATGCATAATGCATACCACTACCACGTTAATATACGGAAACCTAAATGAAGAGCTTTAACTCTATACCTTGAGTTTCCATCTCAGTACACGCCCGAATAATGTGTTGAGTATGCAAGAAACCGTATCACAAGTCCTTGTCACGGCCACTGAAGACACGAGCACAAATTTCTGGACCTACAATAAGAAAAGCCAATTAGAAAGATTCTGAAGAATATCCTTTACCAGAATAACATGTGAATTGACAACAGATGCAATCCTGGCTCAAAAGATAAAACAAGCAATAACAGCTAAAGCTTCCAAAGGAATGTACCCCAGCAAAAGCAGCTGCTTCAGCTAAGTTCTTCACGCCCAGGTAATCCACACATTTTGGAGTGTCGTTGCTCCAACACGGGAGACTCCACCCTGCTCTTGCACCTATGGTGCACACAATTGCGTCCATTCCCTGGCAAGCTGGCACTAGAGTCTCGCGCTTCGTGACATCTCCCTGAATGAAGGTTACTCTCGACGACCCATAGGCTGCTTTAGAACTCAAGGCAAATATCACGAGTCAGGCATAGCGGCTTGATGACTGGGCGAGAGCTCATCATGGCAAAGCATAAAGCAACATTTCTTTGAAAAGACACGAATTGCTCAGATTCACACAACTCATATCTCAGTCAACATAATGAGCTAAACTGCTCCTTGAAAAAAACTAGTAGGAAACACTCAAAAGTTGAAGTTATGGAGTTGATATAACAATAACCAGAAATAACTTACCAATAGCTTTAGCAGCCCTTTCCTGATTCCGCACTAAACCATAAACCTGGAATTTATCTCCTGAAGTCAGCAGTGTTTTCGTAACCTGCCACGTGCACTTGTTCCGTCAGAGATTTACACGTATGTAACAACACTAGACGTTACACATGCTAAAAGCCTGGTATACCTTTTTAGGGTTATTAACCCATTAGCATCGCCTATATCAACGAGAAAGATACGACATGTAATATGCCGCACGTTGTAGTAATCATAACAGAATGCTCACTAAACCCTAAATCTATAGGACAATATAAAAAACTGTGCGGTATCCATTTTCTCCAGAAAAAACCAATTCCATCAAAATGTTGAATAGCTCAAACATTATTTCCTGAGTAACAGTGACAACACCTTTGAGAGAGTGCTAACAAAGCGCAAAGTAGCACAAAGTCATGCCAAAACAGAGAAAATAGATCAAGATCAAAGCTCTTTCTCCAGCACATGTGTAGATCATTAGCTTCAGGAGCTCTCACTTGTGCAGATTTCTAAAGGAAAGTGTCTGGGGTGCTTTTCATATCAGTTGAGATGATTGTCTAAAATGCTCGCCATGCTTCCAATGCTGGCTACATCTGAAAAATTAGTCCTCATACACAAGTGTAGTAATGCAAAGGTGTACCTCAAGTCCTACTCCGCTGCTACAACCCACGACCAGCACTCTGATCTTACGACTCATCTTGGGAAGTATAATAACTCAGTCCGTTTTCTACACACAAAACCAAATTAAAAAAAAGGGTCAGACACTACCAAACCCTAGACTTCCAAAGCAACGTAATTGAAAAGCAACTTCATCATGGTAATCACCGAGCTCTCGCACAAACACGAATACCGCATAACATCCGATTCAACTAAATCCCAAGAAACAAAACCTCATTTTAATTGTAAGCAATCGGCATCAACAAACCAAGCACTGATATACTCAGAAAAAAACGAAAAATTCAAACATAGAGAAAGTGAAAATTTCAAACAGGGATGATTGCTCACACGAGTGATTCAAGGGCATGAGGAAACGAGCCGAGGCCGATCGCATCACCAGGCTCGAGTCACACACAGAAGCAAGCAAACGCAAGCAATAGAGAAAAGAGGATTGGTTCGAAATCGGCGTTTGTTGGGAGTGGAAAATAAGAAAAGATTTGATGCAGGATTCAACATGGGGATTTGCCAAAATGTCAAACAAAAAGCGATGATGCGGCAGTGCGAGGGACGAATTCGCCCTGGCACCTACAGTGCTCTGGTCCAGGTGCCCGCCAGTGGACGCTCCCAGAAGTCCTGAGCTGTGCACGTGGCTGTCTCTGTGCCTCTCGACGTGACCTCCAATTGCATTCGCACTCCTCGACACCGCATTTTTTCCGTCTTTTCTGGAGAGGGGATGAATGCTTTTCGTGCTTTTTGTTGGATGGCATGGATTCTGGATTTTCTATTGGATCGTGGTTTGTCCCCACCCAGGCCTTTTAGTTTTGGCGGAACACCCGACGCCGTGGACTACTGTAGAGTGTAGTGCGTGGCATTCCTCCACAATAGAGGAGTACCAGTGGTCCTCGCCGCTATCCCGTACACAAGCAGCCACGATACGGGACACGGTACGAGAGGCTCTGTACCCATGACTCACTTTTTGAGTGAGGTACCTCCTTACGGGCATCTTTACCCGTCCGTGAAAGAGCGGCCGGCATCGGGGAATTGCCGGTCCCCCAAGCATCGGGCCTATTATCTGTACCCACCCGCTCGGTTTATGGGCAGTGATTTACCCGGGATCGGTGTACCGAATTTCGTGCTCCAGAAGTTTTCAGGTTTTGCCGAGTGAACAAACTGCCCGGCATCGGCCCCGGTTTTATCGCTTTGCGCTCTCTGGCTTTTGTCGCTTCCCTGGGTTTTATCGCTTTGTGCTGTGTAAATTACAATCTGGCAAAGTGCGTGGCATAATCCCCTTAAAAAGCTGGACCGGGCTGGTGTGGTACCCGATGAAATTCCATGCTCTCCCCTCTGCCGTGACCAGCAAAAGCCAATTCTGCCGGGTTGCAGGTTTGCACTAGTGGAGTTGCTCTAACCCCTGAGCGCCCCAACGACCAGATTCTGGTCGCTCCAGATTTTAAAGCCGTGTTTGTAGCATTGGATCTAATTTTTAGATCTTGTTATAAACTACAATTATGGAGGCATTCAAGTTGTCCATGCCAATGGAGTAATGGCGAGGAAAGCCAAATGCTGTACAAGTGCTACAAGAGATTTGATTGGATGAAAACACTATATGGGGCGTGGTTGCACCGTATGGGGCATGGTGGCATAGTTTACAGGTTGCAATTGGTCAATATCCCTTGCAAGCTTCCTTGTGTGTCCTTTGTGGTAGAGGGAAAGTTGTTGGTAAGGATTCGAGCATGTTCTAAACCCTTATTATGGCAACCGTCATCAACTGTGTTGGTTGTTTTCCGTGCAATAGCCATTTGAAGCCCTAAAACTTGACATAAAAGACGTGCAATCTTCAATAATTTACAAGTGTGTGCATTCACATCTAATCTTGATGCTCACAAAGTTGGAGATGAATCCGGGGCTTATAGAATTTTGTAAAAATCATCAAATAGCAACTACCTACCAAAAAATGAGATTTTGTCATCACATGTTGTTTGATCAAATGTTATAATCTCCCAACTCTCGCGGTGAATTGTTCCCAAAGTTTGCAAGCCATTTTCTAAGTAGGTGTTCCACTATTTTCAGTGGTCACTTTTGTGGATCATCCGATTGACCGAGATACGATGCATCAAAGTTGTCAGTCTCCAAAAACCCTGCTTTTGGTGAATACGGCCTGGGCGCTTAGGGGTTAAATCTTCTGACGTAAGAGCATCCTCAACTCAATACAGTAGTGCCTTGATACAATGAAGGTATCCAGACAGCATATTCATCTCATGTAAGGAAAACATTCATTGTAACTGAAAGATCTTTTGTAGCTCTCTAACCGCCAGAAACAGTCATCTACTTCATCTTAGCCAAGCGTTTTTTCTTATAAATGTTCATCTTAGCGAGGCACTACTATATGGTGGACAAGATTGTCACGTCATTTGATAGGGTCCAATTGTGTGGGAGTTGGAGGCAATGTATGGGGAGACCCAAAAAAAAACAATAGAGAGTTAGTAGAGTGAAATGCAAAAAAATCAGTTGAAATGGCAAAAAAATTGACTAATTTTGTTAACTATAGTGCAATTATATAGGCAATATCCAATGCATCCACCAAAAAATTGGTTGAAAATGAGAAATGTAGATTTTTGTCAAGGAAGCTCAAAATCTCCTTGCACATTGATTGGAGGTACTTTTAGGGCTCCAACGGAATCAAGGCAATGCAAAATCCTCACAAGACCCACTATAACAATCTTCTTACATGACGAATTTCCTTGTTTTCCAATACTCATGGACTTCTACAGTAGTATGTGCTCAAATGTCATGTTGGCTTCTTTGTAGCAACTTGTAGCTTCTCCACAATAGCTCCCATCACTCCATTGTGGTACAAGTGCACTAAGTTGGCTGGTTTATAGTTCCTAAAAATGCAAAAGTAGTGGGCAAATCAACATGTTATCGGGAATGGTAAATAATTGGACAAGAAATGGTATATGAACATCTCCTTTGCAATTCCACCCACCATCTCATGGTTTATGATGCCCTAACATCAAGTAACTTTGCATGATGCAAAATCTTCTTCATTGCAGTCCACCTCCAATAAACCATGTTCTCACTTTTAGTTCTAAAAGGAGTGTTTGAAGGCCAAGGTGAATTGAACCCCTCATTGCCCCCCTACCTAAACAAATAGGGTTGGATTTTGTCTATTGCACATTCATGTTTTTGTGACAAAGTGGAAAAGCTCTACACTTTTACAACAAAGAATATAAGGAAAAATTGACCTTTATTTTGGAGTTGGTCAATTTTGTTCCTTTCTAAAGTCCATCAATAAATCAAGATCTCTAAACCCAAATGTGAATCTAAATCCAAATGTGAATTGATAATTTCCATAATCGATCTTATAATGTAAATTTTTGAATTCTTACAATTTTTGAAATGTGAAAAGCAAAAGTCTTCACCTTGGCTCCACGAACTTGTAAAGCAATAGACCAAGTCCTTGATAGCATTCATCATAGCTAGGGCAATTTGGGGTCGATTCATTTTGGCTGTGTTGGTAAGCTTGTGAACACTAAAGTACAAAATTGAGAGTAGTGTTCATAAATGCAACTGACTTTAGCAAAATTTCTACCCTTTTTTGAATATTTTTAACCCCTAAAATTCTTTTGGGTTTAGAGGCCCAAAACTGCTTCAAAATACTAGTCCCCAAACCAGGGTTAAAATCTTCATTGAAACTTACTTTTTAACAAATCCAACCACAGGATCCTTTGGTTGACTTGCATAAGTACATTGTCCCAAAATTTCAGAATGAATATCTCCATCAATTGCAAGATCAATGTGCCTAAACTTCAAAAGGTAAGTTTTTCTAATCCTTCCAGAAGGTGAAGTTTTGTTTTTCAAACTTTTTAGAGAAAAACACATATGTTGCATTTCTTGTGCAATTTTTGCAATATGTTGAAAAATGGGTTGAAAGTATATATAAAAATATTTAACCAGAAACAAATTTGGATTCATTTTTACAAAAATTATAAAGTGAAAGGCATTGATGAATGAAAGATATAACTAATATGCTAATAAGTTTTGGAATTTGAAAATTGTAAATCCCTATGGTGAGAATGCTCTAACAGACAATTAGTAACTTTATATTTCATTTTCATTTGAAATTTCTCAAAACTGAGAGTAAAAGATAACTTTATATGTTTTTTCTACCCTCTTCCTACCTTCACTGCCTGCAATATAAAACTCCTTTTAACTCTTACCTCATTATTTGGAATTGAGTGATTCAAATTCTTTTGAATAGGTGTTAATCTATACAATTCTATAAAAAAATAAAAAATAAAATTTAGAATATGTTTTTTGCTACCCAATTGACATTGAAATTGAAAAAAAAAATTAACTTTTGCATTACTTATCCAAATGACATGAAATAAAGCTTCACATGCAGGTTATGATGAGTAGCATCCATCCTAAAATTTTCATGAAAAATTTCCAAATTGTGAAGTCAATAGAGCTTGCCCAAGTTCTCACAAAGCCCAAAGTGGGCTCCTTGGTCCTTTACAGGTTAATGCCCTTTAGAATCCAATTTTGGAATCAAACAAAGTTGTGAACAAGCATTGAGTTGGAATTTGTAGTGAACAATGGACATAACGCAAACCACTCCTAAATATGCTAAAAATTCAAACTTCACATTGTGACGTTTATAATATATTTTTCTAGTTACAACACATGTGAAGGTTTGAATACACTACAAGGAAATCATGGTCAAATCTACAAACAGCTAACAAAGATTGTGCCCTAATCTACAATATACAATAGAATAGGTCACAATCTTTGTCAACTGTTTGTAGATTTGACCATGGTTTCCTTGTAGTGATACTTCAACTTAAATTATTGGGTTTGATTCTTCAATTGAGCTTCCAAATTTTTAGCACCCAGATCCTAAGCAAAGCTCTACTTTATTGATGCCAATACTTTCACATATAATTGCCATGTAGGCATTTCTAAATGGAACAAGGACAAAACCATAACAATAGATGTGACTTCTGGGTTTAACCCTTGAGAGCCCTAGGGGTGATAATATTGCCCTTCAAAATTATACTTTTCCTAGAATCTGGTCCCTCAAAATTATACTTTTCCCAGAATCTGATCCAAATCAAAACTATACTACGCAAAAAATTGCACTTGGTCAAGGGTACACTACTACTCTCATGGCACGTAATGGGCGATAGGGGTATCATCAATTATACAAGCACAGATTGTGCAAGTCAAGTATGACAATAGTATGCTAGAACTTCATTTCATGCGAAGTAGGGTTTAGGTGCAAGGATAGAGACCATTGACTATGGCCAGTTCCATATCGTTAGGGGTGTTTTGGCACACATGTCTGAGACTGGAGATGGGCTTTGCAACTATACCATTGAGAGCCATGCTCTCGTGGAGGTCAAAGCTGTACCCATACCCGTACCTTGTCTATTTGTCTACCATGATTTATGAGCCTTGCAACTTCAGGCATCTAAAAAAGCACATTGTGGATGTCAGAATATCACCAAATTTGGCAACAAGCAAGATATTGATAAATTGCACCCCGTGTCTAAATTTCATCAAAAGAAGCCTCCTCTAAGGCATGAATTTTTGCGTCCAAAGCCACAAACCCCCTCAAAATTAACCGGTTGCCACATAGTCAACTACACTTTGACTATTATAATCTACAAAATAGTGTGGTAAAAAGTTTTGCAAATTTCTAGTCGAGTGCATCAAACACCCTTTCTGCTATTTCAGCAATGAATCCTCCCCAATCTAAATTCCCAACTTGCGGTGTACAATGTTTTTGAGCCCAACTTGGGGTATAAGGTAGCCGCACCCATGGGCGTGACGTCCCCATGGGCGTCACTGACAAAGTTAGGGTGCTTATGGATACTTAAGTGATATTTATGGATGATAAAATGATGGTTGTGGGTGACTCCATGACAATTTTGAGTACCCATCTCACTATTTGAGAACCAACAAGCCTTGTTTTTACCATCTCTTACATATGGTCCCTACAATTTCAGTGATTTTGGACTTTAAAAAATTTTTGTGAACAAATGCTTGTAGTTAGAACCTTAAAATTGATGCTAATATTTTTGGTTTCCATTTCCTAACTTATAGTATTTTTTTCAAAGTTATTCAATTATTTTACCTACTCCAAAACCCTTATTTCCATGCTTATGGGTGCACCTACCTTACAATGTTTTTACAATGTTTTTGAGCATGGTCCCTCTCGGCCTCATTTGACTTTGACATTAATCAATCAATAAAAAACAAAAGCCATGTTACAGTAAGGTACTACGTTGGACGCAAGACATTGTTGTCAGGGGGGATTCCAAGGGTACGAAACTGCACTCTGTTCGTAGAGTCTTCAACCGAAGCCTGAGGACACTTCTAGATTTCAACACATGCTCAGTAGTCAGTACCACCAGAATTTTTACCCAATGGGTTCCAGCTCGGGGGAGTTCCTCAGGCTGCGCAACTTGTGTAGCCGAAATTGCAAGAGCTACTTATACCTTGTGGATAATTGTATATCTGAGGTTCAGAGCCCTAAGCTTCAATTGGTAATATTGCGTTGAAAGGCGACTTACAAAGATTTACCACTCCTAGAGCAACTGCCTTGTTAGTCGATCGTGGAATTAGGAGATCTTCAGACGTATCTTTTTACGACATGGGATTTCTCATGTTTTCACCCTTTACTTGTGGAACCCAGTCCATCAAGCAACATCCCATAGCAAAACCCAGACAGATCCAGTCGTTGAATAACTTACTACAGAACAATCATCGTCAATTTGCAAGCTTCCTCAATTCCGATACCTGCAGAGAAACGTAAGTTACATACAACATCCACAGCCCGAGGGAGGACTTGATACGAAAAGTACATAAGGTTGTATTGCCACTTTTACAGTGTGACCGCCTTCTCTGGCTGAATAGTAATGAAAGTAGAATATGCAAGGTGATCATGCACATAACTGCATGGTGATCAGGCGTTGTGATAACGTAAGGTCGCTTGTGTGCAAGTTTTTGATGGCGCTGCATATAAATTAACAATGCAACATGATGCTCTTCAGATTTCACATTTAAAGAACCCTACAAGGACTTCGCTGAGAATGGAGAAGCAAACCCTACCGTTCTGGTTCCCTCCGTCTTTAACTCCTTCAAATCCGGTGTGTAGGACCACATCTTCCAATGTGGAAAATACGAAACCCGTAAATTTAATAAACTGTAAGCTTGAGTTACGTGACTCATATCAGAAGTTCAAGAGTCAGAAAAGAGCAAGCCGTTATTCTACGGATGCAAGAACGCCATGCTTACACAGAAATAGTGTAGCAGGCTGCCTGAGAATGCATCCGACTTCGACCTACAAACGGTTTATAATAAAACAAGGACATTGCATTAAACTGTCCGCCTGTGTTACGTGACTCATATCAAGGGTATCAAGAGTCAGAAAAGAGCAAGCACTTCTTCTGCGGGTACAAGAACGCCTTGGTTGCACATTACAAATGCACCAGGCTGCCTGATATGGTACCCGCTTCACATCGACGGTACATGCATTGTTAAGAAGAAACCACCAAAAACACATAGAAATATGAATAGTATCCATACAGTTCTCTTCAGATCAGATCTTTTGGTGTATGTTTGAATTCCTTCATAGAGGACCTCAAGTTATCAATCTTCATCACCAGAGAAACCATATAGCAACATATTCAAGTCAAACCAACTCTGACGAGGAGGAGATTCTCAGCCAGAACAATCAATGAAACTCACTCTCAATTTAAATCATAGCAAAGTCTTCCTAACCAGAAAACAAGCACCTAATTCGATGGAATCGTTGACGATTCTTAAGGATGCGTAAGGACCAAAACCCTAGAGAAAGACATATATTGCGTGACTCTACAAACACAACCAAACCCGCCTTGGAAACGGCTCCGACACTACCCTCCCGTCCGGGAGATTGGAGGACTATGGTTACACCGAGCTTATACTCACTGTAAGGGCAGACCCTAAAACACCAAGAGCACCGCCGAGACAAAGGAAGAGCTGCATAGAGCTGCAGGGAAGAGATGGTTTCTAGGGTTCCGACGAGAAACTAAATAGCAGCGGGTCGACAAGGTGCAGTTCCTAACACCGTTTTCCACCTAATACCGTCTCCAGAACTATAACCGAGGGCGTGACCACGGTCCTTGCTTCGACTGGGACGGGAATAGGCACCTCTCTCTCGCTCAACTGCATCCCAAGTTCCCCACATCGTTGTCTGTTGCCAGACGCACACGACACAAAAAACTGGCATACATTGGCATTCTTTGGTGGTTTATGCTGGTGGGGGCGCAATTTTCGTCCCGGAAGAATTGAGCTCTGCTAGTTGTGGCGTGGCGGTCTGCAATCTTTCACTATTTTTGGATTTTTGCTGCCCTTCCAAGTTGCTACAATGAGTAACTTCTACAAAGTTTAATGTTGGGGGAGTAGGGTTCATGTGCGCAACGCCACTCCCAACCACTCCCAGCCATTGTAAAGTTCCAATCAAGCTTGGCCACATGGCCAGGCGGAAGGCGGGTGGCAAAATATTTTGTGTCATGTGCCTTGGGCATGTGGGAGGCTGGGAGCTTAGAAGTAAGTTAGGTGGACCCATGAAGAATAGGTAGAGTTGATAAACAGAACCATTAACGTAAACACGCAAGTACATATTACCTCTATCCCCTATCTATAACAAAGTTGCATACATATTGGTCTATGACTAAAGTGCCCAAACGGCATGTTGTTACTAGTTCAAAACTCATTCATTCCAATTTTAGTATCTCATCCCAATAACAAAGTTCTTGTAGTCAAGACATATCTAGTTCAAAATTCATATTCAGTGTCACTATTACACTTTATTATGTCACAAGAAGGCTCACACAAATGTTGTAAGCAAGAATCATAGAACTTTTGGAATTTTACATAGTCCTTTGTTGTCATTTTTACATGCAACAATATTTTCTCTTCTGTATGTTTTGATTTTTTGTGCTTGAGTAGATAAAGAAACTTGGTTAAAGCCATCCTTGATGGCAAATTTAACCCCTAAATGCCCAAGGGGGTAAGGGCAAAACATAAATGCATTATAAAATAATATTTTTGTAACTTTGATAAAGTTTGCTTCAAAGGAGAGAAAAAGAGTCATGATGTTTAGTAATTATCCATACAGTCAAACATTCAAAAAAAGTTTTGGAGTCTGGTTTAACAAATTTAGAAGCATTTACCATTTAATATTCATCAAAATTACAAATTTTATTCATAGAACTTGAAAGTTGGTATGATTGGTTAAATATAGACATTCTATTTGAAAATTAAAAAATGCAATATTTTTGATGGAGAGAACGTCATTAGTTTCCAAAAATAGCAAATTTTGTAACACTAGCAAATATTGAAGTGTTTTTCTTTGACAAATTCTCCTTGGTGGAGTTTAACTTGGATTGACATGATTCAAATTGGGTTGGAAAGTAGACTTGATTCCCTATATGAAAATTTTTTAAATTTTTTAAATTTTTTTTTTTTTTAAAATTTTGGGCAGCCCACAAAAAAGGGCAGCGACCAAAAAATGGTCAATTGGGCGTTTAGGGGTTAACATAGCTTTTTTATTTGAATAACTACATTATTGTTTATGATAATTTGCAAAAAAAAAATTCTTGGTATATTTGATTATGAAATTAGGCAAAATATTTGCCAATTCCTCCATGATTTGTTGAAAATGTCTTATACCAATAAAATTGTAAAAATTTGACAATACTTAGCCATAATAAGATTCAACAGTTAATGCAATCTTGCAACAAAAGGCTTATGTAATTATATACATTATGTTTTGACCATTCTAAAATTCTATACAATCACAAACAATTTGAACACTTATATTATGACATTAGTACTAATTCATATTATCTCCGTGGACATTATGACAATAAAGAAGTTTGGTAATTTAATCCAACAAACAAATACTAATACATTCACAAAATGAAAAATGAATAATAGCATAAGTGAACTAAAAATCTACATGTGTGCAAATGAATGTGGAAAAAAAGTTACTTGCAAAGCTACTTGCTAGCCTTGATTTGATTGTCAACACTAAATTTAGATATTTGTTGTGGTTGCTTCATGGCTTATTTATGTGTTTTTGTTGTTATTTTGTTTTAATTTTTTTCTTTAAAAACTAAAATTAAATAGTTTTTTAAAAATGAGCTTCCAGAGTAGAATTAAGCTTAAACACCCATGTTAGGACCGAATTTTAGATTTGAACAATGTATGCATGCAAATTCGTCTTATGCTTATAAAAATAATTTTTGACATTCAAATGTTTTTTATTCTTGAATTTTTTTTAACAATTTCGTTGTGTAAACTATAAAAACAAAGCTTTTAATATTTTCCACATATCTATCTTATATATAACAGAATCTAATTTACCAATTGGGAGATCCTTTTATCATGATCTTTTTACTGAGTGGGTAAATAAACCTGCTTGGGTAAAAGACTTGCGTAGGTATTTACCAATTGGGCGATCCTTTGATTGCAATCCTTTTACCAGGTGGATAACTTGCATGGGTAAAAACTTGCTAGGATAAAAAACTTGAGAATGTAAAATTTTGCATAGGTGTCTACCAATTTGGCAATCTGTTTACCACAATCCTTTTATTGCGTGGATAAATAAACATGCGTGGTAAAAAACTTGTGTAGGTAAAATTCTGCGTAGGAAAAAATTTGCATGAGAAAAAAATTATGTGTTTAAAAATGCATGGGCAAATAAGAAAAACATGTAACAAAATTTTGTGTGTAAAAAACAAAAATGAATAAAAAGTCATGTGAATAATTACTACGTGGGTAAAAAATTGTGTAGGTAAAGAAAAAATTGTGTTAGAATATAGTGACATTTCTTTTATTGCGTAGATAAAAACTCTATGGGTATAGAACAAAAAATGCTTTAATGTAAGGGAATGTTTTGTAAGCAAAGATAAATATTTTATTGCATGGGTAGAGTTTGAAATTGGAGTGATTGGATAAATAGTAAGAATTATTTTATGTAGGGGAGATGTTTTTTGTAATTGGGCTTGAAATTATCTTGCATCTTGTCATAACAATGGGTACCTATACTAGTTCTATTATTGAAGAAAATATGCAAAATTTGTTTCACCACAAAAACTAACTCTCTTTGTTAAAAATAAATCCATCTAAATTACTTTAACAAAGGAACAAGATAAAGATCATAAAGAATTGCTATAATTGGAGCCAATCATTTATCTCTAAGGATTTAAAAGAAAAAGACTGCTCCTAAAAGCATATATTTTCAATCTATACTTAGGTTTGTGAGCATATTCAAAATTAATTTCAAATTTATTAATTAATATTTGGTGAATACAAAGGTAGGTCTTTTCACATGGATATGATCTTTAAATCAAAATCCAAAACTTTTGTTTAAAATGCACTATATCCATATAACACATGTTTTTGTTTATGAATATCTGAATTACCCTAGGAACTTTTAGGAGTTTATATTAATCTAGTCTTTTAACTTCTTGTTTTCCTTTGGCTTGCCAGCCAACTAAAGTATATTCCACAACAAAGAAGACCAAGAGTGCAAATTACAATATCCTGGTGGTTATAGAAAGAAAAATACACCTGATTATTTAGTATGTAATGCATAATTTACTCTCCTATCCTTTAGAAATTTTTAGTAGGGTAGTAATGTAGTATGGACTTGAACTTTCCAACTACTATAGTAGTAGTAGAAGAAAAAGAGAAGGTTTTACAAGGCGCAATGAATAGAAATATACGTAGATCCTCATGTCATTTGATGCTTTTTATATCTTTATAAAGACCAAATAAACATAAAGATAGTCCTTGTGAACTCAAAATTTTAATAGAACGTGTCAATTGATAATTCTTAGGGTACATTCACGTCAAAGGTGATGAAAGCATGAGGTACAAAACATATCCTTGCAAGTTTCACAAGAGTTTAAAATGCAATTTATGTGACAATACATATGCCCTTCATAAATGAGGGCTCATTTGCACAAAAGAGGGGAAAGATAATCTTCAAAGGGGTGAGCATAAAATAAAAAGACTCCATCCTCTTTGTAGGAAATACCCTCATTACTCCCTTATAACATTTAAATATTTTGAAATCATAATCCAATGGGAGCAAATCATAACTCTCACAAGTCAAAAATATAATCCACTTACCATGTCATATGCCTCATTGGATTTATGGTTAAGATTAAATCCCTTGGCACATACGTTCTATGCAAGTTTGAAATCTTAATCCCTTAAGAATGTTGTAGTTATGTACATGCTTTCTTGTGTTGTATATAGATGGAGCACTTGGGGTAGCACATGAATCCCATTGGAGTTGTAAATTTCTAGTCAAGTCCAAAACATACTATTGGTCAACTAGAATTTTTTGGAGAATTTTTGATAGTTGTCATAAAACCATTATTCAAGTACTACATGGTCCTTGTATGAATACATTCAATGCTTTTGGTGGGCAACAACCCAAGGCGCTAACCTACACTAAATATTGTATTTAAGTTGTATGGACAATTAGGTTGCCTTACCTTGGTAAGTTACCTTATGCCTCATCCTTGACCACTCAAAGGCTCATGCAACTCTCTAAATACTTAAATTTCACATAATTTATGACTTGGGAGCAACTAGTTTGTTTTTTTGCAACTTCATCGTTGTAAATATTTATAGGGCGTGAAAACATCAAAAATTTAGTGCGGGGCAACCTAAACGCAATATTCAATGCAGTAAGTTTCATGAATCCCCCTTTGGTGTGAATCTACCCTTGAGGGCGTGTCAAATTTATGGCCTAGCGAGTAGCGACTCGCCCAAGCGAGAAATAGAAGAAAGGGAGGTCCATTTCACCATTTGAACGCCCACAAACTTACACAAAGTGAACGTGGAGGGCGGACGAGCGAGCCGGGGCGTAATTTTTGAGGCTACCCAGCCCCGACAAAGTTTCAATTTTGAGGAGTGAGCGACGAGGGCGCTGCAGCGAGTGCAGCAGCTCGCATTCCAGCTATGGAGTAAGTTTAGTGCTCTGTCGCACTTTGAGCTGCTCCTCCCGAGATTGCTGAACGGTAGTGCAAGAATCATGAGGATCGAGAGAGGAGCAGCGCGTCTGGTGAAGCCCCACATTGCTACTGCTGCTAACGGAGATAGCAATGGCAATGCAGCACCGAGGGGAGGTTGTATCCCGCTAAGCAGCTCGGATTTGGTGGTGCCCGTGTTTCATGTGGAAGTGATCTACGCGTACGACGCAGCTGCAGCTCCCAGCACGGCATTGGTGTTCGAAGAGTCGCTGGGGAAGGTGTTGCTGGAGTACCGCGAGTGGGCGGGGCGCCTCAAAACAGACGCTGCAACCAATCGACCTTGCATTGAGCTCACTGACGATGGAGCGGTGTTTCTGGAAGCTGTTGCGGATGGCTCCTTGCAAGACCTTTTCCCGTTCGATCCCTCCCCGCAGCTGCTGGACCTGGTGCCTCTTAATCGCGGCGCGCCTGAGCTTCTGCTCATCCAGGTCAGTGCCATTTTTGTATTAAGAGCTTCTATTTGTCATTTGTAGTAACATTTGTAGTCATATTCGTAGTGACATCTTTGGTTATTTGACATTGGTTAAGTGCCTCCAGAAGCTCCTTCAATGAATTTAGCCGAGAATCATTTCTTCCAGCCCTGAGTCGAGCAATCTGTCTGCATTGGTGCAGGTCACGAGGTTCACGTGCGGGGGAATGGCGCTCGGTGTGGCACGCCATCACCAAGTCGCAGACGGCGAGGCGGGGAGCCAGTTCATGTCAGCTTGGGCGGCCGCGTGTAGAAACTCTCACCTCGATGTCGCTCCCGTCGTACACGACCGCTCTTATTTGATGCCCCGCGACCCTGCCTCGCCTAATTTCGACCACGACGAGTACAAGAAACCCTCCGCGCTACCCGCCCCGGAAGTGCAGCAACCTCTGGTACGAAAAAAGCTACACTTCAATCCCGAAACCTTAGCGACCATCAAATCAAGCGCGGGGAACGTTCACGAGCGCGGCTACACCACTTTCGAAACCCTAACCGCGCACTTGTGGCGGTGCGTGACGAAAGCACGCGGATTGACAGGCGCCATTGCGACGCGGAGCATGGTCGCTGTGAACGGGAGGCGACGATTGCGTCCTGCCCTACCGGAGAATTACTTGGGGAACTGCATCTTCCATGCGTGCCCTTCCACTACCGCGAGTAGTTTGCTCGATGAGCCTCTCTCCTTCGCTGCGTCGCTTGTGCATGCTTCCATTCGCAGAATCGACAACGAGTACATGCGATCGGCGATTGACTTCGTGGAGCAAGAGCGACGGAACCCTGTTGCTCGAAGCCGGAGGACGGTGTTGAGCCCTAATTTGAGCGTCACTAGCTGGGTGCAGCTGCCGCTTTATAAACTGGACTTTGGATGGGGCACTCCGATGTTTGCTGGCCCTCCGGACGTGCCGTTCGAAGGACTTGTCATTCTGATTCCTTCGTACACGAACGATGGTAGCATTGATGTGCTCATCGCTTTGTTTGAAGACGACATGGCCAAGCTCGAACGAATCTGTTTCGAATCTCCTTAGCATGGTATATATATCCACCGACTCTTCGCTTTGTTGATAATCTGGCGTGGCATGCTAATAGCATGTTGACTTGTTGAGCATTATCACCTGTTTTTGCAAAAGCTCTAGTACAGTGCTACTGAAGTACGGCGACTAGAAGAGAGCTCTTGAAAGCGTCGCTTTGGCATAGTAACGTTTGATTTGAGCTTTCGGAGAACATTCTTTGCTCCAAGACTGTATTCTTTATTGCATAGACAACTCCTTGTCCCTGCATTTTGCACAGATAATTCGTGGCATCTTTGAGAATTTGCATGACGATGATTCTTGCACTGTGGAGTTGAAGATGGGAGATCGGTGGCCGTAATGCTGTGACGTATCTCGGTCACAACTGCTGCTGTTTCTTTACTTTGCTGCAGTCGTCGTACTGCTGCTGTTTCGAGACGAGTGTTTCGCGTGTTTGCATCTGAAGCAGGAAAAGCGTGATCAACTCAATACGGTCCCGTTAGGGAGAAGTGTGAATCGTTGGAAGCTTGATATTAGGGGGCTTCAAACATAAAATCTGACCTTCGAACTTCTCACAGGATCTGGATCTCCGCTCACCAGTGAATTGTTTTTGTTCCCTTGCATGCGCAAAGTCTGAGACATCCGTGAGTTTGCGGAAGTTTCTGTAAAAGAAGTTTTGAGGTTTGAGAAAGCAAGTGAATGAGTCCCGTGAAGTCACAAAAGTGAGTTTCTGAAGTTCACTCCTCACGTGCATCACGTTAGGAGTGAAGTCCAGAGGTGAGTCACGTCATGGTTCATTAGTGAATTCATAGAGGTGAATTGCGACATGAGTCACCTAAAAAAAGTTTAAGTTTGAAGCCCCCTATTGTGTCCACTCTGAAGTTGCCACTTGGACCACCATATCCACCGTAGAATGCAACAAAGTCTTAAATAAGAAAATCATGAATGCAACTCTGTATATTTGGATTTGTAATTGAATGACTGGTGAAGAATCTCTATTACAAATTATGCATAAAAAGTCTACCAATGATTTGTTGATCTAAGATTTGCTATTCAGAAGATGCATGCAGGGTTGCATAGAGGTTGTTTCAACATTCTATAATGGCATGGGGTTTGTCTCAAGATGTGCAACAAAAAAAGAGTGACATATTTTAATAATGTCAATTTTGTTAATATAGTGGATATTGACCACAATGGCACTTTTCAATGTGGATGTCTTGAAATCTACATTCCAAATTTGGGTTAGAGTGTAACAACTTTGGCATTCTAAATTATGCTAATTTGATAAATGACAATGAATATAACAATACTTATGTACCTGTAATGGCCACAAGTACTATGAGTAAATCCAAAAAAACCAACAATTGTGCAATCCAATCAGTTAACAAAAATATTGGTTCACATGGTTTTACACAAGAGAGATCCAAAGTGCATAAAAGATGACTTAGTGCCTACAAGACACAATTTTGGCACCAAATTCTTTGTTCCCAATCTTATGATAGATTCCAATAATTTTTTTGAATCAAATTTCTACCTTGGGACCAAGATGCACGTTAATAATATTTAATGTTTTTGGAAAAATTTCAGTACTAGCCAACCCCTTCCCATCGCATCTTCCCCCTCCCCTCCCCCCATCCCCTCTTCTTTGCCCTTCTTTGGTCTTTTCCTCTCCACCTTTATTGAATGTTCTCAAAACATTTTCTTTCTTTGGGAACATTCACTTGCTTCTCTTTAAACTAGAAGCCAGTACCAATATACATGTTAGAATTGTAATGCTTTTGTAAGTCCAATATTAGATTCAATATTGAACATTTGAACTCAAACTTTCACAATCTTCACTTCTAGTGTAAAATGGCCCTAAGTCAAAAATAAAAAATGGGAGAACCCTAATTATAATCATTGAACAAACCTCTACTTCAATTCTACATGATCCAACTCCAACTTGTATACACAACAATTCCTTACTACATTTTTGAGGAGAGAGGAACCTTCTTGCCATTACTCCACTATTTAATAATGTTATGGAAAACTTATGATTGAAAGTTACAAATTCAATATTCATATGTAGCTTTCTTTTGTTAAGACAATGATATCTTGACAATGCTAAAATCATCAACAAATGTAGGTAAAGATCCACCAATTTGCTTCAAAGTCTAGATGGCAAGTGGTACTAACTTGCAGTTGTTCTTCATAAGTTGACATGGTTTAGCATCACTTGATGCAACCCCAATATAGGCAATTTTGATCTATTTGATTGTTGTGAGATCTAGCTTTTGTGTGCACTTGGTTTGACCATTTTACAAGAAAACCTGGATTAACCTTCATAACGTGGCTCTTCTTTGCCAATCACAACTTGTCACTTTGGCAACACATGTTTGGATTGAGATTGTGAGATGACGTAAGTAGGCAGTCAAGAGCTATCACAATCCCAAAGGCAAATACCAAAAAAACTACCACATTTAATCTTGCATTTAGGTTGCCTTAACAATTAGGTTGTCTTGCCCTAGTCATCTCATGATTCATTGTTTGGCCACTTGGAAGCGCATGAACCTTTTTAGATATTAGAACTTCACATAATTTATGACTTGGATGCCACTAATTTGTTTTCCCATAGCTTTGTTGTTATTGTTAGGCCCTTTAAAGTTTGTTTTAAATTTTGTTTATTGCGTAGTTATTTATGAAAATTGCTATGATATCAGTTAATATTCATATGATTTTAAATGTTAAGAATTAGTGTGGGGCAACCTAAATGCAATATTTAGTGTATCCCATTTGGCTTACATTAAAACAATGTTTTACTGTAAGAATCACGTATCTATAGATGTGCGAGAAACCAATGAGCGGAACTACAATTGAAACCACATTGGTGGACACTCCAAACTAGACTACCGGGAGAGGTCACAGCCAAGTACATTAACACACCAGTAGGAACATGAAATTCAACAAATATATCAAAGCGACAAGCTTGAGGATTCCAATAATGACATAGAAATGCACAAATCATCATTCACTAAGTCCAACATGGCATGTTCTCTGTAACTAAATCTAGATAATCTAACGTCCAAAAACACAAAACCATTTTTATTTTTTTGGAAATCTATTAAAACATCAAGAGATCTCTCATGGTTTGCGTAGATATCAAGAGATATTTTGATGTTTTGTCAAAATGTTGTTTATTCTTCAAGAGTTTTGCAAAGTCTCAAATTACATGAACTGTTTAAATTCAGATAAATGAGGCATATGCTTGCGCTGTTGCAGAGACTTCGTGTAATACAAACAGAGCTAGTTTTGGCACAAAAGAATTGAGTTTAGCCATCAAAAATAGTTTGTGTTGTAGCCATCAGTTTTGTGCTCTCAGCATCCCAACTGGTATGCAATCAGTAGAGCAGCGTCATTGCATTGCTATTGCAACAAGCAACATTAATTCAGGATTGCAGAAGGTTCATCATTGGTTGCTAATACTACAGTCACAAAAACTGTTCAAACTGTGAAACAAGTCACCAAGATTTTAGAAACTTTGACAAATCTCTGTCAACTCGTCAATCCAAGAAAAACAAGAAGCACAAGAACCTGACATGCAGTACAGGGTTTTGCAATAACACCCCAGCACTCATCCTCCCAACAAAAACTCTAAATACAACACACAAAACACTCGCACAAGATTGATCACACAGATAATAACCCAGTCACCATTAAACACATATCCTAGTACTCTTACACATGGAGCTAATCGTACATCGCTCTTATTGCAATAAGTTCTCTGCAGCCAAAGAGACTGAGATCTTATGCACAAATTTGACCAAGAATCATCTAAGCGCAGTCTACAGCACTGCTCCATCGGTCTCTCCAAGTTATCAGTGCCCATATATATAAACCTACAACTCTATCCTCTAATAAATTCAGGATTCTACACTATACAGCTTCACCTCACATTCCTTAAAACATGTACCATGCAGAACATGCATCACAAAAAACTGAAAAAGGCAGAGCTAATTGGAGATTAGCCTTGGACAAAAACCGATCATGCAGGAACATGATCAGGGTGGTACAGGCAGCTGTTAACCCCGGCTCGGTACAATTGCAAAGGAGTTTGGAGGAGAGAGGCAGGGTCCTGGTCCACCTCAACCGTGGCAGCAATCTCGATCCTTCGACCGGCAGGCACAAAGAACACGTCTCCCTTGGCAACACCGGTGACACTGTCGGTGACAACATCGGTGCCAGATTGTGCAATTGCACCGACACCTTCAAACACGAGGAAAATGGAAGGACCGAGATTTTCAAATTCGGTTGAGGCACCCACGGGTATCACGATGTGGTCCACTTCAAACTCAGCGAATGGTGGCGTGTATTTGGTGGTGTAGGCGCTGACATGTGTGCCTGACAACACCTCCGGCCGACCCTGTGCATCCCAGATGTAAACATTTCATCAACAAACCCTAAACTGGTTACTTCCATATCTTTGCGAGTTGAAATATACCGTTACCAAAGCTTCAAGGAAGGCAAGAAAATGCACCAAAAGTAAAAAGAGGTAATGAAAGACCTAGGGTAATCATAAAATGGCTTGTTACTCTAAAGCTATAAGGTATCATACCAAAAAGCTTACTGGATAATAAAATAGAAAAGTGAAAAATATTAGAGGAAAAAAGCACAACAATAGAAATATATCATGAGAGCTGCTAGAATCGATAATCGGGAGATATTTTTAGGTTGGGTAAACAGAACAGTCAAAAGGCCAGATTCTGACCTGCTTGTAGGTTAGCATTGAGCAAAGGGTCTGTGTGTCCCGGTACTTGGATGTGAACCCGGCTCGGACCACGTTATCAGAGGCTGCCATGCACTCGACAATCTCCCCGGACAGATACGCATGGGGCTCGTTGGCACCGAGGCACACAGCCTCACCAGGAGCCAGCCGCAAGTAATTCAGAAAGAATATTGAAAGAACACCAACGTCCGCTGGGTACTGTTTCTCCAGTCGTACGACTAGTTCCTCCTTCTCTGTGAGTTGGCGCACCTGTTCCAGAGAGCAGCAGACCTCGGTGTCAGCCCTTGCAAACATTTAAAAATTAGCCAGTCTGGTAAGAAGGATTAAGGAGGAATACACGAGTTTACATGCCTGTTTGTCTCGAGCAAGGCGAGTGACAAGCTCTTCGACTGTGCTGGCCACCGTGTCCTTGGAGAGCGTCATGAGCGTTGTGTACGCCTCTTTTAATGTTTTCTTTGCCTGTTCTTTCCTTACATTGCTTCGTCCGATTGCCACGAGGTCGTCACATGTGTCCTTCCCCAACACTGACCTTAGTTCAGGCACCGTTTCTATTGCTTGCTTCAGCTCCTACACGTGTGAACAAAAGTGCTTACCATTAGTTCCATATGGAACATGACCTAAGATATGGAATGAGCAAACAATTACATGATATGACCTTCACTGAAACATACAAACCAACAGTTGCATTGGAGAGACTTTGTTGTTATTGTAATACGTGCTGGTAGAGCATCAGAACTTGTTATGGAAAAGCTAAGTAGAGTCCAGTGAACCTAGAAGAAAGAAAGAAAATGATTACCTCTGGAGTAACAAACCCGCAGAAGGCCTCAAAAGGAGTGATGGCAAGGGCCATCTCTGGCTTATGATTAGGATCCTTGTAGTTCTGTGGTTGCGTCTTATGAAGAATTTGACCCAGCTCTTTGTCAGGATGCGCTTGAATGGATAACGCCTTTGCCACGGACAAAATCTACCAGTCCCTGATAATATATGATCAGTTGCATGTAAAAAAAGGTTATAGAAATCCTCACACATGCAATGCCAATAGGCAACGTAGAAGTACAAATTTGAAGGTCTGGGAGTACTCAGAATCAAACCTTGAAGAGAAAAGGTAGCTCTCCTTTCCAACGTGCCAGCACGTTCTGCCCTAGTGCTTCAGTATGCGTGGCAAGCCAATCCTGGAGAAGAACCTCGGGCTTTCCGTCCTCGGTTACCACGCGAGAGGGTCCGGATACGTGAGTTCCCATCCAAAGCTCCGCGTAAGGCACGTCTTCTTCCACTGCCTCTCCCGAGGCCAAAGCCTGTAACCTTCCCACCTCACTAGCCGCACCGATTCGACCCCAATCATAGTGCTGCACAGCGCACTGCAATTTCAACATCTTCACGGCGTCTCGCACCACTCCAGTTGCCGCAAAAGAGAGTTTCTCTCCACTACAAATGCTTGTTCCTGCACCGTAAAGCACAAACTTCAGTCCCTTAAACAACAAAACCGAAGAAAGAGAGAACTCACTTACCATAAACCCTAAACGACCGTCCACAGCTACCCAACCAACGTACATACGTTCTCACAAACGATCTGTCAAAATCGATCACAGGTGTAAAAGGAAATCTTGAGCCAGAAAAGAGCAAGTGCTAATAATCAGCAGTCTACAGTTTTTCTATCATACAAACAAACGTTTGAATAGAGCAATACAATTCGCCGTCAGATCGTATGTTTGGTGTATATTTAGACTATTCTGCATATACGAACCTCGAATTATCAGTCGAGAAACTAAATGCTGTTCGGTTTATCAAAAGCAGAAAAGCAGCTACCAAATTTGAAGCTGATGCGGTATAAGAGCATGACACATGAAAAGGAACACTTGGACATGGAAGAGCGATGAACAATGTTGCTGAATAAAATCAGAACTAAGTTCGCATAAATAGCCAATAAGTACCAAATTCCGATAGCTATCCGCAATAAAACTAATGACAATCATTCTAGTAGCTGCAACAAGGTCCCAAACCCTAAGGAAGACTCATATCATATCAGACACTTTACAACAACGCCTTGCGATTAACAATCATTTTTTTAACACCCCGGCTAATTTTGACGAACCAACTCTGCACTAAAGAGCTCCAAAAACGGAGTTTCGACAAATCTATAGATAGCACTACAATAGCAAACCAAAATTTCGCCGATCGAGCGTCACTCACCACAATGCAAGTCCATCAACCCTTGCCACCAAGATCTGAAGCTCAAAACTGGTGAAAGACCAACAGACCCCCTCGTAGAATCCACAATCACGGTTGCACCCACACAAGCGAAGAAAAAACTACACGAGACGAGAATGCGCTCACACAAGCGCAACTTCAAATTGCGCAACCCAACTAACCAAGCAATCACGCAATCAATCAATCAATCAGGCAAGAAAGCAGGGAGTCAATCAATGAGGTTTCTGTCGACCCCACACAGCGAGCATCATACCTGAGGAGATTCGTTCGCGGCGCTTGTGCTGCAGAAGCGCAACAAGGAAGAGAGACCTGGCACGCTCACAATTGGTGCAGACGACGGAAGTGCGCAATAATAGAAGGCGTCTGATCGTGCCCAGGTCGCAATGTCGTGACTACCGAGACCAGTGCTGCGACGGTGAGCGACAGACATTGTTTTTTGTTTTTGTTTTTCTGTTTCGGTGCAGAGGACGATGATGATGACGACGACGACGGTGACGGTGCTGCAGTGCCCCAATGCTAAGCGACCTCGTACTTTTCCACCACCACAGTCACGCCTGCAGCTCATGTGGCACTCGTCAGGGGATTCGGAGACCTGCCGTCAGGGAGACAGTGCCGTACTTTGAAGGGTAGGTTTGCCACTCTACCGGACGAGGCTATTTTGTGAGCATTAAAAAAAAAAAGGTGAGGTGAGCCTATGAGTTGTGAGCGAAGATTTGGTGGGCCAAAATTTTGTGAGTGGGAATTCATTTCGAGCTCAAAATTAATGGAAATTCTTAAAAAACAGTAGATTTTGGATCAAGAGACAATGTACAATTATAAGGCCTAGTTCAGACTTGCAACTAGCCAAGACACTGAAATCAATATCGTGTACAATGTTTTGCCCGATGGAAATTTTTTCGTACAATCGTGTGTCATCCAAGAGGGTGCTTGTGCCAAACAAATTTGATACCACCCTTGGAGCAAACCCCAAAACTTCACTATCTTGGCTGCTGACATGTCTATATTGGTTGGTGAAAATAGATGTAAAAGTACCGGACAAACCTTCAGTCTGAACCCAACAGCGGAGAAAAGCCAAATTTCAACCAATTGCATTCAAGAATTTTTTGGCCGGTCACTAGTTTGAAGCAGGCCTAAGGTCCTATGTACACTTTTATAGGTGAATTTGGATATTTTGACAAAAAATCTAGGCTGATGGTTGTGGGTCATGGATCCCCGCTCACAATTTAGCATTCTCCTCACTCTACCCTTCCATATGAAAAGTTTCAAATCCTATTTGCCCTCCACAAAAAAATTGTGTATTTTTGTGTATTTTTTGTGTTTGTTTGTTTGGTCTTTTTAACCCGTAACCCCTGAGCACTCAGGACATTTTTACCAAAATCACGGTTTTTGGAGATCAACAATTTTGATGCATTGTATCTTAGTTAATCAGATGATCCACAAATAGTGACCATTGAAAATAGTGGAACACCTACTTAGAAAATGACTTGCAAGTTTTGGGAACAACTAACCGTGGGGATGGGAGATTATAACATTTGATCAAACAATATGTGATGACAAAATCTCAGTTTTTGGTAGGTACTTGCTATTTGATGATCTTTACAAAATTCTATAAACCCTTGATTCATCTTTATTTTTTTGAGCAGTAAGATTAGATGTAAATGCACACAATAGTAAATTATTGAAGATTGCGCTTCTTTTTATGTCAAGTTTAGGACTTCAAATCGCTATTGCACAAAAAATAATGACCAGCACAATCAGTGACAATTGCCATAATAAGGGCCAAGAACATGCTTGAACCCTTGTCAACAACTTTCCTGCTACCAGTCCTTAAAGCTTACACAAGGAAGCTTGCAAGGGACATTCACCAGTTGCAGCCTGTAAAATGCTACTTGCCACTACTCCCCGTACGGTGTTTCACCCAATCAAATCTGTTGCAGCACTAATACAACATTTGGCTTTCCTCGTCATTACTCCATTGGCATGGACAACTTGAATGCCTTCATAATTGTAGTTAGTAGCAAGATCAAAAAATTAGATCCAATGCCTCAAACAAGGCTTTGAAATCATGGGAGGCAATATATGAGGCAATGGGGCTTTGGGGTTAATTCCTCATTGATGACAGATCTCAATTTGCCTGCTTATGCAATGAGGGGTTAAATGTCAAGTTGGTCAAAATAGTTGCCCTTTACAATAATGCTATAGTGGTGTGGCAAGTATTCACACATTATGATATTGTTTCCAAAAGTTGCAAAAGTCAATAGTACATGTTGTCCTCATGTAAATTGCAAGGAGGATAGCATGGAACTTAATATTATATTTGTGAATTCTCTCACAATTTGGATCATTTAAAAATATGAGTGCATTCATTGAGGTTATTTTTTACCTTCTATGATGGACCATATTTACATGATCACTTCTAAAACAATCCAAAACAACTATTTTCCATCCTAAAGAGTGTTTTTTTACGTTGGATAAAAATTGTAAGCGCCATGGCATTTAAGGGTGAAGTCTTCCTAGCTTGTCAAGGTTGGTTTTGGTTTTGGTTTACATGCGTGCACCAAAACCATATGTCCAAGTGAAAAAACAAGTGACACGATTAAATTTGATTGAAATATGCATGTATAATCATACTTCACGGAAATCTCAAAAGATCAACAAAACATGGCTAAGCCTTGGAGCAAGAGTAGCCTTAACACCACCACAATTTTAAATTGCAAATCATATTCTATACGTTGTTATACTTGTGAGAATTGATATAGATTGCTTTTTCTTTGGATATTGATTAACCCTTGCACAACGGTCGGGCCCTTGCCATACGATATAGTATCTCACCAATATGGTGTGGGGTGAATTTCGGCGAGATGTGGTCAGATTTTTTTCCAATTTTTCAACCGGATAGATTGCTTTCACAACTGCATGGGGGCTCATGAAAAATTTGGTGGTGCTCATGGAGCCCACAGTGTTGCGGGATTTGAGTGAATCTGGCCGGTGTAATATTCCTTAGTCGACTGCGACAAAGTTTACAATTTTGTGAATTGAGCTCGCACTTATCAGAGAATTGCTCTGGTGAAGAGCCCTAAAATGATGGTGGGAGTTCTACAAAAAATTATGAAACCAGCATTTGAAGCAGGCACACGACTAATCGATTTACTTCCTCCGTATTTGCAGGAGCCGAGCCGCCCAAAGCTGCACCAAGTTCAGTCTTCGTAGAGGGTTCCCTAGAACGCAAGGGGGTGCTTTTTGCTGACGTGCACATCATACCTGACAACATCATGGCGCGGATTTCAGGCGGGAGTGCAACCGCATTTCCTAGGACATTGACGTGGCAAAATTCTAGGTGGTGAGGCTTCCCTAACCATTTTGTTGTTCTCAAAGTCTACAATTCCCATCCGTCTCTGATTGACATAGCTTCAAAGCAAACAAGTGCAAGAGATGAGCATTTCAGAGGAGAAGATAGTAATGATTGACCTCAAGGGTCTTGGAATTCATGGGACGATGCAGTTCTACAAGCCGGGACTTACATGGTTCCAACTTTGCATCCCCCCAGCTTGCTAGCTTCTAGAATTGCGTGGAGCCACATTCGGCAGTACTAGAGGCCTGAGTACCAACATGATAACTGTGACCAGACCCTAGACTTGAAATAACTCCATGTATGCTCCCACCAAAACTACTGCTTCCTCCATTCCAAAACAGAAAAACTTGCTATACATTGTGAAAACACCAAACGGCATCCTCCAACCTCAGCCTCTTACACAATAGAACTATGGCACAAATCTCTACATAACCAGCAGAATGCCAAACAAAAGAAATTGCGCTACAAAAAAGGCACAATGCTAAGAACTTGAACTGCCCTGTCATTGCCTTCTCGAGGTTTTGAATAACCATGTGCTCATTGTTGCAGACACGACACTCTTTGAGAAGACACCCCTTGCTGACAGCGCCAAAAGTGCACAGTCACCCTTCCATGTTTGTGTAATACCCTGGCTAGGTGTGCGCTGTGCAAAACATACTTCGTTACAAATGAAGACCAGTCCACAGTCGGCGAGTTTGTCGATTGCAAACAACACACCGCCGCCGAAGGTGGTTGTGGCCAGATATGAAATGGAGCCCTCTTGCAACTAAGTTCCAAAGGGGTCCGCAAACGCGACCTGCAATCACCCTTGAGCAAATAAGGTCCTCCCCCAAGCTGTAGTGCCAAGCCAAACGGGTGGTCACAGGTAGCCCCATTGCACGGCAGTCACATGCATACAAAATATATGAATTCAACAACCCTGAATCCAATACAAATAGAAAGATCCGATGCCACCATCTCTATGATTGTAACTGTGTAGAGTACTCCTAGCATTGCTGATCTACTAAGTCCACGCCGAGCATCCTTGCTTGGTATTGCAACAATATGGGGGACGTCGGGAACTGCACTCTCTCCCTTCCAACCCACCGTCCCACGAATGACTCCTGCCCAATTGGGTCACATGCCGTGGAAAACAAAAAGACAAGCTTCACATCCATCCAACAAATGGCAACTATATTTTGGCTCTGGTGCATCTTGACCACTAGATGACCTCGCTCTGATGCATCCACGTTTGGGAAACTTGCTAGGCTTGGAGTAAATCCCTTTTGAGTTTTCCGACAAGTCCCTGTTGCCGAGAAACCACGGCAAAGGAACTCCATGAACAGGCGAGGAGAGGTGAAGAAGTTGTTGGTTACCACAACATGCCCATGTCCCTCCAAGCTCGCCACGGCTGTTAGAACCGCGTCCTCTCCAACAGAGTCCCTCTTTGTCCTTTCACCGTCAGCGCCCAAGTAAACTACAATATTCAAGACATACCTGTACATCCAACAGAAGTTGCTCAAGGTAACTATGGGTTGGAACAGTGGAATGGGAGACATCCAAACAATTCAACATCAACATTGTAACATGTTAGTATTATTTCAGAACTTCTATGGGAAGGGCAAGAAAGAAACAAAAAAACAAAACAATGTCCAAGACTGAACTTGCATGAAATTACTGAATGAAAAAGAATTGACAAGTGCACATACCTGCTCTTTACGTTTGCTAGAGCCCACACCTTCACACTGAACTTTACAGGCTTGGATTTCATGTACTATTGAATATTGCAATAACAACCTTTGTAAGGGATCATGATCTTGTCCACTGTTAGCATGCGTTTGTTATTGCATAGAGCTTGGGAGACAGCAACAAAAGATTCACACAACCACCGAACCTTCCCAAGTTTGTCATAGGTTGGTTCCCTTCAATCAGTCATGACAAAGTCATTGTTCACCAAGTGCACACATCTCATGATGGCTTCAAACCTATCATGTGACATGGCTTCGGAAATGAGAGGGCAGTTATAGAACGCTCGGCAATCCCAATAACAATGACTGTGCGGGAATTCCTTTAGGCCCATCAAAATCAAGGTGCCTAACCAAGCTAGCAGCTCTTCAGCATCGATCGGCTGCCAACCGGAACGGTTGTTTGTAAGTTCCAGATCCTCCTTTGAGGGCAGCATGGCATATCTACATGCACAAACAGCACAAACAAAATGGTAAGATTTGAGCAGGAACAACAGCCAGTGAGAACACAACATCCACTGCACATTTGAGGAAGCCTTCTACTACTATAGCAATTGGTGGCAAAAATCAGCAGCCAGTGCAAGTAAAAAACAACCACATGACAAGTGCAGTACATGAATGACATACCTATTAGTCTCCTGCACGATGCGGTTCAAAGTTTTGGGAGGCCAGAAGCGTAGGAAGTACTCTCTTGGGCACAGGCCATTGGGCGAAGTAGGTCTGGGTGTAGGACCAAAGAAATTTTGTATGATTTGCTCTAGGAAACATGACAAATCCTACCATTGATCATCAGCAAAAATTCTATCAAAGGACCAACCGCTTAAATCTTCACTAGCGTCATACAATCCCAACTCACACAAGGGGTGTTTGTTGTGAGTGTCTGGGTCACTCTCTGATCCACTACCCATGTTGCTGTTGTCAGAGTGAAAGTCCTTGTACGTTGCTGTCCACTCAGGATCTTCATTGGAGACCTCGTCCAGTACCGGCAGGCATGCAGCTACTATGTTGTCATTCTCCTCAGCAAATAGGATTCATTGCGTGCACCAAATGATACTTGCAGTGCAACTACTGCCATTAGAAACTCAACTTGAATGAGTGCCAATGGCCCACCAGCATGGCCACAATCACCCACAAGCTGCTGCGGTTTGTGATACCCATGGCCACTCTCGGCCGATTTGGTGGCACCGGAATCTAAGAATCAGCTCACGATTTGAGCTGAGCTGCAAGTCATTGAGGCTTCTGTGAGATTCAAGATACAAGTTATGGAAGAGAACATTATAAATCTAGTGATCAAGATAGTGATGGAGACTGGGAGTGAATGCAAGTGCTGCTGTGATGATTGTTTGAGGTGGCGAGGGTTATATACTTGGTGAAGGCATGACATGCAAAGCTTGCCATCAAAATCAATAAGAGCGGGACACCGCTGGACCGCATGTGCCTCGCCCATCACCAAACATCCTAGGGTCAAATTCTAAATTCTCCAATTGCACCTTCACAAACTCTCTTTTTGGGAAAATGCTCTTATTTACAAATCCATGTTCAACAAGCAAATGCAAATTGTATGGAATTAGTGAATGTACAGAATGAGAACCTGGGACGAGCAAGTTGACGTTGTCCGTGGATGTACTGGGAGACTGAATAGGCCCTCTTGTGAAATTTGTTGTGGACAGTATCTGAACCTCTACGTGCACAGCAGCTTGGATTCCCGTCACAGTTGCCGGAGTTGGTCCAGCAGAAGAACACGGTAGTATGACAGCGGGAATGGGAATTCTTGTGCGAGTTCAAATTGGGCTCTTGTCTCCAAGTTCAATTCAAGGAGGGTTCCACCCTAAAGGGGCCATTGTAGAATCTCATCGCCGCGTCCCACGACTGCTCCCCCAATTGCCGCCTCCTTCATGACGTTGGACCCCTCCATGCTGGTCAATGTGCATAGGAATGGCCCCCCTTCTTATTTCAAGGTTGTCCAAGCGCCTCCTCACCACGCCTTGCCTTCTTTGCTTGCGGGGAATTTTGCCTTGGATCGCCTCCTCTAATTGCCTTTGATTGACGACACGATTCGGGGAGTCGGGGCACAACCGCGGCGGTTGAGGAGTCGCCCCCATGTGCAAAATGAATGAGCCCGATGGTTTGCCATTGATCGGGCTCGTCTCTTCCCAAGTGTAAGTGGGCCTTACTGGAGTCGTTGGGGGTGTGGCTAGGGAATCCTGGCTCCCGAACAAAGGATTCACCTCCATTGCAACCGCAAGATTTGCCCATACCGTAGATGTTGTGGGATGTTGGAGAGCATTGTCCTGCTCCACCACGGGAACATGGATCATTGGAGTCATGGGGTCGAATGTTGGCAAGGCACGCAGTTTGAATCCATCGAGGGGCGTTGCCACCTCCATTGCCGGAACTCTCCTTGCTTGGGCATGTCGAACCGCTGCTTGCTTCCTCGCGTTGAACCTTAGGCGCGCCTTTGTTGCTGTTGTGAGGCTCCGAGAAGAGCTTTTCTCATGTGAGTTTGTTGACGGAGCTCCCGAAGCCCTCGGGGTCGTCCGAAGTGTGTTGCACGTGTTGACAAAAGAGATATTGGAGCCACAGATGTTGAGCAACGCTAGGCTTCCTTTGAGTGCGCGGAGAGACTGGTATGCTGCACAACCAGTCAACATCCAAGAAAGCAAGAATGCGTGCCTTCTGCAAGCATGTTGCTCCACGCAAATTGGCCCAAGCGAACAGCACCACTGCCTCCTCTTGTAAGTGTGCAGGCGCCTTCGGGAGCAACATTTTGAAAACGGTGTATGAATGTCCAAATCTGGCATATCTACGCGCGCTACAGGGAAATTGACCTCCACTAAGGCAAATCATAAACCTTGCCGCCTGAACACCATTGCGGAGAACTCCACTGCTAGCGCTCATAGTTGCAGTCTATGTTGTGGCTGAAAATGAGAACCACCCTAAATCCCAAAACAAAATCTCAATGACCTAACCCGCGTACAAGCAAGCTACGCCTTCATCACAGACAAATCGCATCTTCTTGTATTGCCCTCAAAATCCTTGAATAAATCTGGTTGGAGCCCACCAAAAAGCCGTTGACAAATCCAAAGCTCCACCTTCCGCCAACAACAACGCTCTTCCACTAGCCATTGCAAACAAGTGTGGACACATCAGAACCCCATAACTCGCAGAAGGGCCGGTTTACCTCCAATACGTATTGTACAATAAATCATATGGTATTCTACGTATTCTACCCATTTTCAAGCACTGTACCAAATAATTTGGGTCGCCGAATGAAGTGGTGAACGCACCTTGGCAGCACAAACCTCTTCCATTCAGATTATGATCCTTGATTCCAACCCGAACCCACTCGAATACATGGAAAATTGCTAACTATGGCCATAGTGGGCTCCTTTGTCGTGCAAGGGTTAAGGTTGGTTAAATGGCCAAATGCCAATTCAAAACAAAACAATAATAATGCCCAAGCATTCACCATGAACTTTTTGTCACATTCCCTTCATAATAACTCCAAAAAACTAAAACTTCACCTCTTGCTATGATTGTCAAATTATTTCTTCAATGTATGTTTTTTTCAATGTAAAAATACTATTCAAGCAAATTTATTGTTTATTGTGTAGATTTTTTGTGAAAATATATATGTTTTTAATCATGGTAAGGATAGTGTTTCAAACAAAATGGATTAACAAAAATACACGTGTAACAAACAAAACATTTCCAAAAACCTTCATCCCATCAAAATTGGGCTAATCAAAAGTCCTAACCAAACAACCAACTGTCCTACACTCATATTGTCATCACAACCATTTTTTTGCTAGCACTCCCTTCATGGTTCCATACCTTACACTTGAATGTCTACCCAAGATGCCCATGGCTCAACACTTAAGACAAGTAGACAACCCTTCATTTACCATTCAAAAATTTCACCCTTCATAATGAATGATCCTATTCTTTAGCCCTTCATGTAAAAGACCCTTAACACCATACTAGGTAAATTGGGAAAACGGGGGGTCCCAATTTGTATGTCACTTGGATCTAGAGAAGTCACCTTAAACTAGATTTGAAGGTACCAGATTCAGTCTGAGCCACTAAGATTTTTTCCCTTGCAAATTCCTCCTCTCAAGTGACGACATGTATACCCAAAAAAAAGCTGGGCTTGATTTTAGGTGATCACCTAAAACCTTCAAAAGTCCCAAAAGTGCTCTTTTCCCAATTTCTCTAATATGGTGTTCCTTGCTTTTTTTTTTTTGTTCTTTCTACACATTCAAGCTTACTTTGCAACAGGGGTTTCAAAGATTTGAAGATTTCTTAACAAAAAATATATTTTCATTTGGTCCCTTTTTACAAGAGAAGAATCTTTGCTTCTCATTTTGGTTTCAAGGTAAGGTTGCTCTCTTGTCCTCTTCTCTCATTTTCTACTGCAAAAAAGCCCAATCTCAAGTGTTTTTTGCAAGAAGAAATTGCAATCTTCTCATCTATAATTCAAGACTTCCCACAAGTAAACAAAACCTTTTGTGCACATAATTAGGTGCAAAAAGGTGCAAACAAGGACCCTCTTGCGTGAGAGAGTGATGTTGGGGCCACACAAGAAAATAACCGGTTTGAAGCGCATGAAGAAGTAATTAACGCCATATTTGTTAATTTGGAAAGAAACGCCCATATTGGGAATAAACTAGGTTTGAGGTGATCAACTTAACCCCTAAAGGACCAAGTGGTTGTTCAACAGCCACTTGAAAACGCGGGTAGGGTCATATGAAGTTAATTTTTATTGGATGTTCTCAAAATTGTTACAGAAGGTGCAAATATGTATCTCCCAAGTAGAAATCTAATTTTTTCCCCAATTGGATGCTTGATTCAGAAGTTATGTTGCCCAAAAAAAATTGGGCAGTTCGAGCAGTTTGAGCATCTTTGGAGAATCTTCTGCTAAAACTTTCATTAAGTTTTGAAATTTGGCAAGTATGTAACTAAAAAAACATGGTGTACAATTGTCAAAATAATAAACAAATTGAGGACTCACATCACATTCTAAAGGGAGTCAAACTTTGTTAACTATGTTTGGGCAACTTCAAGAAAAAAAAATCCTCTAACTTCATGCCCTATTATCTTTCAATCTATAAATCTAAAGCTCTTGAAACTTTTTTTGACATATTCCAAATGTTTGTCTCCAACTTTTCACCTTTCAAATATAAATCTAAAGCTCTTGAAACTTTTTTTGATATATTCCAAATGTTTGTCTCCAACTTTTCACCTTTCAGATTTCAAATAAAAGACTTCCACATTGCACAAGAAATCATGAAAGAATGACTAATGTATTGCCAATTCACTAAACCTCCTTGCATTAGAGGGTGATTCAAAATAAGCTAGGCTCTATATTTGCATCTAAAAATTTCATGAGTGAACCTAACATCATATACTTGTGAATGGTCAAAAAGCTCAAATTTGTGTAGAGCAAAAATATTACTCTAGGAAGGGTCAAAGTCTACTGACCTTGTTTTGCAAGAATGAAAAAATGCTAATTTTCTCACTTCAAATGTTATAATCTTACAATCCACGTGGTCAAATGGACTGAAATTTTTTGCACACATTAACTTACCTATTTGAAACACTTTCATACGGTTGGAATTGTGAAAAAAAGGTTTTAATTTTAAATCTTGGGCAATGCACTAAAAGTTGGCAATTTCTGTGTTTTTTCTCAAAAAACACCCTTGGTCCTTTTGGGGTTAAACCAAGCTCTACATTTTAGCAACATTTTTTTGGGTACACATGCCCTCACTTGAGAGAAGGAGTTTGCAAGGGACAAAATCTCAGTGGCTTAGACCAAATATAATACCTTTTAATTTGGCGTTTAAACGATTTAAAGAGAAATGCTAGGTTTAAGGTGAAGTACAACTTGGGAATTTGGTTTTCCCAATTTAATGAATATGGTGTTAATTACTATTTTTGGAAATTGTGGGACAAACAATTTTCTAGATTTCATTTATTATTCTACTAAAAACAACTTCTCCATTATTCTAGGACAAAAGGTTGGAGACACCAGTTTGTGAACACTCAAAACCGACAGTATTGAATAGACCAAAATAATAGACGTAAAAATTCAAAGAATCTACCTTTATACAAAGAAGCAAATGCAGCCAACTATTGTTTTTCCAAAACACAGTTTCAAAACTCTGGTTTATTTTGGTGTGGCCTAGCCTTGAGGAAACCACAACAAAAATCCAATTCTTTTGTCTTGCTAAATGTACTAACTTCTAAAGGACCACTTGTCCCTACGGGTGACAAATGGGATTTTGGGCATGCACTTATGACTAAACTACTTTGTGTAATTTTTTGAAACTTTTATGGAAGATGGGGAATTCAAAAATCTATGTGGGCATTTAATTTTTTCCTCATTTCAACATTTATTGAAGAAGTTAAAAATGAATTTATGAAATTTTTTGTTCCGCAGGCAGCCCAAAAACTTTTTTAAAAATTGCATTTTTTTTAAATAAAATTTTGAGGTTAGATCTTTAAACTTACGTATATGTGGGAAGCTTTGAATCATTCAATTCCAATTGATGAGATAAAAGGTATGAGAAGTTCTAGTTTGCGTGTAGGCATAGCTTTGAGATTTTCCATACCTACCCACAAACTAAGACTTCTCATAACTTTCATCTCATTAATGGAATTGAATGATTCAAAACTTCCCACATATATGCAAGTCTAAAGAACTAACCTCAAATATTTATTTAAAAAAAATACAATTAATAAAGAAGTTTTTGGGTTGCCCGCCAAACAAAAATTCTCATAAATTCATTTTTAACTTCTTTAATAAATTTTGGAATGAGGAAAAAATTAGATGCCCACATAGATTTTTGAATTCCCCATCTTCCATAAAAGTTTCAAAAAATTACACAAAGTGGTTTAACTATAAGTACATGCCCAAAATCCCATTTGTCCTTGTAGGGACAAGTGGTCCTTTAGGGCTAAGCATTGAAACGCCTGATGTGAAAGGGGTGCTGCAAGCTTCGAAATAACGGCCTCCAATGCCTGATGCATCAGGGCCACTGGGCAGTGTTGCCCAATCAGTCAGTCGCACTGCTTGGCAGCCTTGTTATCATTCTATGAGGAATCTACATAGATTCTATAAAGGTTCTATCAACATTCTATAATTTGTGCGTAAAGGCAGGGGTTTGCCATCAATGGCATCATTGGCACCGTCAGTTGCCATTGCTCTAGCTCAGCTCGGTTTACTGCACATAAGTGCATCGTCGCAATTCTCCCGCAACCCCAAAAGTGACCAAAGATTCGACAAGCTACCTTGTGGGCCACTTCATGTACCAGCTCCGTCTATTTGGGAACACTTTCACCGCACACTTATGCTATTTTGTGACTTTTTCTTTCCAACACCAAGAAAGGAAACCAACATGAGCAAGCCCTCAACGGATTGGAGTTCTCTCGTGAGTTGTCACGTGAACGCAAAAAACCTAGAGAGTAGCGTGAACAGGAGCTTGTCGTGTTGCCTTAGAAATTGGAAAGGCTTTGGCATGGATGCGGTGGAGTTCAAAAATTCTCCCTTCCCTCAACAGTAGCAATTGCATCTCTTCTTGCATTTGCGATGGCGATGCTCTAAGTTGATGTGGGGCCAAGGTGGAAAAGCTATGATTTTTCTCCAGTCACAGAATTGTAAGAGTTATTTACCCCATTGATAGATTGAATTGGAGAATTGGGATAGTTACACCTTCTCCACCCATTTTCAATCTTCAAAGAATGGGGAGGTAGCAAGCCGTTTGCAATTGACAAGAGCCTCATTCTTTGAAGATTGAGAAGATTTTATTTTCTCCTCCGAAGGTGAAGAATTTGGTGAAGTATTTGGAGGCAAAGTTTTAAACATTGTTGTCCTCTCGTTTTCAACCTTGCATTTGTCCTTGCATTTGCCCTAACGTGTCTCTATCTGTTTTTAACAATCAATTCTCTTGCTTTTATGATCATTGTATCTGTTTATACCATTCTCCATTCTCCATTCATTGTTCTCCACTACCCACAAAAGAAGAGTCACACCTTCCTTGAGAACTTGCTCGCATTGACACTAGTAGAAAACTCTGTCCAAAACAACAAAAAAACAACAGTTTCTTATTGATTTGGGCACTTGCCCACGCTAATTGACTAGTTTAACAGAATTCTATAAAAAACTAAATACGTTTTGTTGATTTGGATACCATTATCTAAATCAACAGAAATTTTGGAATCCTTTAGGAATCTTTTGGGAACTTTTTGTGAATCTTTAAGAATCTTTAAGAATCTTTAAGAATCTTTTGGGAATCATTGAGAATCTTGTCAAGATTTTTAAGAATATTTAAGGTTCTTTTCAAGATTTTAGAATCTTTGAAAATCTTCTTGGAATCTTTAAAAATCTTGTAAGAATCTTTGAGAATCTTTGGAAATCTTTGGAAATCCTTTCAAGTTTTTTTGGAATCTTTGAGAATGTTTGAGGACAATTGAGAATCTTTGAGAATCTTTTATGAATCTTTTAGAATCTTTTCAAGTTTTTTTGGAATCTTTGAGAATGTTTGAAGACAATTGAGAATCTTTTAGAATCTTTGAGAATCTTCTTGGAATCATTGAAAATCTTCTTGGAATCTTTAAAAATCTTCTTAGAATCTTTAAAAATCTTCTTGGAATCTTTGAGAATCCTTGAGAATCTTTCAAGAATATTTGAGAATTCTTGAGAATCTTTGAGAATAGTTTGGAATATTTGAAAATCTTTGGAAATGTTATAGGAATTTTGAATTTTTTTGAGAATTTTTGAAAATCTTTAAAAATCTTCTTAGAATCTTTTTGGAAGCTTTGAGAAGCTCCGAGAATGTTTAAGAATCTTTGGGAATCTTTGGGAATCTTTGGAAATCTTTTGAAAATCTTTTTGAAAATTTTAAAAATCTTTGAGAATCTCTGAGAATTTTCAAGAACCTTTTTGGAATCTTTGAAAATCTTTTTAAAATCTTTATGAAATTTGTTACTTCAAAAAATATTTACAAAAATAGAATCTCTTAGATTGAATTAGAGTCCTTTTGAAATCTTTTTGAAATTCATCAAAATACTTTAGAATTTTTTTTAATACAAAAGCTATTACAATAGTTTAGGTTTGTTTTTGAAATCTTTGTAGAATCTTTTTGAACTTCATTAAAATGTTTTGAAGTTTTAAAAAATAAAAGAAGTTTTCAAAAAAAATCAAAATCTTTTAGAAGTTTGAGTGTACATTGACTAGTCTTATTTTCTTTAGTTTTCACAATTTGGTTAGATTTAAAATTAGCAACCGTTAAAGTCAAGTAAAAACATGACCATAATAACAAAAAAAAAATCAACAGTTTTTTGTTGATCTAGACACTTTTGGACACAACTTCACTAATTCAACAAAATTTTATGTAAAAAGTACAACATTTTTTTGTTTTAAACACTACAATTTCTTTACAAAACAATATAAAAAATGCCCCTCAAATCTTTGGAAAAATCATATATGTCCCTCAAGGATTAAAAGTACCTCTTTCCTTTTTGTATAAATATCAACAATGCTTCTAATATATTGGAAAAATATTAAAAATGCTCCTCAACTATTTTAAATTATTTATATCTTTGTGTTATATGATAACCAAGTGTATAGTTTAATGCAAATTCTCACAAGAAACCAAAGGTGATTTTTACATTTCAAATAACACAAGGATATATTTAACATTTCAAAATAGAAGAGCCTTTTTATTATTTTTCCAAATTAATAGGAGTATAATTGATATTCCTACAAAAAATAAGGAATATTTTTTATGGTTCAAATATTTTTGGCATAAACTTGATAATTTGAAAGACTTAAAGGGTATTTTTAGTAATTTTCCTTCCATTACTAACCAAATGAATCAAAAGAAAACAATCTTATAAAATATTTTTATAAGCTCTAAAAGATGGGAATTGATATGTGTACAACACCCTTTCAAGTACTATACCACACCATGGAGTAAACTTTAGATTTCTACCATCAAAAAGCTGAATTTCAAAATTTTGAATTCAAATTTGGACGTAGAGACCATGGTATTGTCTAGAACCATAAAAAAAATTGCAGTGCAATAACACCCAATGAAAAAATTTAGTTAGGGAGAAAAGTGTTAATTTTACTTTTGTTTGTAAAAAAAGATAAGCTTTTTCATTGGGTGTTGTTGAATTGCAACTTTTTTTATGGTCCTAGACAATATCATAGTCTCTAAGTCTAAATCTGAATTCAAAATTCTCAAACTCAAATTTTTGATGGTAAAAATCCAAAATTTACCTTGGGGGTGTGGTACAGTAGTTCAAAAGGTGTGGTTCACATATTAATGCCCTTAAAAAACATTCAAAACTATTCAAAAGTCTATAGAATTTTGATTTTATAATTGGAAGGTTTTAATTCCATAACATTTCACAATTTCATGTTATTTAAAGCTATCAAACTATGGAGGCTATTTTAACAGAATAAGGTTCTTTTTTCAAAAAAATTAACACAAAATAATAATTATTAATGAATCCAACCTTTGCCTGCAACAATCCCTTTGAGATTTGTGAATTCCAATAAAAATTTATAAACAAAATCAAAAGGATGGAAGTGAACAATATTTTTAAAATTTCTTAACACCTCTGATTTTAGCTCATAACTTTTGATAAAAATATTGAAATCCAAAAAATTTTGTTGGAGGTGAAAGTAAAATACATTTATCAACTTTTTTTAGTTCTAAGTTTTTTGAAAAAAAGTCCTTTAATGGACCAAAATTGCCTCCAAAGTCTACTGGCTTATTAAAAATGTGAACATTAAATGTACAAATAGAATCATGGTTCTATTGTGTACATGTGTGTGGGCATGTGCTCTAGTGGTTGTGAGTAATGTGAAAGATTTGTGGAGTGTGAGCTCAAAGGTGGGGGGATCAAACCCCACTGCCAACAGCCCTACCCGATAATGCGGGCAGTTGCTTGGAAGTGCAAGCATCTACCCAGAGGTTCAGGTAGCTGTCCGGAGATTTGGGCAGCTGCCTTGAAGTTCAGACAGCTGCCCAAATCTCTGGGTAGCTGCCTCGCCCTTAAAATAATTCCTTGTTTTATAATTAAAAAAATAATCTATGAAAAAAAAAAATTTTAAATTGAAAAAAAATAGAATTGAGCAACATAAAATACGTGAAAAGTAACAAAAAATCAACAAAATACATTAAATAATCAACAAAAAATCAACAAAAAATCAATAGAAAAGTACTTAAATCAACTTGACCAAATCCACAAAAAAAAATCAACAATTTTTGGTTGAAATTCTGTTGATTTTGTGCTGAATTTTCTACTAGGGTGACTCCTATTTCCCTCCACCACTTCTCATTCTTCACAAAAATTCAATTCTTAGAGAAGGTGTGATTAATCCTAATGTTGAGTTCACATTGGATTAAGAGATAGGACACAACTCAACAGTGCCAAAATTGGGGACAAATTATTACTAATACGCTTGTTTGTAGAAATTGCAAAGTTCTTTCACCCTAACTCCACTAACGTATGTGCAGTAAACCAAGCCCTACAGCTCTCTACTTTTAGCTAAAGTTAAGGTAGCTGCACCCATAAGCGTGGAAATAAGGATTTTGGAGTAGGTGAAACAATTGCCTAACTTTGAAAAAAGTACTGTAAGTTAGGAAATGGAAACCAAAAATATTGGCATCAATTTCAAGGTTCCAATTGCAAGCATTTGTTCACAAAGATTTTTCAAAGTCCAAAATCACTAAAATTATAAGAACCATGTGTAAGAGATGCTAATCACAATGCTTGTTGGTTCTTAAATAGTGAGATGGGTACTCAAAACCTCATGCTAATCACTCACAAGCATCACTTCATCACCAATAGCCATCACTCAGCTACCCGCAACCATTTGTTTTTTAATTAAGTAGTCCTACCACTGTCAGGTGATGGACATGGGGATGCAACGCTTATGGATGTTGCTACCTTATAGCACATCGTTTTGTGGGGCCAAGTAGGCCCAAGTTGGTTGTTTTGCGGGGTCAACGTGAAGTTCAGCTTTTTTTTACACACAAGGGTAAAAGATATGATTTGTTCCCAATATCTATAGGAGTTGGTTAGTTTTTATTCTTATTTGTCATTCTAAAGATAATACTAGAAGTGAAAGAGAATGAGTAATTTAAATCTAATTTTAAAGGTAATGCTAAAAATGAAAGAGAATAAGTAATTTGAATTTAATAGCATACCTTTTTGTAGTTCAGCATTGGACTTTGAAAAACATGTGTTTCAAAGTATGCTTTTAGTTTTTCATAATAATTAAACTTAGGATTTCATAACATTGAGTAGCTTGAAGAGACATTGCCTTTCCCTCTCTTAGGGTATCATCCACGAACTTCATCATGACAAAAAAAAAAACAAAAAGGTTTTTTTTTAAATTTTTTTTTGATATGGCTGGCTCCCACATCAATATGTGCACTAAATTAAACCTCTCTTTCATAAACTCTCTAACAAATTCAGCCAAGTGTCCTCGTAACTATTGACAGGTGTGGAATATTCCACACTTTTTCATTTGGCTAGATGAAACTCTTCAGTTGGAGGAAGGGCAAGCCTGATGAGTGCTATTGAATGTTATGTTTGCAAGTACAAATCAACTACATTTTATTTTACTCAAATAATTGTCAATGTTTAGGATGTTAATACTTATAAAAGGTATTTGGAGTTTCTAGCTTCATGTTATATCTATAAACATGGTGAGTGCAACCATACTAGTCATATAAATACAATTCAAAATTCAAAACCATATATTGCTATTCGAAATTTCTCTAACAAATTATTTCTCTAAGTTGTTCATAATGCATTTTCACAAAACATAAAACTGTTTGATGAATCAAGACACTTAGGGTGATTTCAATCCATGCACATCAAGTATATTTGATTCAGATCAACATATTATTCAAGAAAAGTCCAAAGCTATTTAGGAGATTTTTCATAAAGTATTGTTGAATCATCATAGAAGTAAACAGGACTAAAAAGCACAGAAATGTTAAACACTTTCAAATTTAAAAATTTATATGTGCAACAACTCAACAACATAACAATCTTGGTTATTGATATTCTTGCAAAGACTGCAAAAGACAAAGGGACGATTGGAGTTCGCTTATATAACGTTTTTCTGTTGCCAAATTTCATGAAAAAACTAGAAACGAGGTTTTCACTATGTCCGAAGTCCAAGTTGCTAAAGAAATTGATGCAGCAAAAACATATATCCAACTTGAAGGTGAAGCCCCACCAATTTTTTGAATTCTTTGAAGTCTATTCTTTAAATACTTGTATTTACCCTTTGCTACCCAACAAACTCGGGAACAAGCACTTGCAGCGTTGGAGCAAACTTGGGAACTGGAATTGAATTGGGAATGGTAGCAATATTTGAGAATTTTTTTGATTTCACCGACTCAAATCCAGCATTTTTTCTATTCAAGATATGCTTCTACACTTACAATTTTTAGTAACACATACCCAGTTTTTTTCCAACGGTTTCAATATGCAATCAGTTTTTCTCCATATTCCACCGGCTAAGAGCATCTCAATCCAGCTGCCCCTGCATTGGTACTCTCCCGATGAAGAACTGCAAACTTGGTCCACCCTGCAAGTGAGACGTGATCTTGAAGGGGACAGCGAAACCTAGCCCACACCCAATAATTTCAACATTTTTGAGGAGTCCTTTAAATTCCTTTAAATTCCTCTCAGAGCAATGATGACTACTTTGCAAGCCAAAAATAGAGATTGTGTAAGAAACACTTTTGACAAAAGTTTGACAAAAACAAAGTTTATAGTCTTGATACTTGTGTGCACATTGGGTCAGAGGAGCCAATGTGCCACCTGCGTCAAACAAGGCCACATAATGAAACCTAGCAATCGCCATTAACCAAGACTGATGCATGCAGATGCCCTAAAGGCATCTTTTTCCATGCGAGGGGATGACTGGTGGAGTTCAACAAGAATCAATAGGATGAGATTCCAAAAACACTAGAACTCCCAATTGACTGATTATTGGTGAGCTTCACCAGCCGCCCCCTCAAATGGAAGGAGGCCCTAACTTTGAACTAGCCACCAGTTTTTCCTGCACATTGAATGTTAGAGTTGGAAAGTACGACACAATGTGAACAGCCTCTCTCATTCTTAATAGTCACATGGGACAATTTGGTTATCATGCCGTAAGAGACACGCCAGTCAGCCCAGGGGTTGCCAAATTTATGCCTCGGAGCCAAGCCTAAGGCAGCTCCAGTCCACACCTGGACAGCAGCAGGACCGAAAGTGAACGAGAAAGGAAGAACATTGTAACAGAGGGAACCCTCACTGTCCTTGCGAAGCAAAGGAATGGGTGAGAGGTCGCCTTTAGGTTTAGGGATGAGCTGGAAACTAACTATTTCCAGAAATGGATACAAAAAATATAAAAAACTATTGCTTCCAGCTACCGGAAGAAATGAAAGCATTTCCTTTCAATTGCTGCAGCCATAGCTCACTCAAGTGTCCAGAGAATTGAAAAGCAGTACTTGAAGTCCTTTCAACTATGATATTCCATACGTGTCAGAAAATTTCTGGAACATACATCAAGTATAGCAAAATTGTTCACAAAATTTCAAATAATGCATCCTTTCAGGATGACATCTTGTGGGACCCCTATAAACATGCTGCAAATCAAACATGTAATGTAAAGATAACAGCCAAACATTTAATTGTTCACCTGAGTCACGTGACTCATGTGAAGGGGATGAAGAGTCACAAGGGAGCAAGCACTTCTTCAGCGGGTACAAAGACACTTTGGTTGCACTTCACAAGTGCACCAGGCTGCCTGATATGGCAGTATGACACCCGCTTCATATCGACGATGCGTTAAATCATAGGAAATCACGAAACAAAACTAAAGTACTCTTGGTAATGTACATACAGTTCTCTTCAGATCAGATCTTTTGGTGTATGTTCGAATTCCTTCATAGAGGACCTCAAGTTTTCAACTTTCATCACTAGAGAAACGGTATGCTTATAACCTAAGAGCAGCTGTAAATCAATGACCAGGAAATAAGCCAGACTCTTAATACGAGCAAAACGCAAACACATCAATAGCCTGGTTCGTTGGATAAATGCACGTGACTGAGTCCGTCATGATGCAATAGAAACTCACTATGTAATACTTATCTCAATTATTAGTCGTCTTCACCGCTACAGATATGAATCTCAGAATGAAGACAGTTGAGTCTGAGAACATAATAGTGACACGATCAAAGCGATCTCGTTGCCAGGATTCTTCTCATAAAAAAAAACTGTCTCCAATAGAAACATTTACGACATGCTTTTACCAAAGACCTACATGATCAACGAAACATGTTGCATCGTAGTTTAACATAGCTTCTCACCAATCTAAGAAAGCAGCTGATATCAACGCTATATTTGCTCTACGAAGAGAAACAGCCATCACCTTCAATGGAACAAGGTCTGGACGCAGTTCGCTTCGCCGTTACTCAAGAACAAGGACTGCAACTAACTGATTGAGAGCTAATCGGAAGTCCTAGTACAGAAACTTGGCAAACTAGTAGCACAAAACCTTGCAATCCACGAAGTAATAGAAGAGCTTAGACCGGACGCTTTAGGGCACATACAGAAACAAGAGTGAAGCAGCGGCACACCAGGAAAGCTCAAAAGCATCCGCGCCAGATTGATAACCGAAAAAAGATCATTTATGCCTCGGAAAGATGAGATGATTCTGAACGCAGAGCATGTAGAAGCAACATGAGCAATAAATGGATGCTGCAATTTATAGACAAGCAACGGAGCGATCGCCGAAGTCCGCAATATGCACAACGAGAACCCTAGGCCCCCACTTGCAGTTTTTGTTTGTACGTGTAGTAAGGTATGTATACCCAACTCCGACCATGTACTAATGGCGTCACTATGTATATACGGTGGTTGCTTTAAAACTCAAATCTAGGTAAGTCATAAAAAGCTTATATTTTATGAAAAGTTTTTTATACTGTACTTCGATTTTAGTTTTAAGTGACCACCATGTGTACATAGTGACGCCATTAGATATATGGTCGAAGTTGGGTATATCTACCTTTTATCAAGGTTGATGTGCGCGCGGAGCTTGAGCCAAGTTCAACCCTTAAACATCAATGCATATGGATGGAGAAAAGTTTTTTTTCATATGATTTTTTAGAAGTGATCATGGAGACATAGTGAGGTTTTTTTCTTTGCCTTCCATGATGAACCAAGTGCAATTATATTTTGAGGTAACTAAAATTGTGAGAAGAGTCACAAACATGGTGTTATTTCATGTGTTGCCCTTATTGCAATTTTTATGAAGGGGGTATGCACATTCAACTTTTACAATTTTTGAAAACAATGTTATAATATTTGGGCACTTGCTACACCACTATAGTGCTATTGTAGAGGGCTGCCATAATGACTAGCTCAACTTTTAGGCGTTAATAGCAAGCACATAACATTGGTGCAAAATAGGGAAATCATTTTGAGACAATGCTATTATATAAATATTGTTGAAACTCCTAACTAGTGTAAAGATAAGAAAAAACATATAGAAGCATCTTCATAGGGTTTTGGATTAGGAGGACAATAATCCAAGTGGATGACCTAGTTTTTGGGCCATAATTAGATCTGAAGGGGAAAAAAAATCCTCTCTAGCTATACTTAATATTTGAGAAGCAAATTTTTGATTGGTTTGGATTGTGGTTACCATCCCAATCCAAAGAATATAAAAGACAAAGAAACTTTTGAACACCCTAATCATAAGCATGTAAATAATTTTGTCCAATTTTTGGCATGTCAACTATCCATGAATATGAATTGTCACAATGATGCTTCTATGCATAAAATTAGTTTGTGATTAGAAAATTTAAATATAAAAACTACATTGAAACAATTTTAAATACATGCATAACTAATAAGCTAAAATTTGGAAGGAATGACTTACCTATTTACAAGTGTGTTGTTCTTAAAAAAGATGATGTTAAATTTTTTGGATTGCAAAGGAATCTACAAATCTAACCAATCAAAATACTGCTTCTCAAATGTTGTATATAGTTGAAGAGCATTTTTCCCTACAAATTTAGTTAAGCCCCAAAGACTAGGTTATCCACTTAGATTGCTGTGCTCCTACCCTGAACCTGATTAACCCCTAAAGGCCCAAGTATCCCCTTCAAGGACAAATGGACCTCGAGTTTGTACCTATGACTAAACCAATTTTTATAATATTTTTGAAATTTTTGTGGATGGTGGGGAATTCAAAGATGTATGTGCACATCCAAATTTTTCTTCATTCCGACTATTATTGAAGAAGTTATGCATGAACTTCTGAACAACAAGGGAGGGCAGGCAGTCCGGGCAACCCAAAAAACTTCTTTAGATATTGTATTTTTTTATTAAAAAAATCTGAAATTGGTTCTTTTGATTATTATATATGTGGAAAGCTTTGAATCATTTGATTTTGATTGATGAGTGAGAAGTTTTAGTTTGCGGGTAGGTATTGGATTCCCAAATCTCCATTTCTTTTGCCCCTTGTAAAAAATTTTGCTTTAATATTTTTCTACTTTTTTTTTTCCAAGTTGGAGTAGACTAAGATTCCTTGGTTTTCATTGTTTGGATCAAAGTAATTTAGATTTCTCAATTTTATATAAATCCTCCAATTTTGCCTAGTGTATATGCAAAATTCATGCCCTTACGGCACTGCAATATTTTACAAATTATGATCCAAACGTCCAATTCATTTGAAAATTCTCCCACACTTACCTAACTTGGTCTCCTACATGGAAAAATTAAACTTCAACTCTGCGTAGAGCAACTTTTTTGATATAGGAGAGATCAAAGGCTTTTGAAATTTTTGGGTAGTAGGGAAAAAAGCTTATTTTTGCACTTTAGATGTCAATATCTCACTACTCTACATCTAAATTGAACTGATTTTTTTTGGCAAGTACCTCCCATAGTCTAGAACATGATCCTATAGTTGAATTTCCAAAATAAACTTGTTTTCCTACTTTTCTACTCATTCCTCCAAAAGTGGCAGTTTTCAGTGATTTTTATAGAAAAAAGGGCTTGGGCCTTTAGGGTTAACATCCTTTCATGTGTGCATATACTTATTTTTATTCCAATTGAGAATTTTAATAACATCTATATCATAGTATTTTTTTGAAACAACATCTCATTTTTGCAACAAGGTTTGATGATGTATGTGTTGCTAGTAGAAGTTGGTTCAAGTAACGCATACCAACCTTGATATTCTACACAAATTGAGGATTTTGTTGATTCTACATGCAACTTAGATGCAACTAAGCCTAGTTCAAACACCTTGTGATTCAATTTTTTGCTTTAAAATTGTGTTTGATGATTGGATTGAGGTCCTAGGCCTAATTCTAATGGTTGCATCAACCCTACAATCACATTTTGAAACCACTTTTTTACAAAAATCCCACCAAATCCTAGATTTTTTAAAACACAAAAAGATAATATTGATAGTTGTTGCTGTTGCCAAAATGGGGAGGATAACCATACATTCTATATGCAAAATGAAAATAACTAAAGAAGAACTTACTTCAAGAAGATTATAAAAACAAAATATAATTCACAATCAATAACAATGTTAGGCCATGACTAATGTTTATTGAAATAACAAATAAAGAGAGATGTTTGAATGAACTTCCTTGTTTACAAGACATTGAAACATCAAACAAACATTCATTCAAGGAAAAAACCAACCTTTCAAATTCCTTACATCTTGTTTTGTGTAAATCTTGAATAATTTCCTAAGATCATGATTTATAGTAAACATCATATTTGTTAAATTGGGAAAAATAGTGCATTTTGGGACTTCTGAAGGTTTTTAAGTGATTCCCTAAAATCAAGCTTGCAGCATATTTTTGGTACACGTGCCCTCACCTGAGAGGAGGAATTTGTGAGGGAAAAAACCATAGTGGCTCCAATTGAATTTGATACCTTTGAATCTGGTTTAAGGTAACTTTTTGGGTTTAAGGTGGAGTACAAAATGGTACCTCTGTTTTTTCCAATTCAACGAATATAACGTATTGTACGTCTTTGACAAACCTCTTTATAATGCCTTTCACAATACATGTTATATGTAAATTGTTTTCAATAGAAATTGCTCTTCTGAAAAAAATTGTGTATGGTCTCTAAACAAACTCTTGATTCACATTAGGAGGCACCAAGACCACAAATTTAATTGGTTGATTCAAAAGTTATTATTAAAAAAAAATTCAAAATTTTGGATTATCAGGCACACTATCAAAAATGCCATCCTCTAAGTTATATATTGTATTTTGAAAATCTTTTAGATGTTAGAAGTTTCTATTTACGCAAATTTCCCTTGCAACCAAAGATGACAAGTCAATGCTAATGTATTACCCAATACTTCAATATTATCCTAAGACACCCACTATTGACCCCAAATATTACACTCCTTTCACTTCCTTTTAAAAATGTAGAAAAATATTATTTAAAGATAACAATTTCACTTATCAAAATATGGTCTTTTTTAGCTATCCAAAATGCACGTAACTATGGTTTTTTATTATATTATGATAATCCAAAAGTACTTACGTTCACATGAGCCAAGAAGGTGCAGAAATAATCTAAAACCTTTCACACTTCTCAAACGCCTTGTTATCTCATGATTCTCATCTGTATTAAGTTCAAAATGAGTTGTTCAAACATATTTGAATTTCAAAACCGAATTAAAAGTTTTCTAATGATACCAATGATCAAACAATGATGAAGATGACGACGTCAACCAAACATAAAAAGTGGCTTCTGCCAAATGATTGTGGGGAATCTTCTTTCACGTTAAAAATCCACAAAGCCTTGACGAATAGGTCTAAATTGACAAGCAAAAACGAAAGAGTTGGAACAAAAAAGAGTTTAACTTGCTAGAATTGAGGCAAAAGAACTGCACCCAATAAAACTAAGAAACTGAAATAAAGAAGACATCTGTAATCAAGTCCCTAACATTAATATAAAATTCTATGCAGTATACTGAATCTGAATGACAGTAATTCAAGCCACAAAATGGCATCACTCTTAAAGAATGAAACCAACTATGTACCTATAAGGAAAGGCATCATCAAAACTAAAAAATCCATTTCAGAGGTTTGCTCCTGAGCTCAGTTCTTGCCCCAATTGATTGTTTGCCATTTGATTCTTGCTCTTTAGACTGCTTCAAATTAATTGAAACACTAGTAGAAAATTTAGCACAAAATCAACAGCATTTCAACCAAAAACTGTTGATTTTTTCTGTTGATTTGGTCAAGTTGATTTGGGTACTTTTCAACAAGAGTATGTTGATTTTTTGTTGATTATTTGTTGATTATTTGCTGTTTTCTGTTAATTAACTATTGATTTTCTGTTGATTTTCACTTATTTTATTTTGTTTATACAAGTTTTTTAAATTTAAATGTTGGTTTTTTTCATAGAATTTTATATATTTTCAATAAAAAAATCAAATTTTTATTTTGCTGCGGGTCAAGCCGCTGGCCACAGCACCTAGTAGGGCTGCCGCAAGAAGGGCCAGTAATGGAGTATGAACCACCTGCCTCAGGGCTCCCACACCACAAGACTACCACAACACACACTAACACTAGCATTCATGCACCCTCACATGTGCACAATAGCAACACGATTCTATTTGTATAGTAAATGTTCATGTTTTTAGTAAGCCAGTAGACTTTGGAGGCTAATTTGGCCCATTAAAGGACTTTTTTTCAGAAAACTTAGAACTCAAAAAAGTTGGTAAATGTATTTTACTTTCACCTCTAACAAATTTTTTTGGATTTCAATATTTTTATCAAAAGTTATGAGCTAAAATTAGAGGTGTTAAGAAATTTTAAAAATATTGTTCACTTCCATCCTTTTGATTTTATTTATAAGTTTTTATTGGAATTCACAAATCTCAAAAGGATTGTTGCAGGCAAAGGTTGAATTCATTAATAATTATTATTTTGTGTTAATTTTTTTGTAAAAAGAACCTTATTCTGTTAAAATAGCCTCCATAGTTTGATAGCTTTAAATAACATGAAATTGTGAAATGTTATGGAATTAAAACCTTCCAATTATAAAATCAAAATTCTATAGACTTTTGAATAGTTTTGGATGTTTTTTAAGGGCATTAATATGTGAACCACATCCTTTGAACTACTGTACCACACTCCGGGGTAAATTTTGGATTTTTACCATCAAAAATTTGAGTTTGGGAATTTTGAATTCAGATTTAGACTTAGAGACTATGATATTGTCTAGTGTTACAAACTAGTTTGTAATGATGGTTACGTTGGTTAGAGGTTGGTTACCCTTCTTCTTTCCTTCTTAAACCAAGTGAGGAGGTTTGTTCCTCACTTGACATTTTGCTTAATACAATGGAATACTTTCAATATCACCTTTGTGTCTCTTAGTGTTTGTTTTTACATTAGGTTATGATCTCAAAATAAGAAAGGAATGTCGACTCTTGATCTTGTATTGTAACATAATATCAAGTCTTTGAGAGTCCACATTTGAATGAGGAGGCAACCGGATAGGGATGTATGTGGTTTTGACAAATGTGGGATGTTGCCTTTCAGGAAATTATTGTGAAGTAAATAGGCTCGAGAGTTCTTGCAAATTTTCTATGGTGGTAGGAGTAACAAACAATTTGTGCAATTTTCTTTTTCCAAAATTTTGGCATGTTCTACTCAACGTTTCAATGCGTTTTTGGGGTTGTTTGTTGGTTCTATCGAGGAGGTGATTTTAGGTTTTGATGCATTCACCGTGGTTGGTAGGTAGGATAACGGCCAATTAATTGGTAGTGATTAGGAAGAAAAGAAAAGTAGAAACATAAATGAAATAAGGTTAGGGTTAGGAAATACTTGCATCAAGTAAATCATGTTGCAAGTTTCAACAATGCTTGTCTACAATGGCAAGATTGTGGTTGGTGAAGAACGTTGGAGAAGTCATGTTGTGAAGTTAGGTTGAGCTACTATGGATTGTGAGCACGTAGCCGGAGATCCGCGAGGGCTTATAATGCCGGAAGGGGTGGGGTTGGAGTTGGCCTCATTTATACAACAACAAATTCAAAATGTGTTTCAAGCGACAATCCCCTACTTGGTGCAAGAACTTTCAGAGCGTGCGACATTGGGGCCAGGACTAGTAGCGTCATCCACATCCGGAGAAGAAGGGCAAGCACCAAAAAAAATGGAAGAGCCTCAAGGTGATGGATTTCATATCAAGGAATCAAAAGTAACAAAACTGGATAAGTTTTCCGAAAAGAAGGGTAACAAGGTGTACCGGTGGCTTGTACAATTGCGTTTGGTATTCCGAAGTAAGCCACGCACTTATAATTCTGTTGCCAATAAAGTCGCTTATGCTCTTAAAAAAAGATAAGGGCTGCACAAAATTGGGCGATGTCACTTTTGCATGCCCTTGATGAATGACGTGATTATGAGCTGTTGACGGACTATGATGTTTTTTGGAAATCCATTATTAGGGTTTACAGTGACTTGGATAGACAGAGTAACGCAGAAAACCGTTTAGGTCGGCTTAGGCAAACCGGTTCGGCGGCATCATATATTTTTACGTTTAATGAATATGCCGCTCAATTTGAATGGAATGAAGCTAGCTTGGTGGCTCAGTTTCGAGGGGGACTTAAAGATGAAATCTTGGATTCCAAAATCACTGCAGAGACCCAACCACAAAGACTTCAAGATTGGATGGCAATGGTGTCCCGGATTGATGAGAGGCTATGGGGCCGACGGTAAAATTGGCAAGTACAATCTGATTCTCAAAATGTTAAAGTTCTAACCGCTCCTTTCTGTGATCTAAGTGCGAGGTCTCAAGCAAATTTGGGCCCAGTGCCTATGGAGCTTGGCGTGATTCGAACCACACAAGCTTTGGCAAAAACGGCAGCGGAACGACTAGAATATCAATGCTAGGGGCGATGTTGGAGTTGCGGCAAACTAGGACATATCAAAGCTAAGTGCCCCACAAATTCCTCTATGCCACTTTCAATTTCAGCTACCATGAAGATGGAAGAAACAGCTTTGGGAAAAGATGAAGCTTGGGACTGAGTGGGAGAATTCAGTAGCAGGGCATTGTCTAAACGGCGGCGTCTACAATCTCGAAGCAAAGCACGAGCATAAAACGAGGGGATGATGAGCTTGATTATGAGCAAGGTTTGCAATGGAAGGAACCTCTAGTAATCCACAAAGATCAGAGAAATGTATTGACTCCATTGTCTCTACGGGCTACTTTGGATCCAGAGGCCCATGTAACATTGGATGCCACAATCAACTCTATGGCGGCCTCCACCCTAGTGGACTCAAGAGCCACAGGAATCTTCATGCAACCTAGATTTGCAGAGGAGTGTAATGCAATCCTAAAACTCAAGAGAGCACCAAGAGAAGTCCGGGTGATTGATGGCCGAATGATTAATTCCGGACTTATTACACACAAAGCGGTTGTTGAACTTGTAATTATGAATCATTGTGAAAAGTTGGTGGCGGATATTACCAATACAGAAAGATACCCATTTATTTTGGGCATCCCTTGGTTGATTCATCACGACCCAACTATTTGTTGGTTACAAAGGAATGTAATGTTCAACTCAGCGTATTGTGGAGCAAATTGTACAATGCCTAAAATAATGAGCCTCCATTCTAGAGTTGGGAATGATGCTTGGCGACGGTTAACGGATGGTGGGATTACCGCGAGTGCACTGCATTCACAGAACAAAGTTTACGAAGGAAGAATTGAAAAAGAAATTAGCAAAGGAAGAGGCGCCGCGAGCCTTACAGGCGCTGCGGGCTTGTCAGGGCTCGCAGACAGCCTGCGTGTCAACGCTGCGGGCCTATTGAGGCCTGTAGGCAGCTTGGGCGCTGGCGCTGCGGTTCTACCGGGACTGCCGAGACTTGCCGGGCAGGCCTAGGTAGTGAGCCCCGCCCTGCCACCCGACAACTCGATGCCGGCTGCAGGCTGCGGGCTGGCAGCTGAGGGCATTCTCGCCCCGGTACCCTCTCCGGCTTCCGACATAGGGGTACCGGGTACAGAGGCCGGTAAGGGGCTTAGGGGTACAGGGCCCGGTAAGTCAATGAAAGGTACTGGGCCCGTTACAAGAAATTTAATTGCCCCAATGCACTCCTTTGTGTCAGCGGCCGCTTTTCGTTTTTCGGCGAAGGATGCGAAGATTTATGCACTCAATATTTCCGAGGTGAGTCTTTTTAGTACAAAGAATTCTTCAATTCTAGAAGAATACCGCAACTTGAGTGGAGCTTTTAGTGAGCAGGCATCAAATGAGTTGCCAAAACACGGCGTGGCGGACATGAGGATTGAATTCAAGCAGGGCCAGGAGCCACGAAATATTGGTTTCCGACCTATGTCACCGGCGGAATTAGAAGAGCTTCGCAAATATTTAGAGGAAAATTTGGGGAAAGGATGGATTCAACAGTCCAAATCCCCGGTATCGGCACCAATTGTATTTGCTAAGAAAAAACATGGTTCCATCAGAGTTTGCGTGAATTATTGAAATTTGAATAAAGTCACAATCCGAAATTGCTACCCGTTATCCCTTATTCCAGAGTTCATAGACCGGTTGGTGGGAGCAAAGATTTTCACTAAGCTGGATATAAGATATGCGTACCACTGAGTGCGGATGGCATTGAGACATGAGTTCAAAACGGCATTCAAAACACGGTATGGATTGTTCAAGTATTTAGTGATGCCTTTTGGATTAATTAATGAGTTTGCTCAATTTCAATCTTACATGCAAGAGATTTTTGAAGATCTATTGGACATTTCCGTAGTAATATATTTGGACGATATCCTCATTTTTTCAAAAAATCTGGAAGAACATGTACAAGTCGTGCGGAAAGTTTTTCAACGATTGGAAAAACATGGACTTTATGCCAAGGAATCAAAGTGTCAGTTTCATTGTCAATCTGTTGAGTTTTTAGGAATGGTGGTGTCTGCTAAAGGGTTGGAAATATGTCAGGACAAGGTTCAAACTATTAAAGATTGGCCCACATCAAAACCTATGAAAGAAGTGCAAGCATTCCTTGGCTTTGCCAATTTTTATCGGCAATTTATATGTGATTATTCTAGAATTGCCGTTCCCCTTATCATGCTGACAGAAAAGGATAAAAAATTTGAATGGACCATAAAAGTGAACCGGGCTTTCATGGAACTTTGATCAAGATTTCTTCAAGCACCGGTATTGCTCCACCCTAATTTTGAACGACCTTTCATTGTAAAGGCAGACGCATCTGATGTGGTAACATGAGCTATTCTTTCGCAGCACGAAGATAATGGGCATCTCCACCCTTGTGCGTTTTGTAGTTCAAAAATGTCTCCAGCAGAACAAAACTATGATATCTATGATAAGTAGCTTTTAAGCATAATTTTGGCGTTTCAAGAGTGGCGAGTATATTTGGAAGGATCACCGCATCAAACCCGGGTATTCTCAAACTGCAAAAATTTGGAGTATTTTTTTACTACGAAACAGTTAAACCGACGCCAAGCTCGATGGTCTGAATTCCTATCTGCTTTTAACTTAGAAATTCACCACCGGGCGGAATCTCTAAATGGAAGGGCAGACACTCTTTCTAAACAAGTAGATGTCCTTGAGGGACAAAATAAAGAGAATCAACCCTTATTGCGATTGGCTGCGCTTGAGTCTCATGAACCGGTATGGGCGGATGTACAGATTATAGAACGACTCAAGACATCGTTGCAAGAGGATGCCACCCTACAACCACTATTGTCATTTTTCAAAAACAATTCCAAGCAACCTCCCCGTGATATACGCCAACAACTTCAAAGATACACATTGGACGATGGAATCCTTTGCTTTAAGGATTTGATATATGTACCAGACGATGAGGAACTCAAGCGGCAAATTTTGCGATCTCGACATGATGCACCAACCGCGGGACACCAATGGAAAGGTAAAACTTTGAATTTGATTAGCCAAATTTTTTATTGGCTCACATTACGCCACTATGTTCACCGGTACGTTGAGGGATGTGACTTGTGTCAACGGTCGAAATCAACTCACCATCCTAGATATGGACTAATGCAACCCATTCCGGCTAGTCATGCACCGTGGAAAAGAATTTCTACCAATTTCATAGTAAAATTATCAAATAGCAGTGGACATGACTCTATCATGGTGGTGGTCGATAAAAACACAAAACTATGCCACTTTATTCCTACAAAGGAAACAATTACCTCCAACAAAACCGCTTCATTATATCTACATAATATTTGGAAGCTTCATGGCATACCGGAGGAGGTAATTTTGGATTGTGCGCTAGTTTTTGTCCCTAAGTTCATGAGAAGACTTTGCAAACTCTTTAGGATTTGGCCATCTCCAACCACGGCTTTTCATCCTCAGGCAGACGGGCAAACCGAAAGGGTAAATCAAATGCTTGAGCAATTTCTTTGAACTTTCACTACAACTCGGCAAGATGATTGGGCCAATCTCCTTCCAATAACGGAACTTGCGTATAACAACGCAAGTCATTCTGCAACAGGGTTTTCTCCTTTCTATACCACTTATGGTTATCATCCGGCATTTTTGGTTTCTACACCAACTACATCTACAGTGCCTACGGCGGAAGACCGAGTGCAACACTTACAACAAGTCCACAAAGAATTTAAGGTCATGATAAAAATTGCAGGGGAAGACGCCAAACGCAACTATGATCGCGGAGTACAATTACAACCAACATTTCAAATAGGCGACAAGGTTCTTCTTCGGCACAATAATATAATAACAACGGAGTCGTCTCGGAAACTGGCCCCAAAGTTTTTGGGACCATTTACAGTAATTGCTAAACTCTCCAATGTTGTTTATTGCTTACAATTACCAAAAACATTGCAGATTCATGTTGTGTTCCATATCTCCTTGCTTGAAAGATATCGTCATGATTCCATTCCGGGACGATGCCAATTACCACCTCCACCAATTACCACTCTTGATAGAGATATTGAATGGAAAGTCCACGAAGTTTTTAATTCACAAATTTTTGGTTGAGGAAGAAGATTGCAATATCTAGTCTCTTGAGAGAACTACGGACCAGAAAAGAATTCTTGAGAACCGGCGGCGAATTTAGAGAATGCACCACTAGCGGTGGCAAAGTTTCATAAGAAACACCTTGGAGCGCCGGCACCAAACCGTAAGAAAACTCTACCTAAGAAAGAGGATAATGTTGCGAACTAGTTTGTAATGACGGTTCTGTTGGTTAGAGGTTGGTTACCTTTCCTCTTTCCTTCTTAAACCAAGTGAAGAGGTTTGTCACTTGACATTTTGCTTAATACAATGGAATACTTTCAGTATCACCTTTGTGTCTCTTAGTGTTTGTTTCTACGTTAGGTTATGATCTCAAAATAGGAAAGGAATGTCGACTCTTGATCTTATATCGTAACATCTAGAACCATAAAAAAAGTTGCAATTCAACAACACCCAATGAAAAAGCTTATCTTTTTTTACAAACAAAAGTAAAATTAACACTTTTCTCCCTAACTAAATTTTTTCATTGGGTGTTATTGCACTGCAATTTTTTTTATGGTTCTAGACAATACCATGGTCTCTACGTCCAAATTTGAATTCAAAATTTTGAAATTCAGCTTTTTGATGGTAGAAATCTAAAGTTTACCCCATGGTGTGGTATAGTACTTGAAAGGGTGTTGTACACATATCAATTCCCATCTTTTAGAGCTTATAAAAATATTTTATAAGATTGTTTTCTTTTGATTCATTTGGTTAGTAATGGAAGGAAAATTACTAAAAATACCCTTTAAGTCTTTCAAATTATCAAGTTTATGCCAAAAATATTTGAACCATAAAAAATATTCCTTATTTTTTGTAGGAATATCAATTATACTCCTATTAATTTGGAAAAATAATAAAAAGGCTCTTCTATTTTGAAATGTTAAATATATCCTTGTGTTATTTGAAATGTAAAAATCACCTTTGGTTTCTTGTGAGAATTTGCATTAAACTATACACTTGGTTATCATATAACACAAAGATATAAATAATTTAAAATAGTTGAGGAGCATTTTTAATATTTTTCCAATATATTAGAAGCATTGTTGATATTTATACAAAAAGGAAAGAGGTACTTTTAATCCTTGAGGGACATATATGATTTTTCCAAAGATTTGAGGGGCATTTTTTATATTGTTTTGTAAAGAAATTGTAGTGTTTAAAACAAAAAAATGTTGTACTTTTTACATAAAATTTTGTTGAATTAGTGAAGTTGTGTCCAAAAGTGTCTAGATCAACAAAAAACTGTTGATTTTTTTTTTGTTATTATGGTCATGTTTTTACTTGACTTTAACGGTTGCTAATTTTAAATCTAACCAAATTGTGAAAACTAAAGAAAATAAGACTAGTCAATGTACACTCAAACTTCTAAAAGATTTTGATTTTTTTTGAAAACTTCTTTTATTTTTTAAAACTTCAAAACATTTTAATGAAGTTCAAAAAGATTCTACAAAGATTTCAAAAACAAACCTAAACTATTGTAATAGCTTTTGTATTAAAAAAAATTCTAAAGTATTTTGATGAATTTCAAAAAGATTTCAAAAGGACTCTAATTCAATCTAAGAGATTCTATTTTTGTAAATATTTTTTGAAGTAACAAATTTCATAAAGATTTTAAAAAGATTTTCAAAGATTCCAAAAAGGTTCTTGAAAATTCTCAGAGATTCTCAAAGATTTTTAAAATTTTCAAAAAGATTTTCAAAAGATTTCCAAAGATTCCCAAAGATTCCCAAAGATTCTTAAACATTCTCGGAGCTTCTCAAAGCTTCCAAAAAGATTCTAAGAAGATTTTTAAAGATTTTCAAAAATTCTCAAAAAAATTCAAAATTCCTATAACATTTCCAAAGATTTTCAAATATTCCAAACTATTCTCAAAGATTCTCAAGAATTCTCAAATATTCTTGAAAGATTCTCAAGGATTCTCAAAGATTCCAAGAAGATTTTCAAAGATTCTAAAATCTTGAAAAGATCCTTAAATATTCTTAAAAATCTTGACAAGATTCTTAATGATTCCCAAAAGATTCCTAAAAGATTCCAAATTTTATGGTGATTTACATAATGGTGTCCAAATCAACAGAAGATATCTAGTTTTTTATAGAACTTTGTTAAATTACTCAATTAGCGTGAGCAAGTGCCCAAATCAATAAGAAACTGTTGATTTTCTATTATTTTGGACGGAGTTTTCTACTAGTGTAATGAAATGATTTGATTCTTGGATACTGAAGGTATTACCCGCAATCTGGGCAAAAGAGATCGCTTTTTCTGGAATTGACGACATGTGGAAGACTTTCGTGTCTTACAGACCTATTTGTCTAGCCTTGTGAGCTTGGATCCGCCTGCCAAGCACCAGAGATTCCCGCGGACAACATAAATAATCAACTTTCTACCCTCCAATTCTCTGAAAATCCAAGTTTTAATCCCTATGGGAATATTTATAACTCCATGTATTACATTTCTCAAAGAGTTCCTTTTACCACGGCTAAAATTTATAAACAAAGAAAGAGTTATCATGCCAATCCAAGATCCACATTACACAGGCAATTTACACTGTAATCGAACAATAAAAGAAAAGCATACGGATCACACCTGGTCTGCGTGTTTGGGGATGCACAATGCGAGGTGGTGGCGTTGGTTGAGGTTTTAAAAAGAGTGAAGGAAATCCTTTGCAATGTTGATCCAATCACCTACTCCAGCAGGCTCATTATGGTCTCCCACAGTTACATCAGACAAAGCTGAAGTAACGTGATCCAATTTTTCCAAATCTATCAAATCTTGATCAAGTCTCCCGAGGTCTTTTTCAAATACCACCCTTGGTTGATGGAGAGAATTCTCATCATCAGATCGAGATCAATGAGCTCTGGTGTCGAGCGAGGACCAAGACCACCCGACCCTACCAATCTGGAAGGTTTGTTCAGTGCCGTCCGGCTATGCACGCCCATCGTGTTGCTAGCAGAAGCAGATTCCAAAAGAAACTTGAGCCGTCGCCATCGCTCTTCTTCTAGAGGACACCCTGTCTCAAAATGAATCGTGCATCAATTGCGGTACTGACTGTAAATTAAACACCGCTACAAAGCAGAGGATTGCTGTCATCAATAAATGAAAAAGTTTCAACTTTGTTCGAGGGTTGACACAGTAAGTCAAATGGACTCGTACATGACGTTCATCCAATCAAAAAGAGATCATTCAATAGCAGAAAGATCTGTGCATTCTTATCACGCAGTAAGCCGTCCTTAACAGAAAGAACCATCACGTCCCATCATAACCCAAACTACCTAGGAATGGTGGGGAATCCAGCTCTTCAGTTACAGTCATCTTGCAGAGCAACATAATCTCAAACCGAACTGCATCTAATTACCACATACACCTCGCAGCTCAAAGTTCATGACAACGAAAGGAGTTCAATGAGACAAAACGAAAGCCTCAACATAAATTTACTTAAATGAACAGGGCTATAGAAACACCTATAGCCGGATGCTAAAAAGAATTGAAGCACAGTCAAAGCAGAGAAAACCACAGCGCCGGCCCATCTCTAGGCCGGCTGATAACCAAGCATCAAAATGTGCTTAATTGAGATGCTGGGCGTGATATGTGAAGACACAATGCTTAATGCCAGCCAATAATCAATTATACAAGGTAACCAACTAAAAGAGAAGGACTGCTACCTGGCTTGAGAAAGTCGCTAATGCTATCCTTTAAGGTTGCAGTCAAGGGTTCAGCTTGCATCAGATTGACAGTGATGTCGCAAGCTGCATTTTGCCACCACCCCAGTACTGCTTTTGAAGCCAGGCTGCCTAGAGCTAGAAGATCATGAAACCAATTTATGCTATTCCTTTTTGGATTGAAAATACCGAATAGCGCATGATGAAACAAGATTGGCATGTGCTTGCACACAGAAGGTAATAGCTGAAGCATTCGGGTTAACATTAACTGCAAGGTTACATAAAACTTTGCAAATGCTTTCAGAACTAACAATAGCAAGATGCTCCTTCACAAGCAAGCAATTTCCCTCTAAGTTCACATCAAGAAAGAGCACTAGCAATTCTGGTAGTCCCAAAAATGAGTTCTTCCTCTTCCTTAGTGCATTTCTAGTAAGGCTTCCAAAAAAACACCAAAATAAATGTAGAGCAGATTTCTAGTGACATTAGCACACCTCATGCTTGCCACCAATAAGGTTTATTCTTTCCACAATCGTCTTGCCCACCAGCGGCCACAGAATCATGGATACCGTCTCGCGAAGCCTGTGCAATCTTGTCGAACTTTCACTTCCTACAACCTCCAGAGCTCCTTGATCCAGGTTTTAAAATTTTAGCCCGAGGAAAAAGAGCTGGCTCAATGCTCGTTCACAAGTCTCAAGAGGCCAGTTGAGCAACTGACATGGAAGAAAGAGAGATTTGGTTACGATTTCATCTCCCATTCCCACATTCATGCTTTCAATATCACATCTAGACCCGCAACAAGACTAAGGATTTTGGACGTAAAAGATTGAACATTCCGATGTTCGACCTCGTTTACCCAGTTAACGTTGGCCTGAACATCCGAATATTGATAAGTATCAGACATGTGTCCAAAACTGATCAATGAATAGTTTCAAGTGAAGTACAGACAAAATTCGATCCAAGAATCCAGATACCAAAATGATTACATGTTGGGAAGGCCCAGCCATAAAGCCTCTCGCTTATAACGGACTCTTGGCCTTGATTTCCCAAGATGGGACGGCTGAGTAATTTCTTTGTGTCCAACTGTGAGCTTTATCGGTCGAACGGATCCAGTGCCTGATGTCAGTGAATCGAACTCCTCAAACTCAAGGCAATGCATTACTTTTTCCAGAAGAGGTACAACAGCCTCCATGTCCAGAGAATCCCTGCATGGATCACGGCAAGGATGGTGCAGAACTGTCATATTCACATATCTTCAAATGATACCTTCCACATCTTGCTGGCCATTTCAGGATGGAGATCCCAGGTCTTGTAACAAAATCATATTCAGTAGATGATATGAACATGCCTTTACATATGATGATTGTTATAATCAATTAACGTTACTACAAAAAACTATAAGAGACAACAACACAAAGACTATTCTATTTGAGTAACAATATAAAATCCCCTTTCACAACTAAAGATGGAGAGATGGAACATATTCAAGGTTGAAAATGCCTTTATAAAATTTAAAAAATTACGTAGATGAAGGATCTCGAGGATAGGACACCAACTTAGCGAAGTCCATCAAAATTCGACAGAAGAGGACAAAGAATATTTAAAAGCACTTATGAATAACATCAATACGTTGAGTAGAGGGGTTTAATGGCTCAAAAACCAAACATACTTGATAATATCGAGTGACTGAACAAGTTTAAAAGCCACTCGACGAACTTTCTGATCAGTATGGACGAGAAGTAAGTACACTCCCTGCCAAAACCCCAGGTACACAATTTAGATTTCACTATTAAGAAAACGAATACTAAGGACTTCAACAAGCTGTTATGTCACGTCAATTCATACGTTCCAATCCAGGAAGGACTTAGTCAGTTTTAAGTAGCCCAAGTACAGAAGTCTTCATGGGAAGGTTGGATTTAATGTTTAAAATAGTCCAAGTACTAGAAACCATCCAAGCTCCACGTGGAAGGCGGTACCGGATATTGTGAGCCCTTCTCCAAAACAAGGTCGCAGAGGTCACCTACATACTGTAGAAATGGTGCAAAGAGCTCGCTTACTTCCGCCTTCTCTTACAAGGATGGAAACATGAGTACCTGGAAGCAAAAAAATACTCAAGACGCCAAATTCAAACAATCAATGGAAGGAAAACGAAGGCACCAGAAAATTTGACAGAAAAAAATACACTGCATGCGTGCCAGTTCACTAGATCGTATGTTTCGTTGGATGCTCAAAGCAGTCACGAGAGCAACCAATTTTTCATCTCCAATGTGAATACACTTGCCACTCTATCAGCAATCTCTAGACTCACATGGTCAATATTGAGCTAGTCACTTCTACCAATTAGTTCATACAGATAGCCTGAGAACAGTGTCGGATTTAACACTACAAGGAACTCACAAAAAATCACAGATTCTAGTAAGAGGCTAAGTTAAACCGAAAGCAATGTCTAACAGGATCCCTTTCGGTAAATAAACTTATGGGCGGCTGGGAGCTGGTGCTGTCACCTTAGCAGACCCTAATCAACTTAGTTTGGTACAATGGAATATCAACCTGTTTAAATTGGACATACTACTATTGTCTTCAACGCCACAGACCTCTTGCATAAGATCGTTGCGGGTAGCATGCTGGAGGCACTGTAGTCGGTAGCCTGATGTATTGTGTTGAAGAATGCTTAGAAAAGTTAGAGCAGCCGGGTGAAGATGGATTGCGATCTGCAATCGATTAACAGTCGAGTCGTCCCTCTTCATATCCACTGAACTTTCGTAAACCAGGGCACCTCCAACTAGTCCCTTTCGCAATAGTCAATTGGGAAGTCTTGATTCTTAACCCACTACCTATACCTTGTTGTACTGTTAAAAAACTGAATTCTACTCACTACGTTTGGTTTCCTTGACAGGTTTCGATAAACTGTAAATAGCAAGACCTGCTATGAGAATGGCTGCACCTAGAAAAAATCCAGATGGTAGCGATGGAGGAACTCCTAAGTAAGGCCACGGAAGCGTGAAGGCCCAAATCGAGAGAGGAATGGACAGCGTTACACAAAGAGAAGAGACTATGGCTGAATAATGTTTCAGCAAACTAAGGGAGCAAACATTGAAAGCCATGTTCACTATAGCATAGAGCAACGGCACTGAAGGAGCACCTTCACAGCCACTGACTTGAGACCCGATGTTAACAAAACATACATAGCCCTCTTTGAGACTATGTGGAATCTGATGGAAAGGCACTCCTCTAGCGTTAAAGACCACGGGGAGAATCATCGACACAAAAAGTGTCTGAAAAACTGATCCAAACGTATTCACCACGAAGAGGTCTAGGTTACCCCCTTTCAAATTTTTGGCTCCATCTTGAAACACAAGCTCCTTCAGAATCGATGCAGCTGCGAAGAAGAACGTGGAGCCGATCATTACTAGAGGCCAGAAGTAGCCGGATTGCTGTAATGTACCAGCAACGACACCTCCCGATCCACTTGCAACCACCAGCACAACACCAGCAATCACCAGCAAGCAGCCTCCTATTTGACCAAATGAGTAGCGCTTCCTCAAAATTGTTGACGAAAGAAGAAGCTGCCAAACTATAAAGACCTGGCAAAACATTGAATTTGCTGTTAGTTGTCTAATATAAAAGCTGATGAGATCTCATTTCAATTGTTTCGTGCTCAACACTAAGAATTAAAGACACGTGACACAGCCTCAACAAAACGATCGCAAGCATGACTCCACAAATCAACTAAGAGTATTTTAAAAGTACCTGAGCCAAGACAGGGATTGTGGCGCCGGGAAGAACAGCTGCAGAGGCCATGCCCATGGCGATTCCCAACGCCTCCAGCGCACCGATCATTACAAATCTTTTCTTCGGTACTGCGAGCATGTCCTTGGTGACTATCCCTGCTCGGTACCGCATGAGTAGTATCGACGAATAAGCAACAACATATGTCAATGTGTTGAACTGTGCCAAGAATAAAGGATACCTACTTAATGGAACAAGCGCCATTTTATACATGATCTTGTTGGCGGCTGCCAATAGAACGGTGGCCACGGCCGCTAAAACGAAATGCACATCCTTCTGCAGGAAAGCCCTGCCTAAGAAATTGAAATCTGTGTGTGCTCCAGATGAAGGAGATGCACTGGCAGCAGCTGCCGCATTACACACTAGCTTTGATCTCGATGGTGCTCTTCTTGCCTTGAGGCTCAACAACTGACGACCTACAAGAACACGATCCTGGCCAAACTGACGTGATGAGAGCCTCGGAAGAGGCGTGGCTGATTCGACGTTGAGTTTGAAGCGATCGGAAGAAACTTGCGGGAGAATACAGAGTGTTAGCTCCGGCGCTGGCGGATTAAAATCGGAACCATAACGCGATCTCTGTGAAGGTGAACAAGTCGAGAGAGGAAGAAAGTCCCGAAATACTCTTCTGCGCGAAATCAATTGAAGAGAGTTTGCTGAATGCAGCGACGAGGCCATGGCTAAGAAAGTAAAAAAGCAAGGAAAGGGCAAGAAATTTAAAACAGAAGAAAGAGTTCCTCTGATAAAATTGTTGCCTCTCTTTTCTCCGTAGCTATGCAAGATCCCCTGCCGTCGTACGAGTTCTCAGTCACGTAGCGCTAAGTGCAACAAACTCGTCAGTTTGCTTATCATGCTCAAGGGCGCACTTCAGAGTGCACAACAACTAATGCATGCCTGTGGTTTGCCGAAAACTAAGTTACTGCTCCCGATCACTTGCCGGCTCCCGATCACCTGCCGATCGTCCAAGCTGAGGAACTTAAAAATCTACGACTTGCGACAAAACAAAAACAAAAAGCGTCGCTCTCCTGCTCGCCGGCTTGCCTCTCTGTATCCGGATTCTAAATTACGTCCTAAAACTTCAGACATCAGCAAGATTCCACAACCAAAACAAGGCTGATTACTAAAATATCAACTTCGCATCTCTTTTCACCACGAAACCGATCCGTCGCTTCTGATGCTCCTCACTAAGCTTACTCCGTGCGGTTTCCGCATCACAACGCCGGCATTCGCTTTCTTGAACGAAAAACAAGTCTCCTCTGACGGTTCTTCGCATAAAATCATTAGGAAGGCTGATCGGCAGCTTCGCACGCACATCCGCCGCACGTTACCACACTTCCACAGAGCGACTAATTTAAAAAGCAAACACAAGAAGAGAATCTTTGCCTTACAACAAAACCAAAAAAGTAAAAAAATAAGTAAAAACGAGAAAGACGAGAAAAACGAGAAACACGAGAAAAACAAATGAAAAAGGAGGAAAATAAAACAGAAATTGCTCTTGCAAAAACTAACTTATCAACAAAGCAGAGGAGCCTCGGCGGGACATGCCATTGAAACAATATATTTAGTAAAGTTCAGTGTTGATGCGATCCCTTAGGTTCATGAAAACTGCCAGATACATCCTCCCCTCGTCGGTCCCCCTCCGCGCACCCCTGATTTGTTCACTACTCTGTAACTTACTTCTAAACCAATCCATAAAAGGTTCTCTTTCCTGTCGAATCTTTGCCCCTTCCAATGTTTTCAGCGTAGGCATCTTTGCGCTCGTCACGCTGGCTGCGGCATCAGTACGATTCTTCACTCTTCTGATCCTGCAGCAGCAGACCTCCATCGCCAAGCATTCGATTGCATACTCATTGATGCCTTGTTATTGTGAAACACGCGCAAGGTTTATTAGGGTCGTGGTTGCCTGGTCACCGTGGAACTCGGAAGACCGTGCAGGCTTGCATTTAAAGATTTGCAATTGTTTTGTAAACATGGCTTGAACCAAATCCTTTGCATTTTTGGTTGCCCTTAACCCTTTAAAGACCACACACATTTTCCCAAAATCCACTAGAAACCGGGGTAATAAAATTAGATGTGCATTGGAAACAAATATGGACCCAATTTGAGTACTCCAACCATAGAAATATGAAGGACGTCTTATTTGTTGTAATATATCAAAATTTTAGTTAGATCTACCATTGGAGGTGAAACATTATAATGATTGCGTGAGCCGTATATGGAAAATCTCTAGTTTTTCATGCTTGTGTGGTTTTGAATGTTAATGCTTCATGCAAGCTTTGATTGAGAAAAGTTTTACATTTCTAGAAAGGAGGGTTTCCCACCTTTCCAACAAGACTAGTTTCACTCAAAATAGACAAAAACAGCAATCACAAGGTGTAGCTAAGCGGACAAAAAGGGTCAAAAATCCATTTTCTTTGCTACCCTAAAATGGTTCTACAAGAAATTTGATAATTGTTATGGAAAATCCGATTGGTGAAAGCAATCAAGAATTGACCTTAAATATAGGATGAATTTTCTTTAAATAAATTGATAGCATCATTCCAATGGATTCTCAAATAGTACAATTGTACTACTACCGTATAGAGAAACAATACAAGTGTATTCCTTGAACAATTTGAATTTTTTAAAGATTGCACAATTGAAACATGGCATTCTTCTTGGATGTTGATGTATTTTGTTGTTGCTTTTATCCATCTTTGACCAAATAGGGATACATATATTGAGGTCATGATGTATAAACACCATTATTTATCAACTCCCATATCCGATTCTATAGTTGTTTTTTGGGTTGGATGCAAAATTCTTGTGATCATAAGCGTTCTTCAAGATCATCTTCCAAATTGTTGAATGATTTTATTGTATAAGCCAAAAACTACTCTCCCAAACCAAAATATGGTTTGGTGGTCTCTAAAGGGTTAAGGTAGGTGCACCTTAACCCCTAAAGGACGAGGCAGCCCTTTGCGACCAGTACAATACAATGTATTTTTCTTGTATTTGGAGTGCATCCACACTTTTATTACATTTGAGATCAACAAAGAACTTAGAGAATAGATCCATGCGGTTATAGTGAGCTATTTAACATCCCAAATTATAACCTTTTGTTGGTAGCAAATGCCCATCATATGGCAGTGTATATATGATGCCCTCTTGTCATTTAAGGGTTAATCAAACACAATTTGTTTATGGACCCCTATAAATAATGCTTAACTAAGCACAACAGACTCCCAAATTAGACATGAAGGTTAACTCAACTTGTCAGCATAATTGAGCATAGGAATATAAATTGTGTAGGTGGCAATGTAGGATTGCATGTTACATGGACTTTATGTGGTTTTTTTTCATTTCAATACAACCATTTCAATGAGGGTCTAGTGTCTATAATAGGTGAGTCTAGGGAGTTACCTTCAACAATTTGTAGTTTATTCATACAATCTCAGAAAATTCCAAAAAAAAATTTTCTGCACTCTTTGCTGATTTCCTAACCCTTCTACAATTTCAAAATATCAATGCACACTCCTAGTGAATTGATTTAATAAAAGTGTCACATTTAGGTGCTTCTATCTTACAAGATAGTGTGCTCAAATTGCAACCCTCTCATGTAAAAGTATCCTTATTGGTAGTTCAAGATTGGATATGAAGTGGTTTTTGAATGGATATCTTTGGTTATAGAAGAAAAAGTACATTTTGTTGCAAAAGTCAATCAGGTTCCTCAATTTTTACCTCATCTCTTTACAAGTTGAAGGGGAATGATTTATAGGAGGCCTACGGGTCACAAATAGGTGCTACTTACAGAAAATTTAAAAGTTCATTAGCAACTCAATTATGCTTCAAAAAATATGAAAAAATGTGTGTAACATTTTCATGTGTTTTTCTTTACCTAAAGATAGACAAAAATATTTTTATCTTGGAAAGCCCATGAAAAAGTCAACTAGTCCTTAAAATGACAGTTTAAGAGCATACTACTTTACTAGTGAAAGTAACAATGAAAATTGTAAACTAGTGTCATTGTGAATGTAATCATTGTAATGACAAAAATTGCAAAGTGGTGTCACAATATGCATCGTCACTCTTGTTAGCAAAAAGGACATGCAACAAAATTTCTTCAAGCAATGCTTACACATGCTAAAGGCTTCATGTATGGGCAATCTCACATTTGCACTAGTTACTTGGACTTTGCCCTTGTCCCTAATGGCTTAACTAGAGAATGCCCTTGCATGAGGCTATTACTTTACTCTTATGAGATTTTTTTTGTTGTGACACTAGCCATTGTGTAGCCAAGGGGCATCCTATTCCTTGATATTGCACTTAGCCTAATGCATGTTGAGTTTAAATTCTTTTTTTTTATAAATAAATATGATTTTTGAATTATATTTGAAGATTTTGCAATTTTGGATACCTCATTTTCATTCTATGTTTATGTTGTCTTTGTGACCCACAATTTTCACAAAGTTTTTACATTAAATTGACATTTCTGTATTTTCAATTATATGATAGCCAAGTGCAAGATTGTAAACCTGAAATGATAAAACATCAATTCTAGTGTTAGGTTGTAACCTACTTATAATGAACACAATACATGGTTATAAAATTGTACTATGAATTTTGTATAAAGAGACACATGTCTCCACTTAAGCAAAAACACTTCTTTGTTATAAGTTGGATTTGCTTTGTTGCCCACCTTTTGCAACTTGCTTTACTAACTTTGACCAATAAAAAGTCTCTAGGTGTGTAAAAGCAAAAAGCTTGCATCATGCCATTACTCTATCGATCGATCGATCGATTGATCCATCTATCTATCGATCCATCTATCTATCGATCCATCTATCTATCTATCCATCTATCTATCTATCCATCTATCTATCTATCCATCTATCTATCTATCCATCTATCTATCTATCCATCTATCTATCTATCCATCTATCTATCTATCCATCTATCTATCTATCCATCTATCTATCCATCCATCTATCTATCCATCCATCTATCTATCCATCCATCTATCTATCCATCCATCTATCTATCCATCCATCTATCTATCCATCCATCTATCTATCCATCCATCCATCTATCCATCCATCCATCTATCCATCCATCCATCTATCCATCCATCCATCTATCCATCCATCCATCTATCCATCCATCCATCTATCTATCGATCTATCTATCCATCGATCTATCTATCCATCTATCTATCTATCCATCTATCTATCTATCCATCTATCCATCCATCTATCCATCCATCGATCGATCGATCCATCCATCGATCGATCCATCCATCTATCCATCCATCGATCGATCCATCCATCCATCGATCGATCGATCCATCCATCCATCCATCGATCGATCGATCCATCTATCCATCCATCGATCCATCCATCCATCCATCCATCCATCGATCCATCGATCGATCGATCCATCCATCCATCGATCCATCGATCGATCGATCCATCGATCGATCCATCCATCGATCGATCCATCCATCCATCGATCCATCCATCCATCGATCCATCCATCGATCGATCGATCCATCCATCGATCGATCGATCCATCCATCGATCCATCCATCGATCGATCCATCCATCGATCGATCCATCCATCGATCGATCCATCGATTGATCCATCCATCGATCGATCCATCCATCGATCGATCCATCCATCGATCGATCCATCCATCCATCGATCCATCCATCGATCCATCCATCCATCCATCCATCCATCCATTCATCGATCCATCCATCGATCGATCCATCGATCGATCCATCGATCGATCCATCGATCGATCCATCTATCTATCCATCTATCTATCCATCTATCTATCCATCTATCTATCCATCTATCTATCCATCTATCTATCCATCTATCTATCCATCTATCTATCCATCTATCTATCCATCTATCTATCCATCTATCTATCCATCTATCTATCCATCTATCTATCCATCTATCTATCCATCTATCTATCCATCTATCTATCCATCTATCTATCCATCTATCTATCTATCTATCTATCTAATGCCATAATCAAAATTGAAATTGAAAGAGAGGTCATCTTAAATTGCTCCATTTTATTAGTATTCCACAAAACAAAATGCACATATATTTCCTTGTCAACATATTATTATTTTCTACTATATTCTATTAGGGGGTTTCAAATATGCCGTTCAACACCAAAATTGTTCACGTGAATAAGATTCATGAAAAACGTGGGCAAGTCATTCCGTGAACAAACCATGACAACCTCCCGGAGGTTGTCATAGCGTATTCACTAGTGAACAAAAACTCATTCATAACCATTTGTTCATTGTTTTTTTGAGAAATATGGAACCCCCTATTACATAGATGGCAAAACTATGTAAAACAAAACTCAATATTTTAACCTTTGCACTTTATGATTTTATTATTTAAAACAATCCTATTCTCTTTTAGTCCTAAATAGACGTTTTGGAATATTTTGCATAATGTATAAAAGTCATTGCCATCATTCATTTAGGACACATTATTATCACATTGTTCTATTCCATGCTTATCATAGGTTTTCAAAGTACAAGCAAGTGAATTATGTTTGTTGTTTCAAAAGCTATGGCAGCCATGGCTTAGATTCTAGAACTATTTACTCTTTACAATGGTTTCAAGTGCCAGAAGGCTTATTTGGACTTGGATGGAAGTACGTGGGCCTTGCATTTTATTGTGTATATATTCTCTTTAGAGGTGTCATTTAGCTGATTGCACGCGCAAGGTAATAAATATTTTTACAAATTGTACTAGAGTTAGAGTTAGACTCTTTTATAATTGAACTGATGATTTTAAAAAAATATAAAAAACGAATCTCGGATTTTTTAGCATAAAATTAAGTGTGAAAGCAGAAAGTCATTATGAGAAACAACACAATGAGGGATATTTTTTCCATAACAAGATATTTAAATATTGAGGAAATTACAAATAGGGGCATAAAACGTAAAATATTACAAATAGGGGTGCAGTTTCAAAATAATCACAAATAGGGGCATGATTTCAAAAAAAATTTAAATTTTTGTAAATTTTTTTTGGTTTGGACATTGGTTGACTTAGACACATCACATCATATGTTAGCTAACTTCCAATTTTTTTAAAAGTTTTCAAAATTTGTCATTTCTTGTACTAAAATTTCTTCATTTAGGCTTGATTTGGAGAGACCTTTAAGCTTTTTGGAAGTTAACTAACATTTAATGTAATGTGTCTAAGTCAACCAATGTCCAAACCAAAAAAGAATTACATTTTTTTTTGAAATCATGTCCCTATTTGTAATTATTTTGAAACTGCACCCCTATTTGTAATATTTTTTGTTTTCAGGCCACTATTTGTAATTTCCCCTTAAATACTTCTAGACGTAGCTAAAATATTTGAATCATGTTTAACCATGCTAAACAATTAGTGTCTAAAAAGGACACCATAACTTCAATGGAGATGAATTTTGGTACAAATGGGATATTTGTTGGACAATAGAAGGCAAGTTAATTTATAATACACCTAGGTTGCTTTCACACAAATATATCCTTTCTAGACCTCAATTAAAACTTTGAGCATGATTGAACAAGATTTAGCAATTGTGTACCTTGCAACTTGAAAGTACATGCTCAATATAGAAATATTAAATATCTCCACTTTCATGCCCCATGTTGTTTTTGTTAACAAGATTTGAGTTTCCCATTTTCAAAATTTGTATTGCTAAAATTGGTCAAAAACATGAGACGTAATTATGGTCTTCGTGTCCAAAGCTTGAATTTGCAAAAATGAGTTCCATTGAGTTTACAATCTTGCTTAATTTTCTTCTATCATATTCACAAAAAATGTGAATGTTATTTATTTTTAGCCAATAAGATTCAATTGTGCAAATAGTAGATTTTGATTTTTCCCGTGTAATTATTTTGTTGTTTATGTCTATGAATAAATCAATAACAAACACGCTTTTTCATAAATTATCAATTATTTTATATAGTTCATGAGTGTGTGGCTATAAATTTTTGAACTTGCAATATAACTTTATTTACAATGTTTTCATACACTATGCTCTACTAGAAACTTGATACACATAAACTAAAATACAAAATTTGACCAAAATGAAAACATACTCTGTACTTGGAGTACTATATCCACATGTTGCAACAATTTAGATACACTCCAAACATAACGTATGTGTTGTGTGTTTTTTTTGGAGGTAGCAATTTTTTATTGCTCACAACATTGACAAACACAAGCGGTAAGACAAGCAATCCTATATATTTGGAGCAATTTGCATGAGCACCATTTTTATTCCTTTGTTTAAAAACTATTGTTTGTGGTCTTTCTTTAGGCTATTCATGATTACATTTATATATATATATATATATATATATATATATATATATATATATATATATATATATATATGTATATGTATATACTAGTGGACTCGTGCACCCATCGTTCCAGCGGAAGGCTATCGTGCAGAAAGTTTAAGTAGTTCACCTCCTTCTCTCGCAACCACCCCCTATCCCCGTGTATACCCCATACCCAAGGCCAACCATAACTGCCATTTAATCTTCTTGGAGCATAGACACCTAACTACCCAACTAATAGAAATAAGATATTCATGATATATGACAATTGCCTAAGTGATTCATGGCCAAGTATGACATTTTTATCATATACATTCAATCCACTCTTACATTTTCATACATATATTGATATTCCTTAACCCCATCAATGGTCAAGAAATTAGAATTTTATCTCTTTTTAGTGTATTTGGTGATACCTGAGGGGTGCTAAAGTGTGAGCGGGGAGTAGTGAGCGTTGAGCGGTGAGCAATGAGCAATGAAAATTTAAATTCATGCATTTTTAGAAATTTTGAGATATTTTTTTATAAAATTGAGAGTATGGAAAGGGTGTTATGCATAGTCATGATTGGCTAAATCCACAAGGTTTCCAACATTCATCCTTTGACATGGATGAATGAAAATACATTTGGATGGATGAAAAAGAGAAAGTATGAATGGAGATGAATGTAATGGATGAATTTGGGTGTACATATTGGATGAAAATGCTTAGGGTTTAGGGCACTAGAAGCAAAATTGCATTGGAAATGTGTTATCGCAATGAATGGGAGTGTAAACCAGGAGAGGTTAGAATGCATCAAAGAATAAGAAAGAAAGTGCTCACTTTCAAAGTGTGACTCCACATTTCCATTGAAGGCAAGTTCAATGGTTTCCATTCAACTTTCTCAATTTCTAATTGTGTTTGATTGTAGAATTTCTATTCATATTTGATTCCACAATTTTCATTAAAGCCTGATTTCATAATTTCCATTCAACTTTCTCTATTTGAATTTTGGTTCGACTCCACAATTTCTATTCATATTTGATTCCATGGTTTACATTAATGATTGATTACATAATTCCCAATCAACTTTCTCAATTTCTATTTTTAATTAACTCCACAATTCCCATTAATGGTTGATGCTATTTCCATTAAACTAGGTAAATTTCAATTTCCATTTGTGTATTACTCCACAATTTTCATTAAAAATTGATTTCATAATTTCCATTCAACTTTCTCAATTTCCATTTGCTCTTGACTCCACAACATCCATTTAAGGCTGATTTCAAAAGTTTCATTCAACTTTCTCAATTTCCATTTGTGTTCAACTACACAAATTCTATTCAAATTGGATTCCACAAGTTCCATTAAAGATTGAATCTCATTAGAGGAAAATGAGCTCAAGAGAAGGCCCCTATGGAAAGTGGTTGGAGGGGTCAAAAACATTTCAATGTTATGTCCTTTTTCAAATAAAAGGAGATTAATACCCTATACCCACTTACAAGTACTTCATGAGAGTAATTGTTTTTTACAATATCATATGTTTTTTATTTGATGAGTGTCCTTGTTTGATTGGGAATTCTAATCCTAGTTTATTCTTGTGTTCCACTAAAGGTCCTTGCATTTGTCATTGTCATGTTATAATATTGTTTTCCATCATCAATCCTTTTGTTATGTACCATGGTACATTTGAGTGCTTCACACAAGGTAAAGACACTTGTGTAGGTACCTTACCTATGCTTCTCCTACCTCAATAAATAAAGTGGTTTGTCAAGGTATATGGGCCATCTCTTGAGCTCATTTTTCTTCTAATGATAATTCTCATTCAACTTTCTCAATTCCCATTTGGGTTTGACTCCACAATTTCTATTCATATTTGATTCCACAATTTACATTAATATTTGATTACATGATTCTCATTGAACTTTCTCAATTTCCAATTTTCATTGACTTCACAATTTCCATTAATGGTTGGTGTTTTTTCCATTAAACTAGGTAAATTTCAATTTCCATTAGTGTATGACCACAATTTCCATTAGTGTATGACCACAATTTCCATTAGTGTATGACCACAATTTCCATTAACCGTTATTTGCTTAATTTCCGTTAAACTTTGTGACTTAAATTCTTATAAGTGTTTGACTCCGGATTAACGCTTGACCTCATTATTCAAATTAAATTATATAATGTGACTAGTAAAACTGTAAGAAAGTTAGTACACTATAATCAAGTCTTCTGATATAAATTGGAAAATGCTTGAGTATTTGAAAAATGTTACTGGAAATTCGTATAGAATAATTTCACAACTGAATCAAATCTTTACAATGTGTTATAACTACATCAAATGAAAATAACACATTCTTGGAGAAGTTTGTCTTATAATTAAGAATGAATATACAATGATTGAAATGAGAATGACCCATTGCAACCAAAGGGTTGGTTGTTCTGGATCCGAGGCCAAAAATGCAAGTACAAAAAACCAGTAGATTTCAACATGGAACACTTACCTCGGATTCTGAGGAGAGGTACAAGGGGGGCCTTAAAACATTACAGCTTGCTTTTGAATTTACACTTATCATGGCAATGAAGTAGATTAAAAAGTTACTTGAAAAATGAGAGTGCAAAAATTAAAATTGCAATGTCATATTGAGTATGCCCAAAATGTTTGTTGTTAAACATAACAATTTAATGTGTATTACATATCACTCTCAACAAATTATAATATCAGTTAACAACAGATCATGAAGCAAGACAAAACAAATCACTACAAGGAAACCATGGCCGAATCTACAAAAAGTTGATAAAAGTTGTGACCTAATCTACAATATATTGTAGATTAGGTCATAATCTTATTAAACTTTTTGTGGATTTGACCATGATTTCCTTGTAATGAATACTTGGTGAACCATAATGATTATAACATGAATGGGTATTGCAGGTTGGTGACCATAATAAATTTGAACTAGACATTCTTGGAGCTTGTATTTGAAATTTGACTAAAAAGCCCATGTATAGAATAATCAACATTCCTGAAACACCATATTACTTTTGACAACTTGAAGTTTTTTGGTAGTCATTAACCTTAACCATCAAAGGGGTATAGGGATAAAATTTGTTGCTAACCGCATTATGCTCCTATGAAGTTCATAAGTTTTGCAACAACCAACTATACAAACATCATTGTGATGATTAATAGCCCAGATGACAAATATTCAATGACTGTTTTGGAATTTCCATCAATGTTGTCCCAAAATGACAAGCCATTTCATTTTTAGAACATTCCAAATTTCAAGATAACAATAGAGTTAACCAAGATGGTTTGTTACATACACACTTCCTCAAATTTAAGCAATAAATGTATTACAAAGCAAAGAACTTCTTTAATTTCTTGTAATAGTGAAATCCCAAACACAAGGAATACTAAAGCATTTGTACTTGAAATATTACCCAATCTTTTGTAAAACTTGGTTATTGTATTCATGATGTAAATTATGCTAGTGAGACCAATTGCTTCCCAACTTTGAAATATTGATAAGGTTGTAGGGTCAGGAGTTATTTTTTTCTCGGCTTGCTTGCAAGAAAGGGGTATCAATCAATAAAATAGCTGAGGATGTACAATGGTTGGTAGGCAACAAAGATTACATGATAAAATGAAAATAATCAGAATCTTGAGAAAGTACAAACACAAACTAACAACATTCGTATTCATAAGCTTTAGACAAAGGCATTCAATACAATGGACTCTGCAATTCAAGGCTACGTTCAAATAATAAGAACAATTTAAGAAAATGGATTAATAGTATAGATAGTGATGAAAACATATGGGAAGAAAAATGTACTTTATAACATGTCGATGGATGTAATAGAACTGAAACTGTTGTGGGAAAAATATTACAAAAGGTTGCTTCTGAGTGACCAAGATTTATACTGGCCATGCTCTATAAGACACAAAATGAGCTTGCTAACATAAGAAATCAGCAACTGTAGCTATAATGACTAGAGTCTGAATCTGTTTCACTATAGGAGTTGTGCTGGTTTGCTTCTACGTCCATATACATCAAAACTTTAGGACAATAACAACGTGGCCGCTCCTTTACAGCCTTTGAACTATCCGTCTCCACCTCAGACTCTTGGAAGTTGTAGCATGGAATAGACCAACCTAGGGAGGGACTTTCAGAAACACTCACTAGCCTGAAAACTCAAGTATAAAAGCTATTAAACAAAGTTAGGAGAGAAAATGCAAGGACAATACTTGGATTGAAATATCAAAGTCCACTAGAGTTTTAGGTTTTGTAACTTACTTACCAAAAGGGTTCTTAGGCTGGTCTGACTTGGAGCTGCTGGCTTCATGTTTAGATTCAAAAACCACATGTTTCTGTTTCTTGCGACTAGATTCAACTGTGGTGTCGGCGTGCATCAGATGCTTCAATACATGCTCATAAATCTCAGAATCTTCCTCTAGCACAACAATGTGCCATCCAAAACGGTGACAAGCATGCACGCTAGCCTCTGAAAATGGGAACTCCATCATCTCTTATCAACATAGAGTATTCACTTATATGAATGTATAAGGATATAAGAGGCATGCACAACACATTAGCTATAAATGTGCAAGTAGGTATTAAATGCTTGGTGCCACTTAATTGCATAAATTTAATCCAATGAGTATTGATATCCAATTATCTAAAGTTTCAAACAATGATGCTCATATTACAATTGCAATACATGGTATGTACAAGCACTAACCTGTGGAGTCACATCAAGCACAACATTGTCTGGCTGGGAGCAACTCCCAATAAGTAACTGCACCATAAGTGGGTCCTTTTCTCGAGGACCTCTCCACGGATATCCATATTGATTCTTCAACTGGGTTGCAGCAATAGTAAAATTCTGCACCACGCCATCACCTGCACAAATATTTCACAATTATTAGTTGACATACAAGAGTAAGGTGCACACTATACCATCTTCAAAAAAAGTAGCATGGCAGTGTTGTTTCAATTTTGGAATTAATAAGGAAATGCAACAAATAACACAAAATGGAAATCAGGTTCACCTATGATATCAATGAGAAGGCCATTAGCATCTTTATTGGCTTGAATTGAAAACTTGGATACAACAGGTTTTTTCTTCAAGCTCATCCGGACGTACAATGCAACCCAGAAATGCTTGGTCTGTCAAAGGAGACCAATCAATTAGATCCATCCTTCAGAGTTTCAAATATTAAAAACATGTGAGTTATAAAGTAGAACTAATACTTACTATGCGCTCATTGTCAGCCGCATCCGTAAGGTACAACTCATTGATTCCTCACAGCTCATAATCCAATTTGTATCCATTTTTGAGGGCTGCTGTTTGAACCAGACCCCTCACCCCCCTGTTGTCCGGTAAAAAGAATAGAACTGCGCCATCATCATGCAAAATGCCATTTGCAAACTCAAATACTCTGGTGGCATACCCTGGGTCGTAAATGTTCCAATAAAGAACCGACATGGGGGGGGGGATGAGACATGTTTGGAACTTGCAGACTATCAGCAAAATCTGCAATGATGAGGTCAAAACACGCTTCCCGTTTTGAGGCTCCACCAAGTGAACGTTGGACGCCTCTCCCAGCCTACAAGATCAAAGAATTATTTAGTATCTCAAACTACTTTTAGAATCCAACTGCAAGGGCACATGAGGAGATGACTACCTTTGTAGCAAAATCAAGCAACTGAATTTGCTCCTTAGATTGAGTTTGAGTTTCCATCCTGTGCTCCATCGCCTTTTTGATGGAATAGTTCAAGATGAGAGAAGTCGGTACAATGTCTTTGGTCTTAGTTTGCAAGGAAGTTGATGTTTCCCATTGTGAAGACACAAACACATGCTTAGGTCCACTGGAATGCTCGAGTGCCTCTGGTGACTCGGATGGGATCCCACCAAATTGATTGGGTGATGGCAACTTCTGCGCAGGCGAGGAGGTCCTTGTAGCTGAAGCAACTCTTGCCGTGGAAGATGTCTTTGTAGTTGATGAAGCCTTTTGTGGTAGCGAGGCTCTCTTTGCAAGAGCAAGACCCTTTTTGGTTGCACGTTTGTTCTTCTGCTTTGGCTCAGCTTCAAGTTCTTCCTCATTGTCTGCTTTATCATTGTCAAAAGAATCCACTGGAATTGCCAAAGGCGGGATGACACTCTTCTTTTGTTCTTTGTTGGTTGGAACATGGCCCTTGCGGCATTCAATGTATCATGGGCACTTCACAAGCTTGTCATACACGAACTTCTTCAGCTGGTATGGATTGAAAATAAACTTGTCCAATGATTTATAAGTCCAAGCAGAGAAAAAAGAGGGGATTTTTTTGCTCTCAATGGCTCCCTTTGTATGCAATTTGCGGTGAAAGTTCCTACAATATCAAACAAATTACAATTCATTTAAAAAAAAAATCAAGCAGCGGATGTATTGAAAAGATTAAGCTTTAGAATGTAATAATACAAAATACGTAGTTTTTGACGTTGTACTTGTACACCAAGCACTACATGGCTATAGTTGTATTCTCCTACTCAAGGAATGGTTTGGTGCGGTCATACTTGGGTTTCCTATTGAAGAAGTTGGAGTAGGCATGATCCCATAACAAGCACCAATTTTGCTCTACATAGTCTCCAATTTGATCCAATGTGGCGATGGAAGAGTAGTCAACTTCAATCCGTTGAGTGTTTGCTGTGTTGTTGAAATAGACAATTGATGCTTCTTCAAGTTGCAGCAAAGGAGGCATTCTTTAGTTCACCAGAAGTATATCACAAAAATAAAATAATCGCATCAATTAATGCAATTGAAAATATGAAATGATGTACTCAGAAATTGTCATTGGTTACAAATTAACAGTGAAATATGTGAAGAGATTTTGTTTGTTAGTTTTACCTCTGCCCAAAATGACGCTTTGATTAGCCAATGCTTCAGTCTTGCTTTGGTTGGTGCAGGGATAGGAAAGTGTAGTGCTTTCTTGTTCATGTCAGAGGAGTTCCACATGGACAACCACTTGCCTTTGTAAACACCCTGAACAATTGTTCTAGAGATAATCTAGAGCTTCTCCATTGTCATCTTGATTTTGTCCTGTGAATGCCTGCTGTAATGTGAGTTAATCTGCAAAGACTTGAGATCAAGAAAATTTAGAAAACAATCAGGTTCCAATCATTAAGGAAACATAAAAAAACATTTAATATAAAAACTTTAAAATGACAAGGAAGGCAGCACAAATTCTAAAGTGCCAGTTTAGACTTATAATTTAAAAACATGCATTGACTTCATGATCAGTGAGTTTATTAATGGTAAAAGGGTCTTGAATTAAGCACCAATAATAGCAAGCTGCATCTTATAACTTAGTGAGAATTTGACTGTGGCAGCATCCATTGACTGAAAAATCGAGTGCAAATGAAACAAAAGAGATCAAAATCACAATATAAAATTTCAAGCGAGGCCTATTAGGTTGTCCCTCGGAATCCAAAGGGCTCAAAAGACCCTCTCAATAATCTATTATAGCATCTGCGCACCCCAGCCCCGCCTCTTAGATTCTTACCTTGGAAGCCGAGGGGCACATCAAGCCCAGCCAATAACTCGGCACAGCCCGCATGCGTCCTTGCTCTGCCTCATAGATTCTTACCTCGGAATATGAGGGGCCCAGCAAGCCCACCTAGTAACCCGTCAAAGCCCTCGTGTGTCACTACCTTGCCTCCCAGATTCTTACCTTGGAATTCGAGGGGCCCAGCAGGCCTTCCTAGTAACCCATCAGAGCCCTTGTGTGTCACTACCCTGCCTCCCATATTCTTACCTCGGAATTCGAGAGGCCTAGCTAGCCCTCCCAATAATTCACCACAGCCCTTGTGTGTCCTTGCCTTGCCTTTCAGATTCTTACCTCAAAATCCAAGGGGCCCAGTAGGCCCTACTAATAATACTCCACAACCACTATGCATTCCTGCCGTGCCTTCTAGATTCTTACCTTGGAATCCGAGGGGCCTAGCAGGCCCTTCTAAAAACTCTCCACAAATCCTATGCATCCTTGCTGTGCTTCCTAGATTCTTACCTTGGAATCCGAGGGGTTTTAGAGGCCTTGCCAAGAACCAACAACGCCCACTGGAAATACCTGTGGTGACTCCTTCATTCCTACCTTGGGATCTCAGGTACCTGGCTGGCCCCTAATGTCACCAGCCTTGGACTCCAAGGTACCTTACAAGCCCTCGTAGTAAGGTAGGAGCATCCAATTGCAACACTATCTGTTCTCCAACATCTAAAATTAAACCTAAAGTAGACAAATTTGCACCCAAAGTAGAGACAAATGCACCCAAACAAGACATGCAAGTTGACATAAGGGAATAAAAATTGTGTAGGTGTCAATTTTTGATTAGGTGTAACAATGGCATGACACAATCTTCTTGTTGTCACTTTTTTAGGGGTCTAGTGTCTACAATAGGTAAGTCTAAGGAATTGTCTTCAATAATTCATAATTTATTCATGTGATCTCAGAAAATTCCAAAAACAATTTTCCTTGCATTTGTATCCATTTCCTAACAAACCCATGCCATTAGATTCTCAAAAGACCCTCCCAATTACCACACCTGAGGTAAGTGTTGCATTTGGGTGCTTTAGATTCCGTTGGTCAGTGCCGCATTACTAACTGGTTTGTTACCTCGGAATCTGAGGTGCCTACGGGCTCTCCAAATACACCATGCCAGACCTCAAAAATGACAATGGCAGCTTTTGTTATTCTACCTTGGAATCTGAAGTGCTTGTTCAGGTCACATAATTAATTAACTTGGACTCTATTGGATTCCTAAGGCGCCTAGCTTTTCTACCTCAGAATCTGAGTTGTATCCTGAGAGATTTTCCAATGCTATAATTTGTCATATTTATGTTCAGTTTGATAACCACTTCACTTGGTTTATTCCAGAAATTTTTTGAAGAAGATTCCGAGCTTCATTTATGTAAGAAAAAAAAACCTGATTTCAAAAGCTTTTTAATAGAGTTGCTTTACTGTTCTACGTGTAATTCCTGACTTAAATTACATTAATTGAAAGATTGAGTGGCATTACAAATTCTATTGTATGGATTGTTTTTAATACTCTGGAAAAAAAAAAAAAAAAAAAAAAAAATCATAACTTCAGTATTTAGGACAAAACTGCTCTTTGATTCCGAGGGACATCTGGTGAGCCAAGATTGGAGCCAATTTCTTCATTTCCAGGTTGATATATAAGCTTCTTTGTCAATTTAGTTGAAAAACAAGCTAAAGAGACCTGAAACCAACTTGCTTATGCTTAAAACGCCTCTAAATGTGTCATTTACCTGCAATTGCAACAATTATGAAGAAAATGATATTCATACTATTGATTTAAAGCAATGAATAATTTATAACCAGCATAGATGCAAAATTGCTTGTTTCAAATGAAATCAAATCTTGTGCAAAGAAAATGCCACTCGGATTCCAAGGTATGTTAACTGCGGACTTTTCTAGGTTTGAGCGCAACTAAAACAAAGCAAAAGATTACTTAGTGTTGGTGGTAAATTACCTCTTCTAGCCATTTGTTTCCATTCACAGATCTAGCAATGGAACTCAGCTTCTTAAACTTAGTGCAAAGGCTCTTCAGTCAGGCTTTCTCAATTATTGTCGTTGCAAATTGAATACCAACTGTCGTTCCCTCATCTATTGGAATGTACTCTTCATACGCACGCACTGCTGCTTCCGCTGCAGAATTCACCTCTTGCTAAAAACCAGCAAACATTTAAGGTCAAAAATCTTTTAGGATAAGGTAATTCTAATCCTGATGACAAGAAATACAATGATTTTACTTACTCAAAGCAAAAAGCAAATGAAGATGTCAGTAGTCATAGGATGCCAACACAAAGTCCTTGTCCAGTTTTCTCAAGTTTTGTATTCTTCTTTGGTCAAGAGGTCTTTTAGATCCATGAGCTAGAGAGATTTATAAGTATTGATCTTATGTATCCGGTGGCAAACATTTGTTACCACGTGGGCGCCCTCCATTTGTTTGCATGAACATGAATCAAAATAAATTGGTCACATTCCGAAGTATCCATTCAATGACATAAGAAACATGATTTTAACTTGCAAACTCAATATTTCAAGAACACAATTACCTATGATAAATCCAGATTCTTTTACAAAAAAACATGCCACACAATCAGCTAAAAAAACTTGATAAGAGAAATTTAACTGTTCACCTCATTCATGGCATGCATGATTGTAGCGGTACAGTCTCTTGTATTCAATAGAATGCAATTCACAGAAAAGTGCTACAAATTGTCTTCACTTTTCATCTTCTTGATGTAATTTGTCCAAGCTACCACTTGGTGGTTCTTGTCCCAAACAAAAAACACATAACCACTCAACACTTTTCTGTGAGGATGCTTTAGCAGCTAAATCTTGAACTTCTTGTTCTCATCTATCCACATCAGATCCCAAGTACTTTGCATGTCCTCTGAAACACGCTCAACCTCACCCTTGTCATTGGTGATTGACATGTAAATGACCCTGTCCCCGTTGTTGTATCCATGAACAAACTTTGACTCAACGCGGATGACATTGTTCTACAAGACTGGGCAAATAAGGGGAAGTGAAATCATCCAACACAGTGGAATCTTGAATAAGCTACACTCCTCTGGCTGAAAACAAACTCTCTTGATAATCTTGTTCAAATCAAGCTTGGAATTCAGTATGAACTCCTCAATGACCTTGTTTTGCATCATCTAGATTACAGAAGGGGCCTCAACCATCTCTAGATCCTGCATCGGCATACGATAGTTAGTCAGAACAATGTTGTGAAAGATATCACTTGCTAGCAACATTGTTTGAGCATAAGTGCAACTTTGTACCATATTGGAAGCTTGCTTGTCCATGATTTAATCAAGATTAGGCTACATTCATGTTTCTAGAAGAAAACAACATGAGGAACCAGATTGTAACTTGGAGCTCTTCAGGACTGACACCCTAAATCATACTCTTGAATTTGCTTAGTAACTCAGAGTTATTTGTAAACACCAATAAAAAAAAATGACCTTCTATTATTCATTTATACATCCCTAAGCCTCCCAGCAAGAGTCGTAAGACCAAAATTGATAATCCGAAAAGCCTTTGTATACATCTCAAAAATTGAACCTGTTTCTATGATAGCATACTCTAATCCACAACTGTCTGAATTGACTTTGCATGTATTCAATGACACTAATCACAGATTTGAGAATCAAAATCCTAAATCAAGAGCACTGATGCCCTTCCAAACCACAAATAACTTGGCAAAACAACTACACCACATTGCAATACCCTAATCTTTACATTCACTTGGATGTACAAAAACGCAACCGGACCTCAGATCCAAAACACCCCACAAGGAGAGTTCTATGCAACTTATAGAAGCCTCAATTGCCAAATCTTGCGGCTGCAGGTCACTCGGTCTGGCGGCACCCTTGCCCAACCCTGGGTTGAATCCCCCCTCTTTAGGCAGTGGCTCCATGTTTGTGTCACTGGCGGTTGCCGCCACCGTCAAAATCATGGTTCCGTGGATCACGAGTGCAAGTTCGTCCCCTCCCTCATGCAATTGGTCATCTACATTCAGGTCTAAACTTTCAAATTCCGCGGCCCCAACATTGCCTTGCATCTCAAGGTAATCAAATCCTTGGCCGCTCTGTGGATCTGCATCACCTTCAACCACGGTTGCTTCTTGCGCCATCGTCTGATCCAAGCAGGTTGAATCAGCCAATGTAACACAAGTGGCAATAAAATCAAGACAAAACTCTTTGCCCCTCTCAAAATGCAAGGTTTGTGCATGCGCCTCAAAGCTCTAGCTACTTGGAGGAATTTGGAACCCTCATTGGCTTGAGAACCCGACCCGTAGCACTAAATGGAGGCAAAAAAGGAGCTCAAATTTTCATAGTAGATGCTTTGTTCAAACAAATCAGCTTTGGCGGCGGGAAAAGGGTATAAGCATTTCCAATGGTTAATATCCCTCACCCAAATGATTGGCGCATGCTGCTTTGAAACTCTAACTTGTAAAATTCATTAACCCAAATGATCTCTTTTGTTGGCGTCATGATGATTGTACAATTCTAACTAATTCTGCGGCAGGTAATTAGTTCACATCCCCCTAAAGAACTAACACATTTTTGCTTAAATTTTGCAAATTACTAAGCAAGATATCAATTTGTGTAGAGTAAGGTCCAAAAATAAAAGCACAAACTTTAACATGTAACACAAAAACAAACAATGCAACAATTCAAACAAAATGCCAAATTGTTTAGTGTGTATTACCAATCCAACACCAAATTCTTCCGACGCAGGTTCTGAACTCATCAAGTTGTTCAAATCATCAACAACACCAGTTTTGTCAATGTCATAAGCGCTAGGTGTACTATTAGCACTGTCCTCCAAGTTTTGCACTTCCCTTCTCTCATCATTATAGGTCAGTCTCTGCGCAGTGCCACTCCTTCCAGCTGAAGATCCTCTACCCACTAAACAACTCATCTCGGCCCTCGCCAATTGCTTTCTAGTTGAGTATAGTAATTTACGCTTCCGCCTCTTCTTCTGCGCAGCCTCTAGCATGCCTGGTAACTAAAATCACTACAAACAAAAAGGGTATGTAGCTTTCCTCTACCATTGCATCTTATACTGAATTTACTAAGCTCTGGTTTGATCGACATCTGGCGCTGCCAGTAGTTGAACTAAAGGCATGTCTATCATATGCCGCTTCTAGTCATAATTAATAAATCGGCTTAGTACAAACCTGTTCATATTAAGATACGACGGATTTGCAAACTGCCACTTGTACCTGTCAACATTAACTACCATTGCCACATGTTGCTTAGATGAGGATTAGGTAAGATTTCCTTCAAATTCAAAAATGCACTATTAGCATAAATATCAAATTACACTAAGCCGTCTGCTTATTGATCAACCATCCAAACGTAAACGGTCAGATGAGTTTCAAGAACTGCATATCCATTGATTTGTTAAGCCTTTATATAGAACCTAAGGTTGTATCCTTGTTTGCAATTTGTTCATGTATTGCTAGAATTTTGTTATGAGAACCAGATGTTGTTAGGTCTTACTGTAAGTGTCGTAGAATGAATTTGCCAAGATTGAACATGGTTACAATTTGTGCTGACAGATTAGCAATTCCAGTTTCTTTTCCATGTGATGATGAAGGATTATCATGGGTGCTGACATCAGTTTTGGGCCTTTGTTTTGGGTTTGATTGCAATAATATTTGGGTGGAGGAAGAGCTTTATAGTCCTGCTAGTGAAGAGATTTTATCCACTATTATGTGCTTCCAGGTGATGGTCAATGGCAATAGTGGCTGGAAGCTTCATGGAGGAAGATACCATGCTTTTGGCACACCTGCTGCTCCGACACCACTGTCTGCACCATTGCTGACTCCTACCTCTCCAGCTTCTACCTTCCAAATACCTTACGGAGCTCACAAACCAGCCAAACAACCTCATCAGAGAAGAATTATTGTGAGTGAATCTTCTGATGATGAAGATGTTTTGATGAGTGATACTTTGGAGCAGCTAACACCCATTCTAGAGAACAGCGTAGACCCGATTTTTGTCTCCACCTAAGCTACTCCTGCTGCTTGCCCTTCTTTTCTAGATCTTCCAAAAGAATTTCCTTTCGCTTCCATTTTGGACTGCCTGAAGCATCTCCAATCCCGTCCAAGGGCTCGGAACGTTCTCAAGTTCCTAAACTTTGATACCATACTTCATGACAGAGTTCGTCATCTTCCTATTTCATTCAACAGAGACATCATGTTTGAACTACCTCCAATGTCTTGTTTAATAGCAGGACCATCTTCCTCTTTAGGGTCCAATTTTGCATTTTATATAGCACGCCAATTAGAGGGAATGGATCATAAATATGACGAGAACAATTGGACCTATACACAAACAACAAACATAGCCAATGACTATGGCCTGAAGTTCAGGTCTTTGTTTTGTGTGGAACATTTAGTTTGTTCTAACACATTGTGTCCTAGGTTTCGGCATTCTAATGTCCAAAATGAGACGGAGTGGGAAGGATGTTCACCAAATGTTTTCCTCATAGATAAACCTCCCCCTCCCAAGTCCACCCTAGTATGTTGTCTTTGTAAAGAACCCCCTTACTGTAAATTTGTTTGCCCATGCAAAATGTATAGAATTCTGAACCCATACAACTTTCCAAGAGCATGTATTCATTTAGGTGTGCACAATCACCTCGTTGGAAGGGGTGTTTGTCGTGATTCTGTTGAACGTACCACTAGTTTGATTATGGAACATGTCTCCATGACACCTAACGCAAAACCATCTGCAATTGCTTTAGCAGCAACCAAGGATTTTCTAGATACTATTATGTTCTGTGAGGAAGAGGATGGTGGAGTACACAAGCCTTTATCTAGGGAGACCCTAGAAATTGCAATGAGCTAGTTCCCTACCCTCAATTCTCCAAATATTTGGAACAAGATTTCTACCTTCCAAAATAGTACAAGTAGAGGTTACCTTGACAATATTATGCTCTTGAAGTTGAAGAGTACATACTCATTCATTCAGGGCAGCGTTTTCCCGAGGCAAGGGAAGGAAAAGGTCTACCTTTTTAAAATGTCGGAGGATGGTCAAGCCAATGGCGTAGACTTGGTTTGGCGGATGCAACCTGGAGGTGACTTGCAAATTTGTTGGTGCATGTTTGATCATGTCAAATGTGTGAAAGGCTGGACGACCATGGCCATCCATGTGTATGACTCTGAATACTGCAAGGTTTTAACAATTTGTGTTTGTAATATGATGAATGAGGATGCTGTGTCACAAACACAAATGTGGAGATCCCTTAATACATTTATGGCTTGTCATGGTGTCTTAGCTCCAAATTTCAAGGGCTTTATGGCAGATAATGTAATGGCAAATTGGCATGCCATTCGCATTGTGTACGGTACTGGCAATAAGCTTGAGCCAATGCCAAATAGGGAGCGTTCTTGTTTGCTTCATTGGACAATCTCCCTAAATAGACAAACGGATAAATTCATCCGCCAAAAGTTCAGGGAAATTCACAAGCGCTTGTGTAAACAATACAAGGATGCTAAAACTATTGGAGAAGCCAAAGAACATTACCTTGCTATCAAGGCATGGTGGCTATCTTCAAGAGTTGTACCTGAAGAGTCCTTGCATGAGTTGGATGACTGGCTAGGATTTTGGCACTTTAGGTATCGTCAATGGGGCTCTTACTATGAGTTGGTAAGCACTCATTCTTTGAAATTTCAATCAATGACTTTTTCTAGTATTCAAACAGTTAATGTCTTATTATAAGATGTTTTAGAAGAGGAAATTACTATGGGCATTATGTTTTAAGATGATGATAGTTTCAGTCCTTAGGTTCCAAAGACCAAATAGTTATCTCAAAAAGATTTACCATGGGTAACTTCCTTGAGTAATAACCACATTCTATGTTTGAAATAGGAATTGGATGACAATGAAGTTGCAAAGATGCCATCATGTAACTTGTTAGAGATTGTGCACAACAAGTGGATGCAAATGTCAACAAAGCGGGAGAAGTGCTTATACGTGGCAACAACTAATGACATGATGAGTTATGTTGAGCAATCTACAAACTATTGGGCTTACTTGCAAGGAGCCTCCTTTGGCAAAGGTCCCCATATAGATGAATTGCGTCTTTGTGCATGTAAGTGATTTTGAGATCTTGCCAAGTTTGCACAAGTTGTTTCCAAACTTCCCAATGCAAACAAATTTATGACTCGTAACCCACATCTTGAAGGCAAAGAGGTTTTTGGGTCTGCTAAGAGGAAGCTCAATATACCACCAAGAGCAGATAATGACTCTCACCGCCACAACACAGTAAGCTTCTCCATGCCCAAGGTTACAACTAGGTCAACCAAAGCACGTACGGAGGCAAGACCTTCAACAGCTACCCCGTGCATAGTAGCAGAGCCTAGTGGATCTGTTTTGCATGCTACAAAAGTGATCAAAATCAATTGCAATCCATCCCTGTGGCATATTGCAAGGTGTGTGAAGGAAGGAAAATACTGTTATGGAGTGCAAGCTGAAAACAGGAAGAAATGTGGTGCAAAGATCAACAAGCTAAAGAAAAGGGGAACTGTGGCGCCAAAATACAATGGCCATATGAGAGAGTATGTTACAAAGGCAGTTATTAATATGGATTTTTGGTTTTGTCTTGATGATTTGCACCAGTGTGCAAGTGCACCCAAATGTAAGTGGATTCACGAGCATCCGTCACTGCCCAAAATATGGCTTGTTGCTTATGGTACACACCTCATTAAAGCTAAGATATTGTCCTTAGAAGAAGTCGGATTTCAGCTATAAACTACGTTGACTGATGCAACCTTGAAACAAGTCTTTGAGGATAGGCTTCCCAATGTTGCTGCTAATTTTGCAATTCCATTGGTAGACCATCACACCATTTTACCGGCTAATGCTGATACCCACCCAACCAAGCGTAATGGTAGAACTATCAGATGCAACCCCAATGAGCCAACCGTTGACCATTGCAACAAGTGGAAGACTGCCCGTAACTTGAAGGCAGTTGTTGACAGTGTAGTTGTTATACCATACCTTGGATATGGTAGAGTGATATCCATACTATCTGGCATATACCCAAATCAAACTACTTGCCGCATCACTGTTTTGGATATTCTGTCTTGCACTTGTCCAGATTTCATTTCCATGAGTGTAGCTGCTTCAGGAACTAGAAGGTCTTGGGTAAACTGTAAGCATTTGTACTATGTCTACAAAATCTTATGCAACGCGAACTCTGAAGAGAACAAGTACACACATGCTTCTAGTTTAAGTTTTGAAGAGGTAAAGCAGCTCATATCTGGTAGCAACATCTAGTGCAAGGTTCCACTATGTAGCTGCAGGTTTCCCATAGATAACACAGTAACTTCAAGGACTCATGGTTTGCTCCGGCTTACTATATTTTGTAATGCAAAACACTGATGCGCAGTTGCTTATTTACCCATGTCCCTAAACAATGCATATTCTGACCATAGTAAGCAATTTAGTCTTTGTATCCTATTTGCTGTAACTCATTTGCAATGTGGTAAGCCTTATAACCAAAATTGAATTACACAAAGTATATTATTTCCCATCCTTTAGATTGTTGTATTTTTGCACCTTGTGCTTTGAATACACCTAGATATTTGAATGCTTGTCTTAGTTATACATGCATAAACATTCTATTAGTGACGTCAGACAGAGGAAAATTAATCTGGAAATGACACCAATTAGCCAATTTGGATCCAAAGAGCAAAGTTTTGTTTGTTTTAGCACTTCAAATTTTTGAACTTCTCAGGCCCTTACCCTCCTTAGAATCCGAGGGGCCTTTCTTTGCGTCCTGGAGTCGGTTTGAAATCAATGTGAAAGACAATAGCATTAGACTTGGTTCCGAGCAACCCTTGCCGACCCTTTGCGCAGCGTCGCCAAAAGCCAACAATGACTAATCAAAGGTATTCCAAGTCACTCAGAATCTAAGGAGGATTAAAATGAAACCTGATTCATAATATATTTAGCCTCATTAGTTAAGATTGTGTTTCATGGATCTTATTTGCATGAATTATTTTTATTAAGTATATGTAGTATCAGAGTTATTACATAGCTGTATGAGAGTCATTGAACTATCTTACATATAGAAGATACATAGAGCGTTGTGGAGATTGGGATTTATAGGATAATACCATTAGAATCTTTATTTCCAAACATATTTTAATAATCCGTCAACCTTTGCAAGTTTTTCAAACTCTAGATGATATCTGGATGGATGATGGGTGATTTTCATTTATAGAATAGATGATTTTCCTTCACTTATCATCTAAGCCAACTTCAAGATCCATTAATTTCCTATGATTTTCTACTACTTTAACAACCATCTAGCTCAATATTGCCCACCAAGACACCATGGAAGTAATATTTGTAATATGTTTTTGCATTTAAAATTGGTTGTTTTTTTCTTATTTCTAAATCCAACTCAACAGTTTGGTTACTTTTTTCCTTAAAAGCCATTTTTATTGCTCAAATCTTACTACTCACCGCTCAATGCTCAATGCTCACTGCTCCCCGCTCACACTCTAGCTTTGTTGGGTGATACTCTAAACATTGAGGGGTTAGCATGTATTACAATTATTGTGTGTTTACAAAACAAAACATAAGACCCAAGCTTTAAGCTTCACTAGGTCCATATCACGTATTGGAGGAATTTTTTGTAGTTTTCATTGCAAAACCTCCCAAATTCAAAGATATAATAATTCTTAAGAAAATGTGACAACAATGTCTACAAATCAACTACTTGTAAAGGGTTAAGGCTAAGTGTCCACAAATCAATTAGACATGAAGGAAGAAGTTTTTTAACTAAAATTACAATATGTATTAAACCATATATTAAAAACTCAGCATTTTCTTGTACTATTTACAAACAAAATAGTTTTATGATACATTTTGATGTTTGCTAAGATGCAAAGTATTGCATTTATTTGACTATGATTTTTTTCAATATTATTACGTTTTCATAAAATGTAACCAATTGACCATAGTGATTTACCTTTGCAATCACAAGACTTTTTGTGATATAGTAGTGTCGAGCTAAACTGAACCTTTGCAAAAAAAATGCTTTGCTAAGATGACTCTCTGTGTCCCATTCAAGCTTGGAACAAGTGTTCCATGCTTATGTAACAAAAATTGCTTCCATAAGCAAAATGCGTTTTTTACATAAATGCCCAAGTGGTTGCTTCCACATAAAATGCGTTAGATGAGTAAGAGAAAACTTTGCCTTCACTGTTACGCTCATGCTGTCCTGTGTACCCTTTGTCATCACTACTGTTATCCGCCCGCCCAGCAACAACCGACCTACCACACACACCATGGCAAGCCCTCCCAACTAGAGCTACAACGTGCTTAACTGCTTTGAGCCCTTCTATGACTGTGCCAATCATTGTGAGCACACCCTACGTGCAGTGCATAGTGTGTATCCATGCTGCTCTGCATGTGCACAGTCTGCATTAGGCTTTTGGAAGCTAAGTGGCACGGTATGTTGTAATGACAGTAGAAAAATAGGTTGTCTTTATCATGATCATCATTAGGATTTTCATTGTGGTATTCCGCTAATAACAATGTCATGAATGATGCGTAACGTAGGCAACTACGGTTGCTATGGCCCCAGTCTTTTCCCAGTTACTTCCCAATCAGATGCTATTGCTCCAGTAGCGGTTTCGCCTTCTAGAATCCTTGCTAAGCGCAAGTCACCTGCTAAGCTAATAGACACAACTAGATTAGCCATTATTCAAATGGATGAGCAATGTGAAGGTGACAAAAAAAAATCACTCAAGTCAGGTTGCCAAGATTTTTGACCTTGTTCCCGCTACAATTACCTAGATACTCAAAAACAAGGACACAATAGTGGAAAACGGAGCTAACAACATCATTTGCCATTGTACAAGTCTTTTTGGCAAGGAAACTGAAGATGAAATTGTTTGCCGCATTGTGGATGTCAATCACAATGGAGGTATTGTAAGTATTCAACGCATCAAGGACTGGACACTTGAGCTAGCTCAAGTCAACATTAGAGCAAATTTGAGGTCTTCAAATGCCTAACTTGCCTTTCTAATATTGGCTTGGACAATCCCAATAAATGCCACCTTGCAAATTGCCAACTTAGAGTTTGGGGTTATGACATCAAATTTGACATGAGGTGCCTCCAATCAAAGCAAGGTGTTGGGTATAATAGAATAATCCTTGTACCCAACAAACCATGTCCTCTTTTAAGATTAAAAAAAGAATTTGGTGATGGGTATACTGATGCAACTGGACAAGTAGTGGAGTTGGTGGGTGAAGGTCTTTGATGTGATCACGCTGGTATTGAAAAGGCATTTAGTATATCCCATGAGGCTAGAATCACCGTGTCAAACAAATTCTACATAATTCTTCAACGTTTGGAATTGTGGTGGCTTTTTAGTGATTGGATCTATTGGATACAAATTTCCATCCAACCATAAATCCATGTTCATGGCTCCAGATTCTCTCAAGGCTAGAAACTCTAATTTAGGGACTTGTTGATCAATTCAAACACATTTCTTCACAATAGGTGCAAATCTACTATCAAGAGCTACATATGCTATGTAGAACTATCCTTTCTCTTGTTCATAACATCCTGAAATGTCATCTCCCTTGACCAAATCTAAACTCCCATACATGCACAACCAACTCTAAATTATTCCTACAAAATTTGTAAACTCATGCATTGTGGCAATGTGAATGAGCTAGCTCATTTGGCTAGAGATAAATTTGACGGCCTCCAAATATTCTCATTGAGAGCATCTCCATGTTGACATTGCCACATTCCCTCCACATTTGTCAACTGGATTGTACATTACAAGTATAATAACTCCAAAGAGTGGCTTCTAAAATTTAATCTCAAAACCCTTTCTACACTTGAACTCTAACACAAGTGGTACATGTGGGCTATAATAAAATAGTGCATATACTATATTAATGAATTTTAGGTCTTCATTGCTTCTTGTGGTAAATTGTCAACATGGACAATCCAGGTAGATGTTGCTGGTACATGGTCGTTGCCACATAGGAATTCATTGAGTGTTGCAATGCCAAGTCGGCATGTACCACCAACAGCTTATTGGTATGCAGGTTTGATGGAAACCAACAAAGTTGACTATATTTCTAGAATTACCAATTTTCCAAATATCAAACAATTAATTTGAGACCCAAAAGTACCGGCCATCCAAAAACTCCAATTTTGCTCTAATAATTGCCACACTTCAAGGCATCTAGAGGATGGCATGAAAGGTTTATGCATCGCCCTAGTCTTCAGTTCATTTTATTGTATGGAAAGGCCAACATCGTTCTAGCAAATATTGTGACTAGGAGTTGCAATGACATCCATGCAATTACGAGGGAATGGGCTTACAAAGACATCTTCAACTGCAATAAAACCAGATTGTACTACCAAATTCTTGGGTTGCACTTGATTGTTCAAGATGTTTGCTCTAGTGTTAAGCTTTCCAAGACTTGAGTAACCGTTTTGGCTTGCACCAAAGCCACTGGGACGGTTAAGCTGCCGTTACTAATAATCAACAAGTATGAAACCCCAAGATTGCTGCGCAAGATTAACAAATCAAGATTGCTGGTTCAATGGTGCTCACAAAGCATTGCTTGGATGAATTAAGATTTATTCTCCCAATAGTTGATCAAGTGGGATGCTACTTTGGAGCATTCAATTTTGTTGCTGGCAGAAAATTGCTCAACGCACAACCTTACGGACACAATATTGTCTAACATGCGCTTTGTAAAGGTGAGGTTTTTACCTAAAAATACCACCTCCCATCTTCAACCTCTCAACTAGGGCGTTTTGTTGACATACAAACGTCACTATTGCATTGGACTGGTGAAATAGTTTGTTGCCACCATAGCCAGTATCAAGGACTTGGAGAAAAGCATAATAATTCTTGTGCGCAAAGATAAGCAAGCCGCTCTTCAAGGAAGAGAATATGAAGCCATCAAGCTAATGGTAGCTGCTTGGGATAAGATTACTCCTAATGGCATTGCTAATTGCTAGGCAAAGGCTAGTATTTTGCTTAACAAAATGCATGGACTTGGGCTACTTCCTCAACTATGCGACTGCAGATGATCTCGTCAATTATGATGATGGTTTTGGATGTAACAATAATGGCAATGCAGACGTTGCATTGCTCTTGTTGCGCAATCATTTCCATAATTTGCCCAATGAATTTAGGGTCGCGATTGAACTGGAGTTTCACGACCTCAACACTATTGTCGACACTATGTCTAGTGAAATGCAGGTTATTGAGATACCTTTAGACAAGGATTGGCTTGCTTTGGCGCGTGAGCAAGTGAGAACCAATCACAATCAAGTTGATCCAATTCAGTCAGAGATTAGATTGCCACCAATCTCGCGTGAGTTACCCATGGTCAACAACAAACTCGCTGGCATTGAAGATATCCTCAGCTTTGCTGAGCGCCCCGGGATGCTCATAGGCAAGCATTTTGAAGATGTCAAAGCTATCAAGGTGATGTTAAAGCAACTTAAAGATGTCATTTCTCAATAGGGGCATGTAGGCTAACTTGACGTTAAATTAAAAATTGTTTGTGTTGTGCTCAAAAGTTGCAAAACCCACCTCAGTTGCTTGCGCCCCACGTATTGCAGCGACTTACCTCAAAGTAGCTACGCAGGTTTGGTGTTGGGGGAGCTACAAAGGGTATTTGGCTACAATGAATGTTTACTTAAGATGAGTTTTTTTTGTGTCCAAACACCTTCAGCTTAGCCAGGCACTATTGTACAAGCTACACCTACATATAAAACATGAATATTAGACTGTATGAAAAAAATATGACATATGAAAGGGTCAATATTTTTTACAAGCTTAAAAAAAGATGGCCTTAGGTTGCAACAAATGTAAAGTTCAATATGATTATAGAAATGCATATCATGTATTGCAATTTTTCATTAACATAGAATAGTGACTTTTGATGCAAGTGAACAATCAAATCTTTTGTTTAGATAGTCTAATATGTCTCCTATTATAGCAAATTTTCATTCAAATGTAACATTTTCTCAAGTACATTGTTAATCATAATACAATAAAATGGCAAGAATTTAATTCATATGGTGTTGCAATGAACATAGTGACACTTCTCTAAGGCCATGCCCATTAATATCAATATAATCATCATGCAATCATAACTTTTTTGTAAAAAAATTAGAGTTCTTTTTTGTTGGGCACCATCACCAAAATCTCTCTTACATAGCACAAAATTCATATTTTAGATTGAAGTATTTAAAACTGCAACAATTAACACAACTCAGAAAAATTCAATGGTTGGAATTTTCTTGCACTTGGGTCTACTCAAGACCATGATCAATAACACAAAATGCCAATTATATAGGCTTGAATTTGTTCAAAATTTATAAAGAAACTGAATCTTTGCATTTTTGAATGATACCCGAGCTTCTAGATTCCATAAAAAATGTGTGCTCAAGTCTACATAAAAAGCGAGAAACTTTTCTTAGTTGTTGATATTGTTTCTTGCTTGTCCTATAGTTTCCATTTTTTGGTGTAGGTACCGAGATTGGACCTTTCTATTGTAGTTCTTATCAATTAGACAATTTGCACTTGAATATGAAGTTAACTAATTGTTGTTGTTGTCATACAACTTTGCTATTCTTCTTATTTGAATCAAAACTTGCACAAAACTATGCTAGAGGATTTGTGACATGCATTAGGTAACTGCCAGATCGGGAGCTGGAGACGGGTGTTAACATCATATGGATGTTTTTACAGACAATGAAGCAAGCAAGTGTTTGGGAGCAACTAGGTCTACAGTTTTGTTACTAGAGGCAGAAAACCTGCGGCCTGAGCTAAAGGTGCGCAAAGTTCAAGCGCTGTGTTTGAAATTTGCATCTTAATTGTGTCATGTGTATCAATTTAGTCAGGTTTGCGCAACCAATAAGTCAATCTTCATTAGACTGGATTGAAGTTCTTCTTTCTTTTTGGATGCAAGCAATGAAAGAGGCGTTAGAATCAACGCTAGGTCTAATAAACAAGATTTGTGAGAAATTGCTTAGACTATGTGTAATTGTTGACTTTAATGTTGCAATTTTTGTTGTTGCAAGGGCTGTTGAAGAAATTGCAAACAAGATAGAAAATTTGATTATGGCTAGATGCTATGGCAAAGTGGAAGTGCTGGCACTTGAAGAGCAACATCAACATCTTAGCTCCAATGACAAAAGACATAGTGCACCATCTCTTGTGACTCAGAGGCTTTGTCTACAATGCTTGATTTACCGTTGCCTCTAACCAAGTGCGTAACAACTATAAATCTTGCAAAGAATTGCAAAAAAACCCTTTTAAAACAAAAAAATGTCACAAAAATAATTTGAATTTATACTACAAGCAATCTTATGCAATAATAAAATGTTGGTCTTGCTTGATTTTTAGTGTTGTTCATAACTTCACTAAATTCCTTTGTGACTATGGTGGCGCAAGTCCTATTGATCTTGCCCAACATCATGTACACATGCCATGTTTGCTTCAAAAATAACATTTCAATCTTTTTTATAGTTTCATAGGATGTTAGGCTTGTTAGATGATTGCATGGCTCAACATGAAGTATTACCTTTGCAAAGAGCAAGAATATCATACTTTTAAAAAACAATGTCATTTCAATTTACTTCCTTTATAGAATTCTACATTTTGCATATTTTCACATTCTTGTTTTCATGATTTGATTAAATTTTCATCAAAATTTGATCAAGTTTTAACCGTACAATTAAACATATAGTCTCGCATATAGTTCCTCAACCTAAAATTTCAAAACTTTAGAGCTTTTTTTCCAAACTAGGCATTGTTGTAATCATCAATATATTCATGAAAACTATTCCAAGTGAAGACTTGCATGTTTAAGAAAGGCTAATAAATATTTTAAAAACATGTTAAATACATCATTGTTTAAGGAAAGTTGCTTATATATTGAGATTATTCATGTGAATAAATTTATTTTTTCATTTTGATCAACTTTTGTGTTATGGGCTTTAAGAATTTATTTAGTCTAACTTGTTATTTTATTAATAAATATGGAGTATATTATTTTGAGGGCAACAATATTTTCTTGCTCAATGATAACATTGAAAAATGCAAGTGGACCTACATATTTGTGGCAATTTGCATGAATAAAATTTTGAATCCTTTACTTAAAAAATATTATTTGTGTTCCATTTTTGGGCTGATCATGAGGATATATATTGTGTGGTCCATGATAATTGCCTTACTTATTCATGGCCAAGTATGACATATCTATAATATTCTTCCAAGCCACTTTTCCATTTTCATACATATATTGATACTCCTCTAAATCCTTCAAAAGTCAATTGATTGAACTTTGCTCTCTTCTTAGTGTATTGGGAATTATCCTAGGCATTGAGGGGTTAACATGTATTACAAATATTGTGTTTATAAAAGAAAACACAAGACACAAGCTCTCACAAGCTTGAGGCTTCATTAGGTCCTTGTCACTTATTGGAGATTTTTTTTGTAATTTCAATGTCCCAAATTCAAAGATACCTAATTCTCTAAAGAATATGACACCCATATCTATAAATCAATTGCACATGAATAAGTAAGGCTAAGTGTACAAAACAATTACTTGTGAACAAACAAGGCTTAAGTATCCACAAATGAATTACAAATGAAGGGATAAATTTTTAAACTAAAATTGTAATACACATTTAATCATATTCTAAAAGCTAAACATTTGTTTTTATTGTTTACAATCAAACAAAATTGTAATACACTATTCTATCTACTAACATGCAAATATTACATTCATTCAAGCATGATTTTTTTCAATATTGAGTCTAAATAAGATGTAGTCAATTGACCACAGGGTTTGTCCTTCTAATCACAAGACTTTATGTAACACAAGCTACATCTACACGTGATGCACAAATATTAGCTTTCACATACTATCATCTATTGAAGCATTTTGCTAATTGTAAAAGAAAATTTACTGATTTTTGAAATTCTTGATTTCTCAAAAGCTTACCTATTTCATGGAGTAAAAGAAATTTGAAAGTGGATTCAAGCATTGAGTGTAAATTCTTTTATTTAAACTCTAAAAATATATAAATTATTTTTGCATTATTGTGTGTGCTCCAACTTCCTCCAAGTTCCACAAAATAGGGAGTGATTGATGCTAATGACCAAAGTCTAATTTACATTAGGAGTTGAGCCCATGAAAAATTGGGGCAATTAGAATTTAGCCCAAAGGTTCTAAAGATGCCTTGAAGACTTATTTTAACAAGAATATAATAGGGACCAATTCCCTAGTGTCAAAATGCCTAAACATCCAAAAATCTAATATGCTAATGCAATCCTTGAAAACTTCACAAGAAAAGGGGTGAAAAGGAGACTAAGTAGATCCATTGAGATTTTTGTTCCATCCAATGTTGCCAAGTACTTAACCTCTAAACGGCCCAAAAGTCCTTTGCAGCCGTATGTATGGCCATATGTACAAATGTATTTGAGTTGCTTAGAGGGCTTTCCAAATTTTTTTATGCACACACCATCATACAACTCTTCAGTACATATGATTATAACACTTAATTTCCAACTGATTCAAACTTCTGAATATTGGTTGCAATTCGTATTTGGTACCGTAGTTCCAGAGCCCAAGGGCCCTTCAGGGGTTAAGATTGTTTGTATCATGATAACTTTATTTAAATGAAAATTAACATTGGCCTTAGCAAGGGCATTAGGACCATGGTGTGACCTTTTGCTCTTAATAAATCCAATATCTAGAATTGGGACTTATCAAATCTTATTTAACCCCTAAAGTACCAAACTCCCTTTAAGGGACAAATGGGATTTCGGGCATGTACCTATGGCTAAACTACTTTGCGTGATTTTCTGAAACTTTTATTGAAGGTGAGGAATTCAAAGATCTACGTGGGAATGTAATTTTTTCTTCAATCCAACATTTATTGAAGAAGTTATGCATGAAAATCTAAAAAATGCTGCTCCATGGGTAGCCAAAAACTTCTTTAAAATTTTCATTTTTTTCAAATAAAAATCTGAAATAGGTTCTTTAGACTTATATAATTGCGGGGAGCTTTGAATCATTCAATTTTGATAAATGAGATGAAAGTATGAGAAGTTTTAGTTTGTGGGTAGGTGTGGTTTTGCTCTAAAAAAATGACTTATAAACTTCATCTTTGAATGCAAATTTAACATTTTTGCAAAAAACTATTGGAATGGGTGAAGATTGCTGGCTAGAACAATCTCACCATTGGGATTATTGTGATTCAATTCCATTGCAAGGTTATTAACAATGTAAGATTTTGTTCAATCTCAAACCTTCTTCTATTTAATGTTTTTTTTAAGAATGAAAATTAAGTATTTTTTGTTTTGATTTTTTTCCCAAAGATTCTCAACTCAATTTCCCACCATAAAAAAATAAACCTCAAAACTCCATGGTGCAAAAATTTTAAGTTAAAAAAGTTCAAAGTCAAATAATCTAATTGTGCAAGGTGCAAAAAAGCTTGTTTTTTACACTTTGAATGCAAATATCTTGCAATTTGTGCGGTCAAAGTTTTTAAGTTTTGAATGACACATTCTTGTACAAGTCTAGTACAAGGTCCTATGGTTAGATATGCAAAAAGACCAATCTTCAAACTTTTTTACTCTTTGCCATAGAAATGGCAGTTTTGAGTGTCTTTTGACAAAATAAAGGCTATGGTCTTGTAAGGGTTAAACAAATATTAAGACATGCTCTAAAAATTTAACCTTGACTTTTAAGTTAAGGACCTTAAAACACTTTTTTTAAATCAACCAATACAAAGGCCAAGACTATGGCCTTCAAGGGCTCTAAAATGGACTTCACTCCTAATGTAAAACAACCCTAAAATTGTGAACCCTCTAAGGAATGGATGAATAATTTAAGGTAAAATCCTACATTGCAAGAAATCTTAAGAAAGACATGCAAAGTGACCAAGAAACTTTAGAACCTTGATTTTGCTGAGAACCCTTTTTGAATTTTAGTGAAAAATCTAGCCATAGTTTTTTCAATATAAGCCAACCATATACAACTGCAAATGTGTGATTGTACATATTTTTTACCCCTAAAAGTCCATTGTCCCTACGCAAGACAAAATGGATTTTGTGTAGGCTTGTTCTATTGAGAGTTTTAATCAATTATTTTGAAATTCTTTTTAGAAAATAGGATTTTGCAAGGGCTACAGAGGGATTTTATTTTATTTTTAAATTAGACTTACTTTTAAAAGGTTATGAGGGTTGTGTGAGTATTTTTTTAACCAAAGGCAATTTGGGCATGTTGTTATTTATTGACTTCTCCTAAGGGCAACCAATGAAGGCATTCATTGGATCATATTCAAAGTAATAATGTACTTGATAAATACATTTTTATATTTGATAAATATACTAACTTTTAAATTGCAATGACTATTAGAAATTTAATTTTATTTCAATTTTTTAAATTTTTAATAAAGAAAAATCCTTCCAATCCACCATTGAGTTTTTTGTTTTTCAAAAACCACCATTGGAAATTTGGTTTGCAAAAAACCTTAGTGTAGTGCAAATTTCAAGCACATGTTTGCAATGCAAGGCCCATGAAGGGAATGCTCTAAGTCTTTGTTGGCCATAAAAACTTGTGGAAATATGCTTAATGTGATTTAGAGCATGTTGGAGAAATCTCTCCTACATCCATAGTGCAAAAATGTTCACAAAATGCAGTCAGAAGGGTTTGTGGATAGAGGTCAAACAAACTTTTCATACTAACTTCAAATGAGGTTATCTCTCAATCCATACAGTCAACCCTCATGAAAATTTCATCATGACGCCTTGCATAAGTCTAGTGCAAGATCCTCCTATTCAATTTGTAAAAAAAGAAAAATACCGTTGTTGGAATCAAATGACCCAATATGGAAATTTTGAATATTTTTTCAAAAAACACTAGCTTGGGCGTTTAGGGATTAACCCCTAAAGGACCATTGTCCCTAATGGGGACAAAGGGGATTTTGGGCAGGTACCTACGGCCTCAATTTTTGTCCTAATTTTTTAAATTTTTTTTTGACGATAGAAAAACACATTAGCTTTTGGGGAATATAATTTTTAATCCAATTGATGCCAGGGAGCAAAAGTTATGCCCAAATAAGCACAAATTTGGGGACTAGGGGCAGCAGAACAAATTCTCATAAAAACTTGAACTTTTTTTTTCTTATAGATTATATCTTTATCTACATCTGAAGCTTTAATTCATTCCATTTGGACTAGTTATGAGAAAGTTATGGACAATCTTGTTTTTTGGGCAACTCAAGCATCTTCTTGATAAAATAACTTATAAACTTCATTTTTGAATGCAGGTTTAACATTTTTTCAAATAAAATTGTTGGAGAGGGTGAAGTTTGCTTTCTAGAACAATCTCACCATTGGGATTATTGCGTTTCAATTCCATTGCAAGCTTATTAGCAATTTAAGTTTTTGTTCAATCTCATACCTTCTTCTACCTAATGTTTTTTCAAAGAATGAAAATTAAGTATTCCTTTTTTTTTTTTAAATCCCAAGATTCCCAACTCAACTTCCCACCATGCAAAAATAGAATTCCAAACTCTATGGTGCAAAGGTTTTAAGTTAAAAATGTTCAAAGTTAAAAAATCTAATCAAGCAAGGTGCAAAAATAGTTTTTTTACACTTTAAATGCATATATCTTCCAATTTGTGCCGTCAAAGTTCTTGAGTTTTGTATGACACATTCTTATAGTAGTCTATCACAAGATCCTATGGTCAAATATGCAAAATGCCCGATTTTCAAACTTTTTTACTCTTTGCCATAGAGGTGACAGTTTTGAGTGTCTTTTGACAAAATAGAGGCCATGGTCCTTTAGGGGTTAAAGGGTTTGCATGGACACACATGTTAAGTTTGTTAAGCTAAACCTATGCAGATATATTCATCTTCTTGTAGAGATTTGATTCTCAATTAGGATAACTAAAATGAGAGCATTAATCCAAAAAATAACCCTTCATAATCTAAGAATATAATTATCCTCCCTTACGCACTAAGGGTTTCACACCTGTCATACTTGGATGAATGATAAATGCTACAAGTCTCTTAAAATACTCTTATGACACACAATCCTAATGCTTCAAGCAATTGCCTTTAAAAACTCTATTCATTTTAGGAGTAGTGAGTTTTATCCTATGCTCAAATTTTTAGTCATCAATTGATTATTTATGGGATGCATTTGGTAAGCGAAGATGGAGAATGAGAATTTTAAGGGCTCTTCAAAATAGATGTAAACCTTTGGCGCGTCAAATTTGGTTAGTAAGGGTGGAGATGCTATAAGGGGCAATTCACTATGTCCTCCACTTCCCATCTTTGCTAGTCCAATCTTATTGCCATGTCCTTGCTTCATTGAGATATTACCCCTAAAGTTCTGACTATGTTTCTCCCATCAACACACAAAATGAGTATTTTTTGATAGCAAAGGCAAAAAAAAGTATTCAACAAAATCTTGGTGCAATTTACCCTTGTATCTAGTAGAAAACTACCCCATTATGCTATGGTAAAAAGATGAAAGATATTTGCCACATGGATTGTGAGATTATAGGGTTTGAAGTAAAGATTAGTTTTTTGGGGGGCATTCAAATTTTGGGCAGCTCTAATTTCGGAAGGCATTTGCACCAATCTTGTTCACTTTTTTTGTGTACATTTTTGAACAATTTTTGTAATAGAGCTAGCCATATGTTTAGAAATTTTCATAACATTTTGAAATGGTAATACACACTAAAAAAAATTAGAACATAAATCTAGCTTCAAGAAAATTTTCATATAATGCCATTTTTTCAACACTTTTTGGCTTCCACATATAATTAGCTTTTCAAAATGTGAACAATGGAGTTTTATATTTTAGTTAGCTTTAGAGAGAGAAAAATAGAAGGAAATTGGCCAAAAATTGTGATTTTTGACAAGCTTGATCAACATAGGGCCACATCCACCTAAGGTGAAATCTTGAGTGAAGTTGCACCTTCTTGATGCCAAAACTTTCAGAACATGTTGCTATGTAAGCACAATACAATGAATTGGGACGTGTGACTTGGAGCATAGCATGAATTGCCAAACCCATCTTGTGGTTCTCAACCAATTGGAAATTGAGATTTCAAGAGAGAAATGGAATGTTTTATGAACCGTCCCTAAATAATATGTAGATATTTTTTACAACTCCAATAGCAGGATATTGAAGGCAGGGTTTAAAAGTTTGAAAAATCATCAATTGACTTTGACCACTAACTTAACTCTCAAACGTTCGAAAGCCCTTTGCAACCAGTACAATACAGGGTATTTTTCTTGTATTTGGAATGGATCCACACCTCTACTACATTTAATCAACAAAAGAGTAGGAAAATAGATAAACGTAGTTCTATTGAGTTATTTGAGATCCCAAGTTAAAATTTCTTATTGGTAACAAATGCCAAAAATATGGGCAACGTACCTACTATGCCCTTGGGACGTTTAAGCAATACTTTTTTTGGACAATTTGGAGCAGAAAAGCACTAGTTTTTGTTGATTGGCAACAAGCCTATAGAAAAAAAAACTTGATTACTTGGATGAAATCGCCAAAAAGTTTCAAATTAAAAAAAAAACTTGGATGAAATTGCCAAATTGTGAATGAAAACCAAATTATAAACATGCATTATGTGCTAATGTGATATTTTCTATCCAATATGTGGATGAATGTTGAAATTTGGAGCACCACTATAACATTTTAAATCGCCACTTGGGCACTTCTTGAAAAATGAAAAAAAAAACCCTGCGTTTAAGGGTTAGCGACCTTTGCATACAGTAGTCATATACCGTCTTTAGACTTTGATGAAGTTAGTGGGAACTTTCTTACGTGTAATCTCAAAAATGAAACTTCTCTAAACAAAATCATGGCTATATTAGAATTTTAATCAGTTGTAGATGAAATAATTTACATGAAAAATAAACATAAGGCATACTCTTAATATGTGAAGTTGAAGAGGTTAGGTATATATAATACATTACAACAAAAGTATTGGATACATGTACATATATTATAAGTGAAGGACAAGGTCAGCGCACCTTTGCTATACATTGAATTTTTAAAGAAAAGCAAGGTTTTATAGGTACCAGAACTACAAGTATCTTTTAACTTACTTTTCACAATTTAAAACACCTTGAAATTTTTTTATTTCCTAAAAGTTTGGTTGTCACATTTTTTTATAAGAGAATCCACTGACCTGCACTTCGGATACAACGTTTAGTGACCTAACCGTACAGTTCATAAGACTACGCACTAAAAAATTCTTGTAACTTAAATCCTTTTCGATTGCTCCTCTGTTAGCTTAACCCCTAAATGCTCAAAGCACTTTTTGAGCTTTTGTTCTAAATTTAACAAAAAGTCAAAATTCTGATAAGTTTTATTAGTTTTTTAAAAATTGTAACCATACAAAATCAAACTACATATCAAACTACATATGTTAGAGATCACATAGGAAAAAAAAACACAGCATTATCATTTATGGATTGAAAGATTATAATGTTTAATCAAGAGGGTGTTAAAACTGTGGAAATGACTTTAAATCTTTCAATCCTCTTTTCACATGTCCACTTTAAAAATATGGCCACATGAAAAATATGGGGTTAAAGGACATAATATACATAACTCCAATCACTTTATGGCTTTTCAGAATCTCTTCTATAATTTATTCAATGAATTTATAGAGTAAATTCTTCTCCAAGGTCTAGTGTATTTGAGGCTCATTTCCAAGAGCTCTCAACACTAAAAAAGTCAAGATTGCAATGGACACCCTTGCACAAAATCTTGAATAGAAAAAACGTAATCAATCATTTACAAAATTAGTGTATTGATGCTAAAAATAGACTTTAGAATAATAGTTTAAAATAAAATTTACTAAAAATAGAAACTTAGTTGGGTTTTATAAAAGTTCAAAATATTGTCAACACCATAATGTGGTTCCTTGAGCATTTATAGGTTACATGGGCACCTGCAGCCACTCCATTTAGGGTAAACTTCACAAGATTTTGGTGATTTTTGAGTCTAACTATCAGCTCTCTAAACTTACAGGATATTCATAAAAACCTTAAAAATGTTGAGAATAGAAGAAATTTTATTCTATAAACCAGAACCACAAAGATGTTATGCAAGATTTGCTAGAATCGATAGCCTCAACCGAATGTTTAGAGCCCTCCCAGCTAACCACATTTAAAACAACTATTCGGAATTGTTGGATGGACGAGGATACTTTTTCTGAGCAATTTTTTATTACAGTCTTACCTATTTTAGAACTAACTATCTTAACATTAAAAAAAATTACGTGAACTAATTGGGTGAAGTGAAATTGCCAAATCCCTCCAAAGGAAACACTACACCAAATATTGCATTTAGGTTGTCTTAACAATTAGGTTTCCTTACCTTAAAAGTATACCTCATGAATCATCACTTGATCATTTGAAGGTACATGCAACTCTAAATAATAGGATTTCACATGATTCATAACGTGGATGTCTGAAAACTACTGTAATATTATTAAGTATTTGTTTAGTGTAAAATGTCAAAAATTAGTGTGAGGCAACCTAAACACTATACTTAGTGTCAATGCGCCAAGATTTGGATGAAATTTACTTAGCTGACCTTACAAATGAGCATGCTCATATAGATGATATCATTTATTTATTTTATTTGTTTGTTTATTTGTCGTTTTTTTTGCCGTACATGCATGCGATCTAGAGTGCATCTCGTTTAGCCAATGGAAAAACTCTAAAAAGAATGGCTCGGTTTATTGCACATACGTCGATTTGGGCCCCGCCCTATCAGGGCCAAAAATAAACCTTCTCCTTGGCTGTCCCTTGTGACAAATTGCCCAAAGCAACTCCAGTTTTTGTCATTGAGCTTCACGTATGTCCTGAAACTCTCATCCACGTGCATGGGTGGGACCTCATCTAAAATTGCAAGGCTCATAGTTTGAAGACCTCTTATAGAGAGCTGCGGGCGTACGGATTTGACTGGGTGTTGTCACCCTTGGGCATTTGAGTTTTTTCAAAAACTGTCTTCACATTATTTGGCAAATCTCTCACATTTTTGAGACCTTTATACTTTTAAAAATATAATTCCCTAGAAAATTGGAACTTATACTTTCTTTAAAATCACTATACAAGGTACGTTTTTCATGGAAATGCTTATGGCATGTGATTGTTGGTGCAAAGTAATCTTTTCATTACTCTTTTTTAACAGCTTTGATCACTACAAGTTTGCAACACAATATAAAAACAACACTAGTATCAATTAACTTAAAAAGTATTGCATTCTTGCTAAGGTAATGGAACAAAATTCAACTCTATTTGATGCAATTGCTAAGCTTTGATTGTTGTTGCTAAAAACTTGAACATGTAACACTACAAGGGAACAATGTCAATTTGCACATTTTTGTCAATTAGAACATGTTGATTCAGACATATTTTTGTCATTGTGGTAATTTTTTGTCAATTTAGATTTTAGACACATTTAGTCAATTTGGACCTGATTTTTGTGTAAGGTAGCATCATCCCGCTTTGTGGGTGTCCCCAAAGTCATTGCCTACGGGCCAGTCTGACACATAATTTTGTTAGCCATTGCCAGGTATAGAAAAAAATTGGTTTTGAGTGACAACATGATGGTTATGGGTGACAAAGTGATGATTTTGAGTGCCCCATCTCACCATTTAAGAACTTCTCAAGTTAGTATTATGAGAGTATGAGCACACTAAAAATTTCACGAAGAGTTGTTTTAGCATCTCCTACTCACAATTATACAATTTTAATGATTTTGGACTTTAAAAATCTTTGTGACCAAATACTTGCAGTTAGAACTTTGAAATTGATGCCAATATTTTGATTTCCTCTTCCTAACTTGACCACGTGAAGCTCAATGATAAAAACTGGAGTTGCTCTGGGCAGCTAGTCACAGGGGGCAGCCAAGGAGAAGGTTTATTTTCGGCCCTCACAAGGCGGGGCCCAGATCGACATATGTGCAGTAAACCCAAAAAGAATCCCCGGGGTATGCCAATTGCGAACGAATCCAGACTCCAGACCTAACTTGACGAAGTCCCCGACGTATAGGAACATAACACATGGCAGCACATCGTTGCGTTTCTGCTATGCACGAGTCAAGCGGTTCTCCGCATTCTTCGGCTAATGTACCAGCTTTTCAGTACTCACAAGGAATTTTGTTGCCACCTCCTTTCCAACAAGGGTGCAGCAAACCAATCATGACATGTGGCAAGGACTCATGGTCAGAAGGCTCGGTTTAGACAAGCGATCGGACAAAACACAAAAAGTGGCTCTTGTCTGGTCTTTCATTTTCTACACTAAATATTGCATTTAGGTTGTTTCATACTTATTTCTCAATATCTCATACTATATACATATTTACTATATTTACTGCTGTTACAATAATTTCATCAAACATTTATTGCAAAAAATAGTTTTTAAATGGCATGTTAACAACAATGAAGTTGAAAAAAGATAAACCAGTAGCTTTCAAGTCATAAACCAAGTGAAATCCAAGTATTTAGAGAGTTGAATGCGCCTCCAAGTGGTCAAGTGACAAATCACGAGGTAACTTATCAAAATAAGGCAACCTAAATGCAATATTCAATATAGATTATTTTCACGTCATTCAAGAGTGTTGGAGAAGAACGTTGCAACAAAACAAGAATGTTCATCTACTGAACAAGTTTGGAGATATCCTAATTGCAAGCCCCAAAATTCATCACCTTATTTGTTGATGTGAATATATTGATTGATGACGTGACAAGTTGAAATACCAAACAAACCCTCAGTGTGAATATTTCAGTGAACAAAACTAATATTTCAACCAATAACGTATGAGATAATTTCCTCCGGTCGCTAGTTTGAATCAAGCCTTATACTTTCTGGCTGTAACTTTTGACACGATTTTAGTTATTTTATTAGCCGTGTGGATGTCACTTGTTCTTTCTTTACAGGTTGCAATGGTTGTTGGAAGAAAGAGTAATGTTGGATTGCCAGAAGCAATTCAGAGGTGATTTATTTAAGCAATTGTAGGGTTTCCATCTTTGAGCTTCATAAAATATCCCATTGTGGACATAAGTGTTGATTTGAAATATTAGACTGAAATATCAACCCCTAAACGCCATAGATGCTGTGTAAAATGATGTTTTCGTAACTTTAATGAAGGTTGCTTGAAAAGAGAAAAAAAGTATTATGATCTCTAGTGATTATCCATATGGTCAGACATTCAAAAAAAGTTTTGAACTCTTATTTAATGAATTTAGAAAAAGTTTTGAACTCTTATTTAATGAATTTAGAAGTATTTATCATTTAATATTCATCAAAATTATAAATTTTATTCATAGAATTTAAAATTTGGTATGATTGGTTAGAAATAAACATTCTATTCAAAACTTCAAAAATGAAATCTTTTTGAAGGAGAGAACATCATTAGCTTCCCAAAATAGTAAATTTTGTAACACTATCAAATATTGAAGTGTTTGTCTTTGAAAAATTCTCCTTGATGGAGTTTAACCTCTAAAGGACCAACTGTCCCTTGGGAGACAAATAGGATTTTGGTCATGTACTTACAACTAAACTACTTTGTATAATTTTTTGAAATTTTTATGGAAGATGGAGAATTCAAAAATCTACGTGAGCATTTGTTTTTTTTCTTCATTTTGACATTTATTGAAGAAGTTAAAATGAATTTATGGAAAAATATCTAGAACGAGCTGCCTAAAAGTTTCTTAAAAATTGCATTTAAAAAAAATTAAAAAATGGAATAGGTTCTTTAGACTTATATATAGGTAAAGAGCTTTGAATCATTCAATTGTGACTGATGAGATGAAAGTTTTGAGAAGGTTTTGTTTGCAAGTAGGTGTGATTTTGAGAGAAACCACACCTACTTGCAAACAAAAACTTCTCAAAACATTCATCTCATCAATCAAAATTGAATGATTCAAAGCTCTTTAACTATATATAAGTCTAAAGAACCTATTTCATTTTTTAAATTTTTTTGAATGCAATTTTTAAGAAACTTTTGGGCAGCTCAATCTAGATCTTTTTCCATAAATTCATTTTAACTTCTTCAATAAATGTCAAAATGAAGAAAAAAAACAAATGCTCACGTAGATTTTTGAATTCTCCATCTTCCATAAAAATTTCAAAAAATTATACAAAGTAGTTTAGTTGTAAGTACATGACCAAAATCCTATTTGTCTCCCAAGGGGATAGTTGGTCCTTTAGGGGTTAACTTGGATTTACATGATTCAAATTGGGTTGGAAAGAAGATTTGCTTTCTTATATAAAAACTTTTTTTTTTCAAATTTTCTTACATTTCGGGCAGCCCACCAAAAGGGGCAACAACTAAAAAATGGTTGATTAGGCGTTTAGAGGTTAAAAGTGACATATATATATATATATATATATATATATATATATATATATATATATATATATATATATATAAAAGGAATCACTAGTGCGACATTCCCAAATTGTAAAAGGGACACCCTGGCCCACTTCTCTTGCTGCCCTTGACCTATGTGCCACATGAGTCGGCAATCACCCAAGCCTGCAGCGGAGATACTTGTGGTTGACCATGGGGTCCCTCTAGCCCGAGGTACCTTGGGCACTTCTGTTTAAAAAATATACCGGTTATGTTTTTCATCCATATGCTCAAATTAACACCAAATTGCTAGTAGCTCCAAATCAATAATTCATCTTCAAGGCTTGGATCCCCTTGGGATTTTATGCTGTGCAATTTTCTTATTTCGTTTTCAACATTAGCCGACTAATTTACCCCTCTTTAAAATAATCCACCCATTGATGATGGGGGGTTTTCTTTCATTTCTAACAATTAAAACTAGGGTTAAAAAATGGAATTAGAAAAAGTTGGTTAATTAAAATCAACTTTAGGTAATTGATAGGGGCGGTAAGTTTCATGTATTCACCATCAACAAGTTGATTTTGGAATTTTTGAATTCATATTTGGATTTAGAGACCTTGATTTACTCTAGAATCATATAGGATGTAACAATTCAACAATACCCAATGGAGTAGCTTAACTTTTTTTGTAAACAAGGGTCTCAACAAGGGTAAAGTATACTTTTGTTAATAAAAAAGTTAAGCAATTCCATTGAGTATTGTTGAATTGTTACATCCTTTATGATTCTAGAGTAAATCAAGATCTCTAAATCCAAATATGAATTCAAAAATTCCAAAATCAACTTGTTGATGGTGAATACATGAAACTTACCGCCCCTATCAATTACCTAAAGTTGATTTTAATTAACCAACTTTTTCTAATT